>OY482672.1:145330598-145765936 GCA_960531455.1 Urophora cardui
GTCACCCTAATTTACCTCCCTGTGAGTGTTGTGTATCATTTATATACTTAAAATTGAAAATGAAAAACTAATGAGCCCAAAGTTTCTCTTTTTTAACACGACTTTTTCTCTGTTAGTGGCTAAATTGCGCTGATGTTGTAATATATTTATATATTTATATGCCAATATGTACATACATATTCACGTATGTATGTATATTTTTTGCTATATAAAAAGATATATTTTCGTTTTCTTTCACTTATTTTTTATATGTACATATATTTGTTATTGACTTTGTTGGAATAAAAATCACGTGCATGAAAGCGATAAAGAAATTAATGCGAATTAAAGCAATAAAATATGTTAGTATGTACTATGTATGTATGTAGATGATCTGTATACGTTTTGAAAGTGAAAACTTGACATTATTTCTATGTATGTATGTAGCTATGTGTGAATGTAAAAGACCTAAATTGTGACAATAGAATAAACGTGGATCGTGGGAATAAACAAGTCGAAAGTACATATGTACGTATATACATATATAAGCTTAAGATTTTTTTTTTTTATTATTTTTTTTTTTGTTTTTTTCATATTTCATATTTAAATTAGTTCATTAAATATGTAAGTATGTATGTATGTTGTTCAATATGTATGTATGTTAATATGCATATCTAAAAAAATATGCCTACATAAATACATATAGTAAACTCTACATGGCCAGCCAATGGCTCCTTTGGTTCACAATGGCCCACAACAACATCACTTTGGCTCAGTTTGGCTACCAACAACAAATGTATCGAGCGCGTGCGTCAATGTGGCGCACATTTTAGAAGCACACGTTACAATCGATTGACATTCAATGCATAACTGTATCCGGGAACGATGTTGTTGTATGGCTTATGACTTTGCTATCATATGGCTTCGTTAGTCAAATGGCTTGGCCACCCCCGCAATAAATGATAATACATACATATTTAATGCAAACAGTATGCAATAAAATATCTATAAATAGAACACAAGTGCCACAACTTTCTTAAAAAACAATAGCCATCTCATCTGATAAATTACACATAAAAAAAGATTACATATGTAGAGTAGGTACATCGGCGCCATTCTACCAAACGTGATTTTTGCGCTACCAAAGGCCGTGGCCTTGCTGCTGAGCTGTTTACCACGTATGCCACATTTTTTTTGTTTCTTAAATTTTTTTTTGGTTTTAATTTAAAATACAAGTGAAATAAGCTTGCTTAAAAAAAGTAAAATTTTATTTTCTTTCTTCTTTTGTGGCATTTTTTTTTATTATTAAGGTAACTTCATCGATAACTTGTAAATTTAATGAGCAATAATTTCATATTTTCACTGACTGCGCGCGTACATACATACATATATACGTATGTATATACCCTGTAGGGAAAATCTCTAGTTCCGAACTAGGTCGCTTCTAGTGCATTTTTCGACACTCCTAGTGCGAGCTAAATCTCTTTTGCATGTTATCAACTGGCGAATTTAACACGGCGATGTCCTAGGCGGTGTCAATTGTCACCCTCTGCACTACATTTTCGATAGTTCCGAACTAGTGCTAAATTCTACAGTTTACACTAGTTCGTTTATTGGCACAATTTCGATAGTTCTGAACTAGCTACAAGTACCTACAAATTCTACAGTTTTACATCTGCCGCTTAACCCTATAACAGTAACCATATGTTTGACTATACGTAAACAGTAACCATTCGTAAATTTTACGACTATTTTTTCTTTTAAACAAAAATATATTTTTTAATTCAATTATTTCACCTTTAATGACTTAAAAGCAATAATAAAACATAAAAAAACATAACAATTCATAAATTTAAGTAAAACTAATATTCGTTTTCACATGGTATACAATAATTTGCACGGTGCTCTCGGCAAAGTGGCTGCTCGTATAGGGTACACAAAAGTGTCGTCATCCGCCGTTTTTGATACGGGCACAACGAACAGGTGGTATAATTTTGTAGAGTAGGAAAACCTTGTTGGTTCTCAGTATCCACTTTTAATATAACTGCTACAAAAACTTTGAGCGAACGTTGCAAAGTTGGCAATTGGAAACGCTGCTCAAGCCAAGGTTTTATCAACTCTTCATGAGGACTTATCATATATTTCGGCACTGGACCTTGTCTTTTTAGAAGAAGTGGGTCTTTCAATATCCGAACTATCATCGTCGTCCGGCACGCAATCTAAATCAAAAGCACTGGAATCGCAATCAGTATCCTCAGTTTGTGATCCTTTGCTTTGTAGTTCGCCTTCTTCTTTTTCTAAAATATTTTTAACTTCTTTCAAACTAAGTGGTGAGTATACTCCCTGCATGTTGCCATGATTCTACTAAAATAAATAACTTATCTTATAGTTTTTGATAATTTTTTGCTATGAGTCGTTCAACTAGCTATAAAAAAAAACTTACGCAAACAGTAACCATTCGTAAAATTTACGACTATGACCACTACTTCACATACACGCACACCTCTGAAGCCCCGTATTCACTCACTAATCAACTTTTCACCACGAATAATGAAGCTATACTGACTTTCAGCACGATCAATAGCGTAGTTCGTTTGCAGCGCGAAATTTTCATTTTCGTAGTCGTAAAATTTACGAATGGTTACCGGTAGAGGGTTAAGTGCAAACTTTGACACACTTCATGCAAGTGGCGCGATGGCCGACTGGCTAACGCATGTGCCTTTCAATCTGAGGAGCGCGGGTTCGAATTCTGTCGGTGTCAAGGTGGATGATAATTTTTTATTTTTTGTTTTTTTTTTAAATAATATTTTTTTATTTATTTATTTAATAAAAATTTACAATAATATTTAAAAAGTAATAAAATAAAAGAAATTCAAAATAAGCCCGAGGGATCGGAAAAGCATAATTAGGGGAACATTTCAATTCATACAAGATGCAAATAGAAAACTTTATATAAAATGCCAAATGCTAAACATCTGAGAATTGCAGAAATAGACAAAGCCGAAGGCAATTGAACGAACGAAAAATTTTCATAGAATTTTTGTCACTTCGAAATTGCATACAAATCAAAGTGTGTCTTATAATGGTCACTCAATTCACTCCTTCTGAACCGGTGAGGGTCTAACTACAATTGATCTAGTTCCCTTTTGACACCTTTTCGCTAGTTCGGAACTAGAAATTTTGCTCACTAGTTAGTGAGTTCCCTGCAGGGTACATACATGAATGCACTTATTATCTACTACATACCCTACATTGTGTAAATATTCTTATGCACATTTGTACACGCGTATATAAGTATGTATGTAAAAAAAAAATATCTATACATTTGCTTGTCATTTGAGTCCACAGTTTCAGTCGATGACCTGATTTGGCCGACCAGCCAAGCCAACAGGTTCGCTTAAATACATATTTACTTATTTGCCCTGATTGGTGCATCTCTTTGTTTTCATCAGCAGAATGATGCGTAGATACGTTGATATGTATTTATGTTTGTACGTATCCTCCAAAAAATCTACGTCTTATTTAAGGTTTATTCCAGAAAATGATAAGGCTTAAAAAATAATACCTCAAAAATTTTAAGCGACCAAAAGTTGTATGGGCAAAGGCTTATAATAGGGCTGATTTGCCCGTGTTGATGTCATCAGGCCATAAGGACTACTCTGCCTCTCTCTCTCTCTCCCTTCCTCTCCCTCTCTCTCTGTGAAGAAAAATTTTATCAAAGGCTTATTCGCCATGGAAAACAAGGCTTAGAAAATTGATGTATTGTGGAACGATTTTCCGTCATCCTTTGTCCATTTTGCAAACCGGTCTGTCTCCAAACAAAATTAACAAGGGATGACGAAAAATCGTTCCACAATACATCATATTCCTATACTATGAAAAAAAAAAACGTTGTAAATCTAAAGACTTTCGCCGTTAAATCAACTACTTTCCGTAGTTGAAATGTGCCCAACAACGCTCCGTTCTTGTTTCAAAGGTGCGAGCGTTGTTGATTTAAGTCAATAACGGAGATTGCTGGAAAAAATTTTCACCTAAAAATAAGTTTTTATTTGCATTTTACTCTTCATCTTCTCTCCGCCCGGGTCCCAACTACAAATATGTAGCCTCCGCTTGTTCTCCTATTCTTCTCTCCTTCTTATCATTCACTGGTTGCTATCTTTATTTCTTATTCTGATTTTTCTTCTTTATTTTATATTCTCCTCCGGATTCGAACCATGACATCAACCTGAAATTATATCCAATCATCACATAGTGGAACCTTCAACATTATATTGAATTGTAGTAACCTATTTATAATTCCATTTCCTAAAAAGGAATCCATGAATTATTTGAATCGTTGTAAAAACAACAAAAAAAATTGTTCTCATTAGTTTTGTTTACAACAGAAACTGTTGGGTCAAATACTTTTGCCTTTAAATCAACAACAGGGAGAAAATTGTTGCTAAAAATAAACTTTGTTTTTTGGATTTTTCTCTTCATCTTCTCTCCATCATTATTTTTTTGTTGGTTTTCTCACAAAAAATTATTTTCTCACAAAAAATTTTTAAAGGCAAGCAAGTTTTTGAATCAACAACGCCCGTTTTTCAATAAATTGTTGGATCAAAAACTTTGCTGTAAAAACAAATAATTTTGCTGTTGAATCAAAGACGGAGATTCAACAGCCGAAAGTTGTTGGTTTAACTACGGGTATTTTTTTCAGAGTACTCTGTCAGAAAAGCAAGCAACCATAAAGCTTAGATAATGCATTATAATAACGGCTTATGTGGTGTTTAAATACCTTATAGTAAGGCTTATTCGCCATAGAAAGTAATCAGTGAATCATTCCTTGCAATAAGGGATTATATGTAGTTTAACTATCTTATAATAAGGCTTCCTATATTGAATATTTTTTCGAAGCGCAAATCGGCAATGCGTGAACATACGAAATTCTTTGTGCTCGCAGCACATTGTGCTCTCTCTCTGTCCATGTTTGCTCATAAAAACTCAGATTTCCACTCGCTCTCCCTCTCTCTCTCTATCTCTATTTAAAATGCACCTTTTTACGCTTTAAGCTTAGTATACTTTTTGCTGGCCATATATGCGTGCCAGTTGAACACAATAAAAGCAAATAATAACTATGTATAAAAATTTCTTTTTTGTTGTTTGCTTTTCCGACAAAAACAAAAATGCCTACTTGTTTTGGCTTCCCCACCTACCAACAGGTTTTTGCTGGTTTTTGGAAAGGCTCCCAAGTAAATTTTCTGCGTTGCTTCTGGTGCTGGAGGGCCAATCTCAAACTCAAAAAAAAAAAAAAAAAGACTTATCGCAAAATTGATATTCTTTTACACCTTAATTTAGGTACTGCATACCTTTAGAGCAGCTTAATTTTGAAAGCCGCATTGGAATCTTCGCGGCCTCAATACAACAAAGTAGAAAGTGAATGTCGAAAGCGAGCAGAAGATTTCCGCAAATTTTTGAAGATTTTTTTTTAGGCATTTCCAACAAAAATTTTTGCTGTCCAAATAAATACGAAAATACGAGATTATATGTATACATACATATGTACATATATAATGTACTTATGTATGTCTGTATAAAAATATGAAGTCACTCCGCATTATTTACGTCACTCCGCATTATTTACTTACGCGGTAAGCGATCAGCGGGAGTAATGTGATAACAAAATGAAAGGAGGATGATGATTTAATTGAGCGCGCTTGAATGTGGCGAAGTTTCTTGATTCGCACAGCTGTTTTATTATGCCTGACTGCATAAGTGCTTATGTACTTAAAAGTAGGTAAGTGGGTCAGCTGTTTTGGGGCTTTTTTTTTGGTTGTGTATTGCTTTAGCGCTCCAAAATACTTACTAATAGTAAGCATGCGTGCAATTAGTGGCAGAAGCCAGGAATAGGGAGATACTATTAGATATATATCCAAGGTACTAAAAGATCAGAAGGTCATTATTAGTTATTCTAGAAAACCCCAAAGACTTGCAGAGATGTTTGGGAATACGATCACTACAAATATTGAAGTTAGATATCGATTTCAGAATGATTCAGAAACTAGACCATTTCTCAAATTTTTAACTTAAGAGCACGACTCGAGAATCTGCCGAGAATGGCACATGTCTACATAGTTCTCAAATCGTGAAAATTATCATGCTCAAATCGAAATCTAATGTAGTTTTATGATGTGTTTCTAATGTGAGAAAATTTTAAAAGAGGTGGCAGCCCTACCAAAGATATATCCAACGATCGTATCTCTTAATCAGCTTTAATTTGATAATTGGTATTATTGATTTTTATAAAAATTATTGAGTTTGAAAATTTCAGACAGATGGCAACTCTTAAAAATAAAAATGAAAATCGCGTTGAATGTTATATATTTTATGGTGTTTTTTAAAATTTACTGTGGAACGTCATCCCTTTTTATAAACATAATTGAATTTAAAAATTTCAAACAGGTGGCAACCCTACCAAAGATATATCCAGCGATCGTATTTCCTAATCCTCTTTGAGTTGGTACCCATATTTCCATATTTTATTGCTTTTTATAAACATAATTGAGTTTAAAAGTTTCAAACAGATGGCAACCCTAATAAAGATACATATATCCAACGATCGTTGCAATAAAATAAAGTGTCTGTTCGTTCATATGTATGTTCAAACAAAATAAGGCAATGGCGTAACGCCGCGCCGCCGTGCAATTGTGTTGGCATGAAAGGCAAAAAGGCGTGTGCCAGTGTGGCCATTTAAGGCTAACCTTCATATACATATTAATTTGTTGCAGCAACATGCACATGCCCAACCAAAAAAAAAAATGTGTGTACATTAACAAGATGAAAACAATTCAATAGCGCGACGAGCGATAAATGGTGAGTGGTGAGCGGCAGCAGCAAATAACAAGCCAAGCGTACAACAACAACAACAACGACGACAACAACAACAATAGCTATAAGAAAAAGGCAATAATAACAACAACAACAATAGCTATAAGAAAAAAGCAACAATAACAACACTAAGGCAGACAAAATTAACCAAATATGCAGCGGTGCTTACGGTAAACACCGGCAATACAGCACTAACAACAACAACAGAAATAACAACAACAGTTGCACCAATAACAATAACAACAACAGCAATAAAAGCAACAGCGGTAACAAGAACAAAATATAACAACAACAACAAAAACAAAAAATAACAACAACAACAATCATAACAAAATCACTGAAACGTCAACCCGAAACAACCCGAAAAGCGCATAATTCGCGATCAAAACGACGACAAGATCGATAAATGCCAGCGCGCCAAATTCGCGCACATAAATACGAGTGCTTATACATACATACATACATACATACATATGTTTAAATACCTTGGCTGTGCTTTTGGAATTTGTGCCGTTTCGTATCGGTTTCTGTTTCTGTTTGTGGCTGTTTTCGTTGGCCACTCTCCATTTCCATTCAGGCTCGCGGCGCACACTGGGGATTTTGGGGAAAAAAGTCAAATTGTCAACATACTCTTCATGCAATATGCAGTGATATTTTGGAATTTAGACTAAATGGTACAACCAAATCAAAAAGAATTACCCCGATCTGACTGCTAGTTTTTTTTTTATAGCCTTCTCAAACTCAGTACTTGTATGTTTTACCGAACCAACTTAATTTAAACCTAAGAATTTCAAAACGAATAATATTTTATTATTTGAGCTAACGTTTTTTTTTTTTTTTTATTTAAAGTAGGATATTTCAGTCTACTAAATTTGAAAAAATAAACTCTGCAGAGATTTAAGTTTTTTTTTTTTTTTTTTTTTATTTTTATGAACATATAACAAAAATCCCTTTTTTCTCCAAACATTTGGACCTGTAATTTTAGCTCCACTTGCCTCCAGTTGGGAATCACCACTAATACATTGTTTCATATCTGTTTTTACATTTTTAATCAATTTCCAGTGCCCCCAGGTGCCCCTTTTCAATTTATTGTATTATACAGTACAACATTTTTCAGCTAATTGATTCGCGACTCAATTCTGATAAGGCTCTTTTGTTTAACATAACTCAAGAACCACTAGTGGGATTTTGTTTAAACAAATTTATAAAAATCAAGAATTACAAGTACTTTCATCTGTTTATATAACGTTTCGCAATATAGGCAACCGTTTCGCTGTTATAAATAAATGTATGGAGAAAAAGAAATATTTTTGGCCTAAAAATACATTTTTTTTTAATTCATAAAAAATCGAAAACGGTAAAAAAGTTCAAAGTCCTATTATTTTCACGTAAAGTCCCATAACCTATGAACAAAATGATACATAAATCATGAAAATCGATGAACGCGTTTCGCTTTTATTCAAAATTAAGTACAGGTATGCATTTAAAATTATTTTTATTTTTTACTATAGGTCCAAGGGAGGTACCCCTAGGGAGTGGCCGATTTCAATTATTTGTTGTACCGTCAATGCTGATATGCAAAGTTTCGTAAAGATATCTTACTTTTTTGAGCTGAAATTAAAATTTGTATTTAATTTTTTTTTTAATTTTTTATTATGGGTCCAAGGGAGGTACCCCTAGGAGTTGACGGATTTCAACCATTTTTGGAGATTTTCTTAACTAGCTCATATACATATAACCTGTGTGAAAAATTTCAAAGCCCTACTACAACTCCTTCTATTTTTTTCCGCTGAATGTATGGAAGCTTCCCCACTGTGCGGCGCGCCAATTGACTTCCCTTGCTGCGTTGGGCGATTCGCTAACTGCTGATTGGTAACGATTGCCGGTCGCACGTTGCGCTATTTGCAAATTGCTTGTTGCTGTCGCTACAAACATGCAAACATGCATAAATAAATTGTATATCGTCATCGTCGATTGGAGCACACTTATTATGTATGCGCGCCGCATCAATAAATGTTTTTTTCTTAAATTATTTTTTCGATTTTTTTCTGCTACTGCACAGCCAATTCCAATTCCAATTGCAGTTCATTTTATGTATGGACTTATTTGACTTTGCCGGTTGATTTGCTTGATTGCCGTTCACTGCACAACAACAACAGCAACACAAACAAAACAAGGCAACAAGAAAAATGTGACAGCCGGCGCATTGCTGAAATATTTTGCGAATTTCAATTTGGCACCCACTTTTAATTTATCGATCTCAATTTGACTTGGCTGGTGTTGTCATAGTGTTGTCATAAATGCAGATATGTATATGTAGGTATGCACACACACAAGCCTTCATATGTACAAAAAAAAAACATATGTTTGTACGTATTTAACGAAATTTTTATTTCACTCGCTAAAATTAATTAAACGTTTGCGCTGTTAATCGCAATTTAATTAGTTAGCTAAATTGTCTTGGTACCTACTTTTGTTGTTGCAAAAATGTTGCTGCGCATGCGCAATAGACCATCAAATTTTTTACATTTTGCCATGTGCTAAATTTTATTATTTGTACTACATACAAACTACGTACTTCAAGGAGAGCCACTATTTTCTTTTAAAACCGACTTCGTTTTATTTAGTACAAGGCAAAATTTTATTGACGTCAATGTAGAAGAAAATATTTCCCCATTCAAGTTTTCGTAATACATAAGTAATTATCCACAAAAGATAAAGCTCTTTTTTGCAAGTTTAATAAATGCAGTACTAAATCTGTAAAGCGAACAATGGCACACTATATTGTAGCGAAGGTTCGAAAATCATCTTCCATTACCCAATATGAATATCGAGCTAAAAATTATCTTATAATTAACCTTAGTTGGCCAACGTTCATACCCAACAAACACTGAGTTTAGTTATCGATTTGAGAATGACTCGAGAACTATTCATGTTTCTCAAACCTCTACACTCAAGGAAAAACAGCATTTTAAAATCAAAAATAAAATATTTGTTTTCATAATGCACGTTTTAAACCAAACCATTTTTATTTTAACAATGAAAATTTTTAAATTAAAAATTAAATTTTTGAATTAAGGGCCGATTTCATAATGCAATTCTTAAAGCTCCTTTTGTTAAAGGAGCCTTTTAGTTAAAGAGCCATTTAAATGTTCTTTAAAGTTGGAGTGATTTCATAATAATATAATATTAAAAGGCTCCTTTAACGTCAAATGATTGTCATAAATTTAAAAATATTGAAATTTGACATTTTTTTCTGAAAATAAATAAATTTTTTGATTGTGGCTTTATTTTTTTTTTTTTTTGAAAAAATAAAAAGAACAAAGAAGCATAAATTGGAAACCCAGTGCATAAAAAATATGAAGCGGTCATCCAGCCTCACAAAAGAGGAAGAAGATGAATATTGCATAATAGGACTCAACAAACAAAACAACAAACAAAATCGATTCAAAAATTCTAATAAATTTTTGATATTTGATTTTGACAGACTGCGGAAATGAATGTTTTCTGGCAAAAAGAACCTTTATATAACTTAAATGTCCGTTTTTGGGTATTTAACTTTAAAGGAACTTTTCAAAAAGACTTTATGAAATCGATCAGCAAATTAAAGGCTCCTTTAGAATTTAAAGGAACTTTTAATTTGATTATGAAATCGGCCCTAAGAATGAAATATTTGAAGTAAAAATGCATTTTGGATTTAAAACGAAACATACTTAAATTAAAAATGAAATTTAATGTTGATTCAAAAACTCGCTCTTTGTTCAAAATTTTTTTATGAGAAAATACTTTTTGTGAGAAATCTAACAAAAACAATAATGAGAATCAATTTTTTTTTAAATTTTGTTTTTACAATGATTCATATAATTCATTGATTCTTTTTTAGGAAAAGGGAAGTATAAATAGGTTACTACAATTCAATATAATGTCTAATGTTCCACTATGTGATGGCGTTGGATTGAATTTCAGGTTGATGTCATGGTTGGAATCCGGAGGAGAATATAAAATGAAGAAGAAATAGGAGAATAAGGAGAATAAGAAATAAAGATAGCAAACAGTTAAGGCGAAGTAGAAACGAAGTAGAAACGAAGAGGAGACTCGGATTGAGAGAAAATGAAGAGAATGCCGTTAGATACAGTTTCGAATCCGGAAGAGGAAATGATATAGAGAATACTGCAGCGTTTTTTTTCTCATAGTGCTTAAAATAAAAATAAACATTTTTAAGTTTAAAATGTTTTTTCTTGATTTAAAAATGAACACAATGAACATTTTTAAAATAAAAATGTTGGTATTTACATCACTTTTAAATACGTTTTTGCCCATTTTAAGCACGTTTTCATATGTTTTTATAATATTTTTCACTGAGTGTAATGTTAGAGGATGAAAGCGATCGTTTTGAGCCCTTTTTATAAAGTGCGACAAAAATAGTATTTTGATGGTTGCTAGAGGGTTAAAATATTCTAGAAAATTATTCGCCATAAAATTTCACAAGGGATCCTCTCAAACAAAACCTTTGTACAAAGAACATTTTAACCCTCTATCCGCCTTCAAAATACTATTTTTTCGGACTTTCTAAAAAAGGGATAAAAACGAGCTCTTCATAGGTGTGTTAAAGCTCGTGCAATTTTACTAGGTATATGTTTCCTAACAACAAATTTCTATACGATATGCATTTTAACCCTTTTTTCCTTTATTTAAAAATCACTCAAGCAAAATTTCGCAAATTTAAGATGCCAAAAAAATAATAATTTGATCTCAAGTAGCAAAACGGTTTGAGGGTTTTATCATATGGATAGTGGTCTTTTGTTCCGTGTGGAAATTTTTCCGAGACCAAACAAACACCTCCAATTTGTGTCACAGTGTTTTCTATAGCAGTTTCCACATATGCTCTAACATTGGCGGTTGTGTTTACTAGTTAGGCAAGTGCAGAAAACTAAAGTGTTCTTTTATTGTCATTTCACTGTAATTCTCGTCTTTCAAACGTGTATGTTGGCGTGCAGTTATGCATGCAAGCCGTCAATTATTAAAACACTTTGGTAATTTTGTGCTCACAACATTTTTTACACTTTCGCTTTGATAGTTTGCAATTTTTTAAATAAATATTTATTATGTTGGCTAAAGTAAGCGATAAGTTATGCACACAGAAAGTTAATTAATTAGTGCAATTTGCAAACAAACACATAAAATAGAAGTGTGCAGGTGCAAGACAAGCTGTAAGTAAAGTGTTGCCATTTCGATATACGTTAGCTTGTTTTTTTTTTTAATATATGCGTGTAGTTACATACTTTTGTATATGTATATAATATATTTTATTATTATTATAATCCCACTATTTTTTTTATTATATGCACACGATGAGATACGTTAAAGTATTGAATATAAAAAATTGCATTAGCTAAAGCGCAATGGTTTTTCCGTGACATGTTTTCCAAGAGTCAGGCATTTTCATTTGGCACACATATCAGTTGATTAATGTTTGCCGAAATTATAATAAATGAGAAAAAGTTTTAAAAACAGTTACATGGCTGACCAGGGCCTCACTTTGATATAATCCACCGTCTGCATTTATTTTCAAATCACTGGGAATTTTTCAATGAAACTTTCATGAAATCTTTGGGAATGCTAATTCTACTAATTTTAACACTCTCGACTACGCAATAATACTACGGTTTGGTCCATTAACATTATTCCAGAAATATAATTCTAGCGATCAAAAGTTTGATTCTATAAGGCGCAGCGGAAATCCGCCAACGCAGAGTAATACTCTACACATCCGAACAATTTTGACTTGAGCTTTGTGATGAAGTGGACCCCATACCCCTAGAAAAGTTACATTATTCGAGATTAGGCCCACTTTTATAAAAATTTACCGTGACCACACCTTTTTTTGTTTTACATACTATACGAAAACTAGCACCAGATTTTTTGTGTCGGACGAAAAGTAGCAATTTCGTCTTTTGGCTAACGGAAACAATATATTATTGCTACTTTTCGTCAAACTTTTTAAATTTACAGTTTTCGTAAGAACTTTTCAAAATTGCTAGTTTTCATACGGTACGAAGATATGTAAGGAGTGTTTTTTTTGGGCACTTCGCTGCCCGCTTATACTGGATTCTGGGGTGGCTTTCCGTAATTCGATATCGAGCGAAATTCGATATCGAAGCATTGTTTTTGCTTTTCTTAAAGACAAATATCGTCAGAAACAATTCGAAACCACCTTAGCTATCGTTTTCCTTTATCGAATATGTCAACCGCAGAAAAATATAACTTCAAAATTTTAATATTTTTGTGGGTTTAAACCATTTCTTATTTGTTTACAAGTGAGAACACAACTTTAGAAAGATAATAAAGGCCTTTCATGCACTTTTTAAAATATTATAAGAAAAGTTTCCCTATCGAAATACAGAAAGCAAAACGGTATTGTCGCTCGTTCGATATCGAATTGAAATATCGAACCGACGAGAGTCGAATATCGAATTACGGAAAGCCACTCCTGCTCTCTTGGCTGACAGTTTCCATACAAAATATTAGAGACTTTTAGAGAGTATGCCAGCTACTCATTAAACTGATCTTTACTGATTATGCCAATTTTTTCTATTGTGAATTAGTGAAATGGTTTACATTTTTTGTCGATAGATTTCTCCGCGATTTCGAAACTATCTTCGAATACCGTACGTTACAAAATTTTTTCCAATTCCGTACTTTAACGAACGGTGTTGGGTTGAGTCTTAGCTAGATCGGGGAGACATCTACCGAGAAAAATTTTAAGCCATTTCATCAAATAAACATACCTTTTTTGCAATTCCTTTTGTGGTTGTTTTTTTTCGCAAGTCTCTAACTCTTGCCCAAACGAATGCGGCTATAATTACCTTTTAGAAATACATATGTAAGTACTTCAAACAGTGGCGTGCCTAGCTAAATTGTCGGGGCAATCCCATATATGTACGTATGAAGCATAGCCATTAGCCATTTATATAATTTTCTTTGCTGTTTTATCTGCAAGTCTGATTGCGTTTCCATCATTGACTTTAATTACATTAGTTTTGTATATTTGTACTATAGGTACAGCCAGACGATCCAACAAAAGTACTTGCAGAAAGTAGGCATGGGTAACACTGCGCTGCGCGGCGCAATTGCGCTAACACCAACCCTGGCGTTATTGCGCTAACTCCGATTTGGGAAATGCGCCAACTCAATATAGCGCCAACTCAATATTGCGCCAACTCAATTTTGCAATAGAACACCGACTCAATTTCGTGCGCTAACACCAGCACCAATATAGCGCTAGTGTAAAATGGCGCAACCACAACGCCAATAACAGCACCATATTATATGTATACGTATGACACCGTCACAATTATGTATGCTTGATAGTGATCTAAGTGACCTTAATTTCCAGCATATTTTCACAAATATACGGAATATGTTTCGAAATGATTATGAAAATTTAAATTAATTGTGCCCTCGTATATGTAAGCAGAATTGCGCCAAAAGAAATAAAACAGGGATGGTAAACAGTAACAAACGAAGAAATGTTATTTATCGATTATTCCATGACAATTGCGCTAAAGGTGTTATTGCGCCAGTACCGTGAGTTGGCGCCACGGTTGGCGCTGGAGTTATTGTATCAGCGCCAAAAAAATTGCGCCATTACCCATGGCTAGCAGAAAGTGAAAAAGCAAAATTTTCATGCATGGTTACAGCTAAAACAGAATGAAGAACTTAAGTAGCGAACACATTTCAAGCGTAAAATAACTAGATTTGAAAGAAATTTGTAATATGAAATTAACGAAAATATTTAGGCAAGCCGGGCTTTTCGGCTTGTATGAAGCGCACGCCACTGACTTCAAATGAAGGGTTGTATGATGAATTTTATTTCTGTTTTTGTTATTTGAAAAGTTACAAATTTTCAACATACTATGTATGTACATACATATGTACATATCACAAAAATTCAATTTTTAAGCTCGCAAAGGAAAACTCATTTAACCAAAACTAGTGCAATAATCCCCGATTTAACATAAAACCCCAAAAAACAGCCAAAAGTAAATGGAGCGCAAAGTAAACGAAGTTCGGTTGAATTATGTTAAATTAAAAAAAAAAAATATGTTCGTATGTGCAAGTGTTAGCTATGGCTTTGAAAAAGGACAGCTTTACGTCTAAACCGCTATGCGCATCATAAAAATCAAAGCCACAATCAAAAATTGCATTGCTTTATCCAAACAACCGTTGAGTTGGTGTTGGCCGGTCGCATGTGTTTTGGAAAATTCACAAATGGCTTACTTCCGCTTAACAAATTTTCCAACATTTTCACGCAAACAAATATTTTTCGCGCAAATTCAAAGCTATGTATGTATGTATGTGTATTTGTATGCAATTGCCTGCTATACGCTCGTGCTATCGCATGATGGCCAGCAGCAGAGATAAATGCGCTCATTTGGTTAAATTATGTGTAAACAATGTTAGCTATTCGCTGCTTGAGCTATACATACATACATATCGCTAACTTTACATACCAACACACAAAGATTTATACATATATTTATTTTATAACACGGAATTAATTAAATTTGGTTATGTGCGGTGCGGCGTTTGCTAAGAGAGGAAACGACCCGGTGGTTACATAGATGATTTTAAGAAACTTTTGAAAGCAGCACCGCGGTGAGGTGGCGTCTGAGGCGAATGGTGCGGTGTGCTGTGCGGCAGCTGAATATTTAAAAAAACAACAAGCAACCAAAAATACTTTCACTTTCTCTTCCATTTTCGTTTTTGCGGCATATTTTCGTTGAATGGACGGTCGGGTTGATGGGTTAGCGGACGCGCTGTATGGCAGAGTTTGGCTTTAGCTTCAGCTTGAATTGACTTGACGCGAGCTGGCATTGGCCGTTGGCGATTTGTGACGGTTTCAATGTGATTACTGTTGTTGATGTTGATCGTGAGCCAATATTTTGTTGCTGCTGCGGCCCGGCCGGCTAGTCGGCTGGTCGGCTGGTCTGTTGGCTAGCTGACTGACTGGCTGGCTGGCTGGCTGACTTGCTGGCTGGCTGACTGGCTGCCTGTGCAGTCCAGTTGGGTTGTGCGGTGTGCTGCGTGCTTTGCGCTGACTGAAAATGAAACCAATCAAAATGTTGTTACCAATTTTGTAATATTAAATTTTTACGTGATTGTAAGCGCCTATGGCTATTGTTTTCAGTCTGTTCGCTTCTTGACCATTCATTTGTCCATTCATTTGTCCATTCAACCATCCATCCATCCGCCAATCAATTCGTGCATGAAATTTTTCATTTTTGTTATTAGCTGAAAATGCTTTGACAGCAGCAAATTTAAATTTTGAAGGAAGTTCATGCTTAAATCTTTGTTTTAGTATTAAGCAATGGATTTAAGATTATATACTCACATAGAGATCTATTTTAATCAGGGACCGTAACGGTTATGAGTGATATCCAAAAAGTTGATTTTTAACGATTATTTTCTGAGTTTTATTTTTTGCTCAGAAAATAAAAGTTTTTTCTTGAGTTTTATTTTTCGATCAGAAAATAAGTTTTTTTCTTAGTTTTATTTTTAGATCAGAAAAGAAAAGTTATTTTTTGAGTTTTATTTTTCCCTCAGAAAATAAAAGTTATTTTTTGAGTTTTATTTTTCCCTCAGAGAATAAAAGTTATTTTTTGAGTTTTATTTTTCGATCAGAAAATAAGTTATTTTATGAGGTTTATTTTTCGATCAGAAAATAAAAGTTATTTTCTGAGTTTTATTTTACTGCTCAAAGAACAAAAGTTTTATAGTTTAATTTTGGCTGAAATTGTAGATTTCGCCATATAAATAGGTAAAGTATATAAATAAATTTTTAATTTTTTTTATTCATAAACTTTACCTACGTATTAATGTGGCAAAATTTGCTGCAGCTAAAATTAGACTGAAGAAACTTTTATTCTCTGAGCAAAAAGATAAAACTCAGAAAATAACTTTTATTTTCTGATCGAAAAATAAAACTCAAAAAATAACTTTTACTTTCTGAGGGAAAAATAAAACTCAAAAAATAACTTTTATTTTCTGATCGAAAAATAAAACTCAAAAACAACTTTTATTTTCTGAGGGAAATTTAAAACTCAAAAAATAACTTTTATTTTCTGAGGGAAAAATAAAACTCAAAAAATAACTTTTATTTTCTGATCGAAAAATAAACTCAGAAAAAAACTTTTATTTTCTGAGGGAAAAATAAAACTTAAAAAATAACTTTTATTTTGTGATCGAAAAATAAAACGCAGAAAAAAACTTTTATTTGCTGAGCGAAAAATAAAACTTAGAAAATAATGATTAAAAATGATTTTTTTTTTTATAAAAATCGAAAAAATAAAAGTTAGGTGCTCAGTCAGCGTTACGGTGATTACATCTGTGTACTTCTTTTGCGTTTAGCATTTCTCCTTCAGTATGATTTTTTTAGTCAAAATTTAAAAAATAACGATTATTTGCAATCCCTGATTTTAATTTAAATATTTTTTTTTTTTTGCCAAGCGTTGATATTTCTACTTTCACTTTTTCTTTTTTTAAACCCAACAAATCATGCAAGAAGCGTTAGATTATTATAAATTTACAAGCTAAACTGCCAATAGCGCGTTAAACTCTTTATATCAGCACTTTAGCTTATGCTATAACTTCGTTAGGCATTTCTTAATACCAACACTTATTGACTACTTTAGTACATACATATTTTTGCCTTACAATGTAAACGTACCTACCAAAAATACTATAAAATGTATTAACTGTTTTAAATCTGATAAATCTTAATATTATTGTAGTCTATAAATCAGTTGTTGTTTCCTGTGTGTATGTGCTAATTGCTGCCGCTTTACAAGCAAGCCATATCAATTTTATTAATGTCAGATTACAAGTGAAACTTTGTACGATAAATACTTAACGAACTGAACTCTTCTACAATTAAACATACATATGTATGTTAGGGTGGGGCGATTTGTATGGAGGGAAATTAATCGATAACGCGCCATCGAAATTCGGATTCGTCTCCTTTTTCTGAGTAGAAAACTCCTCCACGACATTTGTCTAAAATAAATTTTGATGTTCCGGAATTTAGTTTTTATGGACCAAGACGGATTTTTGAAAATAAAAATTGGGCAAAAATCGACAAAAAAATATCCAGGCCAATATGCACATCGAATTGAAGCAGAATTTTGTGCTGAATCCAGATATAAAATCCGAATTAAAATCGGATGATCCGTTTTCGAGATATAGCCTGATTTCCGGTTACGGAAGCTGAACGCCCAAAATCTCATACTTTCACGATTATATCTTGCTGTGTACAATATATCTTAAATTTGTTTGCGAATTTCTTAAAGATAAGTCTGTGCAATATAGGAACAGTATTTTAAAATATTAATTTATCATCCGCTATAGTAAAACTAGAATGCACTCTTTTTTCCTTGGCCCAAAATCGCGGTATGGGTTCTCTATGTTATAGTCATCCCATACCGATGATTTTCGCCGACAGCGCTTTGTGTACAAAAAGTGAAGAGTTATACCCCAAAACGTGAACGTATGGTGTTTGGGACTTGTTTTTCTACTTTACTCAACTCTCAAAAAACACTCAAGGTTACTCATACGCCATAGCGTACTATTGGAAGCAAAACACAAATTTCAGAAGCATAAGTCTACGTTTTAGGGAATAACTCTTCAATTTTTGCAGCTAAAATTCTGAAATTTTGTATTTAGAGCATTTATTGTACACAAAGCGCTGTCGGCGAAAATCATCGGTATGGGATGACTATAACATAGAGAACCCATACCGCGAAATTTGGCCAAGGAAAACAGAGTGCATTCTAGTTTTCCTATACCGGAAGATAAATTAATATTTCAAAATGTGGTTCCTATACTGTATTCACTTATCTTTAAGAAATTCGCAAAACAATTTAAGATATATTGTACACAGCAAGAGATAATCGCCAAAGTATGAGATTTTGGGCATTCAGCCTCCATAACCGGAAATCAGGCAATATCTCGAAAACGAATCATCCGATTTTCATTCTGATTACATATCTGGAAAAAAGAATATTTTTTTGCTGATTTTTGCCCAATTTTTATTTTAAAAAATCCGTCTTGGTCCATAAAAACCAAATTCCGGAACATCAAAATTTATTTTAGACAAATTTCGTGGAGGAGTTTTCTGCTCAGAAAAAGGAGAGGAATCCGAATTTCGATGGCGCGATATAGGTTAGTAAATCGCCCCACCCTAATGTATGTATTTATGTATATACAGCCCAAATACATATGTACAAACAAATATATTAAACACAAATATACCTACTTACTTTTATATACAAATATTTATTACTGCCAAAACAACCAACTACCGCATTGCAAAGAAAAGTAAAAGTTGAAAAGTCACTCAGTTGATTTTGTTTGTGTGTTTCAAATCGTTTTTTTTTTTTAAATCTTTTTGTGAGCTTACGTTGCCAAGAAGGGACTAACAAAAGTTCGTTATTTTATTTATTATCATTTTTATTTTCTACATAAAAAAATGAATGAAAGTCGCACACTCAGAGAAAAATGGTATTCTAAAACTAAGTCCGACTGGTAATAAATTTATCCTTTTTCGTCCTTAAAATTTTAAGAATAATTCGTTCCTAAATATTCTAAGAAAGAGAATTTTCCGTTCTTGTTTTTAAAAATTAAGTGGGAAAACATCTAAAATAAAATAATTAAATTAAGAAAAATGTACTTAAATTAATAAAAATGTTCTTAAAACAAACGCAATTTGTGTCCAAATCAAGAATATTCTAGATACTTATATTTCTAGCTTCTAGCAATTCACAGATTCTTTTTCGAAAAACTATCCTATAAAAGTATCACTAAAATCCAATATAATGTTGAATGTCCCACTATATAATGACGTTGGATTGAATTTCAGCTTGATGCCTTGGTTCGAATCCGAAGAAGAATATAAAATGGACAACAATAGCGAGCAGTGAAGGAGAAGAAGATGCCACAATGGGAGAAGAAGAGGAGAACAAGCGGAGGTGAAGCTGCATATTTGTAGTTGGAAAAAATTTATTTTTAGGTCATATTAGGAGGCATAAAATATGTGAGAGAGAGAGAGAGAACAATTGTAGTGAGAAAATAAACCGAAACGATTAATTCTAAATTAGGAATAAATATTCTTATTTTAAGAAATTTCAATATTAATCTAAGAATAATTATTCTTGAAAACCTACCCAGCTTCTTAAATATGAACAAAATCAGTCTTAAAAGTAGAATTTTCGATCTTAAAGAAAATTTCTTGAAATAAGTGTTTTCTACTCAACATAAGAATATTTGGTATTACCGTATTTTCGTTACCAAAATTCTTGATTTCGACTTAATTTAAGTACACAATTCTTGATTTTTTCTCTGGGTGTACATGTCGGACATACATTACAAATTGGGTATATTGAACCGACCTTAGTTGTGCCAAGGTTAAACGGGTTTCCCTAATATTCTACTGCAACTAGGGATGGTTGATCTCTTATGACAACGTAGAACGGATGGGCGCACGAACGAAAACTATAGTTGTAAACTGCAATCCTATGTAAATATGCTGTTTAAGGCCTGCCTAGGTGCTCTTGGATCTAGTGGTTGCTAAATGTATTTCTTGCCCTCCTTGGAAGGCTCAAGGAGATGACTCATAACGTGCCGGAAGAAGCTCTTGCTGGTTGAGTTTATCGTTAGGATGACCCTGCGGTGGTATCCCAGAAAGAACTGTATATTAAGGATTGTGTTGTGTTCCTTGACTAGGAGCACCTGTGCCACGTGGTGCAGATAATGATCCGGCAACATCAGGAGGCATCCTGCTTCGGAGATTTTTCCATTTCATCCTGAAAGTCCCCGGCGACCATACTGGCGATATTTTTTGACCGGCCGGCCGATTGCTGTGTAGGTGATGCCGGCTAGCGATTTGAGGCTTTTATTGCGGCTTGGATCGCGCAGAGAAAGAGTCAAGATTGTCCAAGGTAACATCCAGGATTTTTGGCTGTTTACGGTATATGCACTATCCGTATGCCTAGCTCCAGTCCTACCAGCTTTGTACAAGTGGTAAATATGGCCGCGGAGGGCTAGGTCGGTTGTATTGAGGGAGATCTAGTATTGAATAAACAAGAAAGATTGGAGAGATAAATATTTATTGTAAGGAAAAAAATCGTTTCATCGAACATTCATTACTACCCACTCTTAAAGGCACTCTATCGATACTGTCACGTTGACAGCCGCCATTCTCTTCCACCACAACATACATACATATTTACCATCAACGATAATCAGGGCAAATGCAATTGTGTATTGCCGTTTTTTTTTAGTATTATTTTTACACTTTTTTTTGATTTGCTTTGCACGAGCAAAACAGATTAACGGTTTACAAATGCACGTTGCGCATTCAGCTCCACACACAGCTGCATAACGGCCAAAAGCACATTCACTTTTTTTAAAAGTGCTTTTTAGAGAGAGAATTTTATGATTAGTGTTGCTGCTGATGGCTCAATTATGTCTACGTTTAATAGCTGGAGTGTTTTGTTGTGCTGTCACAACAACAAATTGTGTGGCACGCAGCAAACATAGAAAAAATGAGGAAAACAAGTAAGGGGCAACATTTATTGAAAATGCAAGTTATGGGCAATTTTTGTTAGGTAGTTATAATTTATAGGTAGAGGTAGTGGTGTGCGATTTTATTATTTGCCTTTCGTTGCCAAATATTGACGATCGATCGCTTTGCTGACCAAAAAAAATGTTTTTTTTTGTT
This sequence comes from Urophora cardui, assembly GCA_960531455.1. NCBI lineage: Eukaryota > Metazoa > Arthropoda > Insecta > Diptera > Tephritidae > Urophora > Urophora cardui. The sequence goes on from OY482672.1 coordinate 145,352,221, forward strand.
TCTATTTTTTTTGTTTCTTTTTGTATTTTGCGGCAATACTCAGCTTAAGCTGCGGCATAAGCGTAAATTTGTATCTGTTTTTTCGGCGTTTTTTATATGTTCCCGTGTGTAACGCGGGGAGCCACAGCAAGCAACATTAAAAACAAACAATATTGAACCTGTGCTGTGTACCGACGACGACGCTGACGACAAGATACAAGCTGACTGATAAGCGCGCTCTTAACGATTTACAGATTGGCGGTTGTTTTTATTACAAGCCGCATGAATGGCTTTATTGAATTGGCTTGGCTTTTTGTATGCTATTAAAAGATTAAACGACAACAGCAGCAAAAACAACAACAACAACACCAACAGCAACAACAAAAGCAACAACAACAGCGACTGTGCCTGTGCCTATTCCCCAAACCGACTCCCGACTCTTTTCTGCTCACAACGCTGCATCTTACCAGCGGCGGACGCTTCATACAAGCCAAAAAGCTCGGCTTGCCTAAATATTTTCGTTCATTTAATTTTACGAATTTCTTTAAATTCTCTTCTTGTTTTTTTTTTTTACTGTTTGTTATTGCTATATTCCAATGAAATTTAACTTGCGATTAGATAGTTAATTAATATACTGAAGCAGATATTTTTTTCTTGAAAAAATTTGCAGTTTGCGAAAAAATCATAATTTTGTCCCTTACGATAATATTTAAAAAAGTTTGTATATAACAAATACAAGAGTCTTATTCCATACTGCCAACTACGAGATAACTCGTAGTATGATTTCCCTTCCAGGAAGCCAACTACGAGTTGTCTCGTACTACCTAAAACTACCACTTTTTGTGTAGCTATGAGTAAAACCATATTATAATAGTTTTAGTATCGATAAATGGCTTCTGAGAAAAGAAAAAAATTTTGGTTTTGGCTTCCGTAAGCTTTTTTTTACTAAAAAAAAAATTTTATGAAAAAATGGGGGATATGGAAGATAACTCTTAGGTCCTTTTCTCCTTTAAAAAACATCATTTTTGATTTTTGATGATACCAATGATCTAGAAATAGAGTTTTTAGTAATATAATGTGAAAAAATCAAAATGTCATTTTTGGCCAGTTTTCTGAAAATGGCCTTGGCAGTCAACGTGTTAATGATGGGTTCACGGTAATATAGTGACTAAGTAAATTTCACCTTCGATTTCCTTCTAGCTATATTCAAAATATTTATTATATGGGTGATACGATAAATTTGAGCTCAAGAAAAAAGTATAGATTGTCCCTTACGATAAAAAAGAAAGCCAATTTTTGGCACAACTATAAGGATTTCAGCTACAATATTTTACCAGGTGATGCGCTGATGGATGTAGAACAAATTTGCATCAAAAAGTAAATCTCGAGAAAATGACCCTTACGATAAAATCGCGCAAAGCGTTCGACATTATCAAAATTAGGCAAAAGCTTAATTTTAAAAAGCGGGGAATGTCAAAATCAAATAAAAGCAAAATCAAATTAAATCAACATTTCACGCCTTTTGCTGCTTCAATTTCAGTTTTTCAAACACTGCTTAAAAGTTAAGCTAAAGCATAAATTTTTTAGATAGTCCCCTAAAGCGTTATACTAAGCAAATCCACTTGCTACTGCTGAAATTTCCGTCGCATAAGTAAATTAAAAATACCTCTGCGCTTTCGTGTGAGATTCAGAGATTTCTCTATAAGTTTGGGGTCAGCAATCAATTCCGTTGAATTCTTGCCAAATAATTCTAATAATAACCTCTTCTCTGCTTTCGTAGATAATTCACGTGGATATAAACAACAAACCAAATATGCAAATCGAATTTACTCAAAGTCAATGATGGAACCGCAGTCAGACTTTTAGATAATACAGCAAAAAAAATTACATAAATGGCTAATGGCTCTGCTTTTTACATAGGCTTGCCCAGCCACTTTATGCTTGCGCCGCCACTGTTACTTATCCGCATGTTGCTTCGGTGCAGTTGTGGCGCGTCTCTTGCGCTGTGCTCCTACAGCGGCCGCGGCAGCCTTTTAGTAGTTTTGCCTGCCATTAATACAAAATGTTGCATGTAAATGGATATTTTTATGATTCGCTGATTCGGCGTATTTATGCATTCAAATGCAATTTATGACTTAATTTCAATTATGAAAACATTTTGTTTGCAGTTTTTTTTTTGTTCAATTTATCTGCGATCGATTGTGGCGTTAACCAAAACAAGCTTGTTAAATATGTAGGTGAAAAAAGAATGTCGTTAAATAGAAAAAAGAATGTCGTTAAATAGAAAAAAGAACGCCATTAAATGCATACAAATTTATGTATTTTTTTTTTTTGTAAATGCAGTGGCTTTGCTATTGTGTGTGTGTGTGTATGTTTTTTCGTTATCAACAAAAGCGCGCTTGTTTTTGCAATCTTATGCAATACCAGTAGTCTAGGGGTGGCATTTAAACCACTCACTTTAATCGTTAATTGTTTTAATATACATACATATTTATGTACATACGAGTACTTAAATACTTACATACATACATACGTGCTTATTAATTATTTTTTATAGTTTCACAATCGCGCGTAATTTGCTTATTACACCTAACAAAGTGTCATGCCATGCGCTGTGTGTGATAAGCCGCCGTTCGCCAACTGTTTTGCATGGTTTTACGTCATTCATATAGACACGTTTATATACATATGTACGTATGTATATATCTACGTAAGTTTTGTAAAGAAGTCAACAATAACAATTACACAAATCAACAAACACTCAAACGTGCTGTAACTGCTTCCGTCTTATCTCTCTCACTTTGAAAGCGCCTCATATGCATTTCCCACTTTGTTTCTGCGTGTTTTTATTTTTTTATTTTTTTCATTTTTTTATTTTTTAATTTTTTTTTCATTTTTTTATTTTTTTTTCATTTTTTTATTATTTTTTTTTTTCCTTTTTTTTGTCGTAAGCAGTTTTGCTTATGCAACCCTGCGCAAGTGTGCAACTCTGCAAGAGTAAGGCGATCCATCAACATCAAGTTGCGGCTAAGCTGTTGATAAGCGAAGTTTTCGAAACACTTCATATATCAAACTTGAAGGCCATTTAACTTTTTAAAATGCCAAGCTTGCTGTAGCTGGTGCTTGTATATTTAATCAAAAATTTTCAGTCAGTAATGCTCCTCAAACTCAGAACATTCATTTTATAGAGAATCGAGGTAAATGTACCGAAAAATTGTTTTCCTCCGAAGGTCATAGTCACGCAGTGTTACAAAAAAACAATCCTGCACTCCCCCAAAGGTCCAAAGTAGTTCAGAAAGAGCTGGGTAACATTCACATTGCCCTATAGATAGGTAGATACGCAATTCTGGAATACTTTATAAATGGTTTTTAAATCGCCCTGAAACTATTTCAAAAGGGACTCGAACAATTTCGAACTAATCGAGAAAAACAAATTTTTTTTTATTTTTTTTGTTTTTTTTCACATGATTAAAAATAATTCTGGACAAACAGATCGGTCTGTTATCATAAATATCTTTCAAGTTATTGTTGCAAAAATACTTTTTCCAAATTGTGGACATGACTTAAGACTAATCCAGAAATTAACTATGTTGGGTTAGGTGTGCAGGCCCATTGTGATACCATGAGAAAACAGATTAGTCTCTCCTTTTGTATCAGTTGAAAAGCCTAGTGTAGTTCACCAGGTCCTTTACGTCGACGTCCACGACCTTACATAGGCTATCCAGAAAAGAAGTCCCAAGAAAGCGGCGTCTGGCGCCATTAAGAGCCGTGCAGTGGCAAATGAGTTGCTCGATCGTCTCCTCTTCCTCATGATCCTTGCAGCTTCTGCAGCAACTGCGGTAGGGTGCACCTAGCCTCTCTGCATGTTTACCGATGAGGCAGAGTGCTGTGAGCATCCCCCACCAGGTTAGCGATTTCCTATCTTCTTAGGCTACATATTTAATGAGATCGCTTAAGTTCTCATTTTTACAAGGTTTGCCTTGATGTTGCTAGTAAAATTGCCATCGATATCCTTATGTTCCGCGACCAACACGAGGCGCAAACAGGTATATTTTGCCATATCCTGTAGATATCGGCGACAGTCTAGTGTAACGGTCGGCAAAAATGTGAGAGAGATTGTGTAGGAGAGCGCGGAGCAATTTGCTCTACATTGGTTCGCATGTTCATGTGAATCAACTGAGTACAATTTTCGTATGGCGTGCCTATAGCTGGTCTAGTGGTAGTGCAGAATTGAACGAGTGGGAGCCAATAGACTTAACTAACGAATTTTTGAAGCGAGAAATCAATGCTCTTCTTATTTTTAACGTGTTATCGCATATTAATCCACTTATTTAATGAGTTTCGTTTTAATTCTTGTCTCTACCCAGAAGCTCTTTAGTCAGCACTGTATAGCTGTCAGTTTCTGTTACTTGAAATTCGATACAGGGTTGTATTTTTAAACACTAGTTCATATTGTTAGCAATATTCCACAGCTTAGTATTGGTAGTATCTCTCTTACTTACTACACTTTATATACTTTTGCCTTGAAAGAATTTCCGTCATCCATTGTCAAGTTTGGTCATAAACCGGTTTCGGTGATGGGCCATGTTCATTAGCTATTTTCCTTCTGCTTTATCCTGAGTTTATTTTTTTGCACGCTTCTAATCCTAGAGAAACAAGTCTTCATACATTTTCATAACTCATTCTACGTCTATTTATTCCTCATACCAAATACACACAAGGAAATATTACATCGATAACTCTTGGAGCCTTTGTTCGTTTCCTTTTAACCGACACATAACAAATAACCAATTTAAATCAATAGTTTTAAAAGCTCTATCTACTCTACTCTGAGAACCTTCAAGGAACCATGTTTCGTGAAATGCTTAAACATAGTTGTATTTTTGTATTTCAGAATCGAATAGTTAATCTCTTAATTAGAACACCTCAAATACTATTAACATAATAAAGCTCCTAATAATCCAATTAAAAAGGAAACACTTTTGATTGAAAGGTATGCAAATAAGTAGCACCCTAATAAAGTAAATTACAAAGTTATACCGGTTTACGTAAATATTTACAAAAACAAAATGCATTGCAATTGCCCAGAACACATTCACTCGCTCAATCATTAAACATTACATCAACAGCCTATTTAGAATTGCATTTGCAATGCAGCGAGCGAACAAAATGGGCAAGAATGGCAACGAGAAGGGACTGGAGGGCTTGAAGTTATGTGTGTGTGAGAGTTGTACCAATGCATTTTGCGCAATCAATTCCGCCGTTACGGAAAAATTTCATAATATTTACATATGAACGTGCGCATTACATTTTTTTTTACAAAAATATGCACGAATGTCAGATGAACAAAACGCACACAGTAAACAGAGTTGCTTCATAAGAAAACGAACATAGAAATGGCATTTTTGTGAGAATAGTGAGAATTGATGTAAAAGTTACAATCAACAACTATTATGCATACCTGAAGAGCATGTTTTGCTTGTTTGTTTTTTATTTTTATTTTTTTTTTTTCAAAAACTATCACGATATTTATTGGACTTTGTCATATAAATGTATTGAAGATGAAAACAAATCAAAAGATTCTTTTTGAAATACCCTTTTTTATTAGCGAACACACTCGTACCTAATCATTAACACAGTAAAAAACTATAGTTTATTTCTAATACCATTTGGTACTTAATTTAATCATTCTCGGAATTAAATTTGAATTTTAATGCCAAAAAGTCTTATTTTTAAACTATGAGAAGTTTTACAATTTTATTTATTCCAAAATAGTTTCAAAATAAAGTCTTGAAAAGTATTAAAATCCTCTCTAAAAAGTTTAATCATTTATGGTTTAAAACAAATCCTGAAAAGTATAAAAAACTTTCTCTTTCTCAATTATATTACCAACAAAATATTTTTGGTTTAAAATCAAAACAAAAGAAAATATTAAAAAAAAATTATCAGAAAAAAGTAAAAATAAAATCAAACAAAATGTTTTCGAAACTGCAATCCGAAGGAGTAATCAAATATACTCAAATAAATGGACCGAATCTAATAATTGTATCAAGTAAGTAATGCAGGAGATTAATTAAATATCATGAGGGTAAATTTTGCTTTATTTTTTCAGTCATAAGCAGTTTCAGTCATAAGACAGTATCACTGCAAGAACCGCGACGGTGCCGAAATTTTCCCTCGAAAATTCATCTCCAAAATATTATTATAAAAGTGACAATATGTATATATATCGAGCCCTAACCGCCATAATGGAAATCAACAATTTAATATCACATGCATCAACTCCCAAAATTTCATGGCTGTGTAATGTGCAGTTTCGAAGTTAGAGACTAAATAAGTTTCAAGGCTGGATACAAACTGTATGCAAAATAAATTAAAAAAAACTGTGTCCGGTAAAATTTACTTTTTGTTGGATACACTTTTATGAGGATTAGGGCTCGATATATAAGGTACTTTAGTGTTTGCTACTACTGTTTTGGATTTTTATGTAAATAAACTATGTTAACGTTATTCAATTTCTCATTAATCTTTGGGTAATGGGTTATTTGCAGTATATCCACTGGAAATTTTATGGGGGTTTATTTTTAATTCCAAAAAAGTATACATTTTATTCCAATTTTCGGATATATTTAATACCATTTAAAATATTTTTATTACTAAAAATACTATAAAAATAATCAAAATTTGGTATTGATTTAATTCCATAAAAGTATAGAATTTATTCCAATTTTGGATTGATCTTATACCATTTCAATTATTTTTAATACCAGAAATATTCTAAAAATAATGAAAATTTGGTTTTGATTTAATTCCAAGAAAGTATTAATTTGACACCAAGAATAATTTCTGTCTCTCAATATTCTCTTCTTTTTTTTAAACCAGAATGGTTTTAATTTTATGCTTTTTGGCATTGTTATATATAAATACCAAAATGGTATTAAAATTAAACTAAAATTTTTACTGTGAAGTCAAACAACCAAAACAAACAGTCAACGCTGAAGAGGCTGAAGAAAACCAGTTTTAGTCGAATTGGGGGCAAACCGTTTTGTGTGCTACTATTCGCATTCTGCAACTTTCGGTTTTCGTTTATCGTTGTTGTTGCTTTTTTTATTTTTTTTTTTTTTTTTTTTTATTTTGGAACTTTATTTGTCTTTATATTGGACACTAAGTCCAAATTTTATGCTTTTTTTTTGGTATTTTTTGGGGTATTTTCATTGAATAATTTTATGACTTTGATCACGCGGTTTTTGTTGCTCGCCGTTTACCTACATATATGTCTACGTTTTGGGTTATAACTCCTCAATTTTTGCAGCTAAAATTCTGAAATTTTGTATTTAGAGCATTTATTGTACACAAAGCGCTGTCGGCGAAAATCATCGGTATCGGATGACTATAACATGGATATCCCATACCGCGCTTTTGGGCCAAGGAAAAAAGAGTGCATTCTAGTTTTCCTATACAGGAAGATAAATTAATATTTTAAAATATTGCTCATATATTGTATTGACCTATCTTTAAGAAATTTGCAAAAAAGATTTAAGATATATTTTACACAGCAAGAGATAATCGCGAAAATATGCGATTTTCGGCATTCAGCCTCCATAACCGGAAATCAGGCTATATCTCGAAAACGGATCATCCGATTTTAGTTTCGATTTCATATCTGGATTCAGCATAAAATTCTGCTTCAATTCGATGTGCATATTGGCCTGGATATTTTTTTGTCGATTTTTGCCAAATTTTTATTTTCAAAAATTCTTCTTGGTTAATAAAAACCAAATTCCGGAACATCAAAATTAGTTTTAGAAGGCGTTTTCTACTCAGAAAGATGAGAGGAATCCGAATTTCGATGGCGCGGTATCGATTAATTTCCCTCCATACAAATCGCCCCACCCTAATATACATATGTATGTATGTACATAGATATATCTACACCATTTCCAGATGGATTTTAGAAAGCGTTAACTGGATTTTAGAAACGACAATTGGATTTTAGAAAGAGATAATTGGATTTTAGAAATGTCAATTGGATTTTGGAAAGGGGAAATTGGATTTTAGAAAGATCAATTGGATTTTAGAAAAGGGAAATTGGATTTTAGAAATGTCAATTGGATTTTAGAAAGGGGAAATTGTATTTTAGAAATGTCAGTTGGATTTTCGAAAGCGTGAATTGGATTTCAGAATGTGCGTGTAAAATAAATTTTACACAGAATTTTTCCAATAGAAATTCTTTATTGCGTATGAAATTATAATGTACATACATATACGTAATTATATAAATTTTCGAAAATCCAATTTACGGTTTCTAAAGTTCAATTTCCCTTTTCTAAAATCCAATTGGCATTTCTAAAATCCAATTTTCCCTTTCTAAAATCCAATTGACATTTCTAAAATCCAATTTCCCCTTTCTAAAATCCAATTGACAATTCTAAAATCCAATTTCCCCTTTCTAAAATCCAGTTGACGCTTTCTAAAATCCATCTGGAAATGGTGTAGTGTTAACAAAATTAGCAAGAAAATATCAATACTACAAAAAATAAAAAAATTAGCATGACACCTTCGATAATACGAAAGTATGCCGAGAAATATTTATCACCATTTAATATGTTTCACTTTGACACATTTAGGTATTTAATTCTGTTTCTTAAACCACTTAATTTTGATTGCATTTGAAGCAGAGCGGAGGTGAAAAATGAAGACTTTTGGCTGGATAGTGAGTGACATAAATTTTCGAGAAACGTTTATACGCAATAAAACACAGATTTGTTTGTCTTTGTCACGCAAAGTCTCTTTTTTTTAATTGTCACCTTTCTCACGCAGTCACGATTCGGCGATGGACAGTAGTTATTAGCGAATGCAGTGAAAACAAGAAAGCCCATGCATTAGAAAAATAAATAGCTTTTAAGAAGCACCTATGTTTACAAAGCACAAAGTGATTTCAGTACAGGGCAATAGTTAGCCGTGGCGGCCCTTGCATAAATTTGCTGGGCAAGCCTATGTATGAAGCATAGCCATTAACTATTTATGTATGTAATTTTCTTTGCTGTATTAACTGAAAGTCTGATTGCTGTTCCATCATTGACTTTGATTAAATTCGTTTTGCATATTTGGTTTGTTGTTTATATGTTGGAATAAATCGAGAAAATGAAGATGATGAAGGATAATCAAGTTTTGATATGCAATGGATAATATGAAGATATGTACCTACATATATGGTTTTTGTTGTTTTAGCTGTACCTACTTTTGGTAAGCACATCAACAAGCCTGGCTCATTCGAAATTCAAATTCTTCACCATCAACACGTGAATCTACAAAAGCAGGGAAGTTATTATAACACATTTTCATTTGAGAAGAATTCAACTGAATTGTTTGCTGATCCCAAACTTACAGATAAATCTATGAATCTCACACGAAAGCGCAGAAGTATTTTTAGTTTCCTTATGCCGACAGCAATTTCAGCAGCAGCAAGTGGATTTGCTTATTATAGCACTATAAGAGAATATCTAAATAATGAGTGCAGTGTTGCCGCTGGTGCCACTAAAGTGGTAATTTGAAGCTTTTTAAGAGCCAGGCCACCGGAGCCTAACTTTTTTAAAATATGCAATATTTGAATCTTTTTAAAATGTCGGGCCACTTTTGGTCCTTTTTTACTTTCAAAACTATTACTAATGTATTAAATATTTTTTTTTTTCTTAAATACAAAAAAGCCCCTTTGTTATCTTTTCACTTTTCATTGGCAACTCTTCGCTGCGAGGGAAAATCCGGAAAGAGTTATTTAGGAGTATAAATTTTTAGAATGCAAGAAAATTGTTTGAACAAACCGAAATAGAAGAGTTTTGGCACAGCATGGGGAATATGAAAAACAATTTAAACGAGAACTTGTTGCGAATTTGTTGCAAATATATTAACGCTGCCACATAGCAGTGCATCAGCAGAGAAAGATTATTTTCAAAACCTTCACTATTTAAGACCCAAGTTACAAACCGCTTGCAAAATTGGTACGTGCAATTCAATGATCTCAGCACTCAATTTACCTAATGGAAATGATTTAGATTCTCGGATACCGGAAGAAAACTTAGTTATCAAATACCTGAGAACTAAATTTTAAATCCATTAAACTATAACCTATTTATATTATATAAACACTTGAATTAAATATATGTTTGCTCTAGTTTAACCTGTGAATTGCTCTAAGCATGAAATAAACCACAAAAATATATAAAAATGTGTTTCTATTTAAAAAAAGAAATTGGGGACACTTTTTTTCCTTTTTTCGGTCACTTTTTGAAATTTTTTAGCGGCAACACTGAATGAGTGCTTTAGCTTAACTTTTAAGCAGTGTTTGGAAAACCGAAATCGAAGTAGCAAAAGCCGGGAAATGTTTGATTTTAATTTTCGTCGCCTGATTTCTTATTACGCAAAATCAACATTCGCTAAATACACTGCTCTACAGCCAAAAAATACTCTGAACGCGACCATCCTATTTATATGTAAAATCGGTCGCTGATTCCGAAAATCGGGCTCATTTTTAATTCTATGGGAAGGTTTTTGAGATATCGGCAATTTACCGTTATTTGGCCAATGGCTCCACTTAATCCTGTATACCTCTTTAACGCAGTGAGCTATCTTCCTTGGAGTGACACTCAACGAAAGAAAATTAAATTTCCTTTTCATCCCTGCTACAACATTTTTCTGTAACTCTTATAGTTTCTGAAATATTGACGATTCAATTTGAATTTTTTCGATTTTTTACGATTTTTTGAAGAAAAAATTGACTTTGTCAGGCAATATCTTTTAAACCAATGTCTTCACCTTCGGTTTTACTCCTTTACGTGAAGCTCCATTCTATTGGGAAAAAGATAAGCTATCAACGAAGAAAATCCATGGTAAAATAGAAAAGTTATAGGCGATCAAGTAAATACATCCAAGTCGCGCAATGCCTCTGCACGGGTATATTCTATGCATGTTATACCAATACCTACACATCTGCAGTAGCAGCACATTGGCAGCGCAGTAGATAAAAGCCCATTTACGGGTATAACATGCATAGAATATACCCGTGCAGAGGCATTGCGCGAGTTGGATGTATTTACTTGATCGCCTATAACTTTTCCATTTTACCATGGATTTTCTTCGTTGATAGCTTATATTTTTCCCAATAGAATGGAGCTTCATGTAAAGGAGTAAACCCGAAGGTGAAGACATTGGTTTAAAAGATATTGCCTGACAAATTCAATTTTTTCTTCAAAAAATCGTAAAAAATCGAAAAAATTCAAATTAAATCGTCAATATTTCAGAAACTATAAGAGTTACAGAAAAATGTTATAGCAGCGATGAAAAGGAAATTTAATTTTCTTTCGTTGAGTGTCACTCCAAGGAAGATAGCTCACTGCGTTAAAAAGGTATACAGGATTAAGTGGAGCCAGTGGCCAAATAACGGTAAATTGCCGATATCTCAAAAACCTTCCCATAGAATTAAAAATGAGCCCGATTTTCGGAATCAGCGACCGATTTTACATATAGATAGGATGGTCACGTCCAAAGTACAGACAAAAAATTTCATTTTGTGATCCAGTGATATCAGAATCAACGCTTTCACAGTCTGATATTTGATATTTACGTTTGCATGTATATAATTGCTTACATGTACAAATAACAGACAGTGAACAGCACTTTTGAATACCAAAGTCCTCTTCTCATTCGCATACAAATCTGATTTGACAAATTAAAAAAAAGGTGGTTTGTTAGTTTGTTTTTTTCAATTGACTTCTTTTTAGTAAAAGCAAGAAAACGAGCTATGTTATTCTATTTTGAAAGCCTCATAAAAGCCCATGCGTGGAACTGTTAAAGCATGCTCACTTACCCAGTTTGTGCTTTACAAAATACACGTAATTGTTATAGCCGCCCGGAAGGTTTTGGAGAGTGTAGGAGAAGTAACAGTCCTTTGCTGGATATATCCGGTACGCTAGGGCACTAGTCCCTTCTGACACTAGCCCGACTATCGTGCGAACGATTTCTTTGGCCATTATCAATACGTGAATGTTGTTAGTGTAATAACACCCAATCAGAACTTAAGTAATAAACACATTTCAAGCGTAAAATAGCCAAATTTTAAGGAAATTCATGAAATGAACGAAAATATTTACGCAATCCAGGCTTTTTGGCTTGTATGAAACGTCCGCCACTCAGCAGTAGATAGCACTACCGCTACGTGTCTCCAACTGTCAAAAACAGCTGCTTATTTCTTTGTGTAAAATCATTACAGAAAATTTGAGTTATGACAAATATTAACTAATAAAATTTAATTTGCTGCAATTAAGTTTTGTTATTATTCGCTGAAAAGAAGTAATGCTTAAAAAATATATTTCATTTTGATAGCTTAAGCCACCAGCGGCGCACAAAAAATGGCTGATTCTAATGCACGCACCTTCTTTAATTTGCTGCCGTTCTGAAGACACACCCATGCGTGCAGCGTTTATTGAAGGTTATTTGAGTGGCTTACTAAATAAACTAATGTTTTATATGACAAGAAGATGTATTTTTTCCTTTGTTTGCCTTGCTTTACTTTACTTTACCATCTCTCTCTCCAACTTCCTAACTAATGTACCGCTTAATGTACTACTTCAACTAACGCATTTGGAGTTTAAGGCGCTTAGCTCTGCGTGAAACCGTGACAGCGCCACCACACCCTACAACAACCACAACCACGGCGACGACCAATGACCCAAAAACCGCTAACGCCACGCCATGCCACAATTAAATATTGATGATGTGATCATACGGAAGGGAGCTAACGCCACGGTGTTCAGGGCCGCGCATGAAATGCCATGACATTAAGTTGGCGTGCCAAATGAGTTAACCTTATAGAATCAAGGTGTACCTAATCAAAAAATGGTTAACTAAAAAAATGCTGCACGTTTATGTTAATAGATATACCCAATCAATATTAGGCTTGGTTAAAAATTCGAAAACCTTTTTGAAAAACGCATAACTTGCTCAAGTTTCGCCCGTGATAATGAATGTGGAAAAGGTTTTTATTCGAATCCAGAACTAGCTGGAGGGTTAGCAAAACGGAAAAAAATGAAAAAAACTAGTCTCACCTACGATTCGAGAATGAATTCTAATGAACTTCTGATTCGTTCTGAGTACAAAATCCGATACGTTCTCAAAGTGAAGATTCAATCACAAAAGAAGAGATCGGTTAACTTAAAAAAAGTTCACTTTGTATATTGAAAGTCACTTTCGATAATGTTAATTGGTTATTTTAAAATGCTCTGCATTAAAATGTATGCGTTATGTGCGTTATAGAATTTCTGAAAACCGCAGCCATATTTCTTTCAATGAGCACTTCTATGCATTGTCTATCAGTGCAACGGTAATATGCAACATGTGGACCTTTATCAGTGCTAATATCTGTCTAATTAATGCATAGATACAACAGTCTGACAGAAATAACTGGATACATAACTAAAACTCTCCCCATATGAGTTTTTTGTGGTCAGCCAGGCAGTCACTGACGCCATCGCCATCGCCATCCGTTGTTGGTTTCTTCAAATTGCGGCGAATTAGTGACAATTCGGATAATTTATCGACCGCGTTACAACGGAAATTAGCATAAATTAAACTAATTTCATAGCGAACACGATATAGAAATATATGTAGGTACATATGTATAAATGTAATTATATAAGCTCGTTTTGTATAAGCAACACGTTCACTTATGTACTTAGAAACTAGAAACTCTATGGGTATGCATATCACAAACATTTTTATATTAATGAAAAACCAGATTTGATATGCTTTTACTTGTCACAGCACCACAAATGCTATAAAAAATGAGCTTGAGAAAGAAAATTTAAATATTAAATTAAAAGAGCAACAACACTGGCGTAGCTATTCTGCTGATTTAGTACCTAATAATAATAATACAATGGCGCTATTATAACTCTGACGAGTTTTATCTCTCCCAATTCGAGGTGTGCTCCTTTTTTTGTTTTTCCTACTAATTGGGTGGACCTACAGTTTTATGCCGGCTCCGAACGGCGAATGCATTTTTTGTGAGAAGCCTTTTCATGGCAGAAATACACTCGGAGGGTATGCCGCCAACTGCCGAGAGGTGACCGCTGCTCTTAAAAAACCCAATAATTCGATTTTTACTAATTAGAAAAATTTTTTTGGTGTTTTGCTCGGACCGTGGTTTGAACCCGAGACCTCTGGCATAGCAGGCGAGCACTCTACCCACTGCACCACAGCGACCAATCAGAGAAAAATTATGTTTTAAGTGCTTTATTTCAAAAGCTTCAAAGCAGTCATTAAGCTCACATTTCTATGGGGGGCTTCGTACAGCTATACTCCCGCGATCGTTGATTTTGGAGTTTGTACGATGATTGAGACCTTCTACCTCTTATAGGCTGATTTCATTTCTTAACAAAAAAAATGTTATTCTAAATTTTTAAGGGTCAAAATAATCGCATAAAAGCCACGTAAATTCTCGCCTATCAATTTTCAAATTTACCGAGTTTGGCGGTCCAACAATACGAACACCAGAAATAGTCGAATGGGACTAGTAATTGCACCTCTTTGTGTTGTCGCATTCCTGAGGAAGGTATAGTGATCCACGAATAAGCAGAGGGTACAACAGAAATGCGGCGAAAACCGCTGAGCTGAATAAGCCTAAAGCCCAGATTATCACATCCTCACTTTCAATTTGGCAGCATAAATGTCGGTTAGGCCTATTGGAGGATGGTTCCGTGTATAGTAGTCCACGTAAGTGGAAAAGTTTCTGACTGCAATCCATCTGAGGATGGCCAGAGCGATTATTTTGCATGCGGAGCAAGCCTATCACGACTTCCTCGCAGTATCCTCTGAATAACTACCGAACATCCGTTTGGTGTTGAACTAATGTGTCCTCTGGATCTCCGTTTGGTGTTGAACTAAAGTGAGAAGGCGAAAACTCGGCAAAACCACTCCGACATATTCGGTTTAATTTCGGTTTAATGGCTTGTCGATGGGAATAACTGCAGCGTCTGTTCAACAGAAGGTGAGTCTCTGAGCGGATGTGTGTCTTGCAGCAGGCGGCTTGCTAAATAAACGTGTGACAATCTACGATTTGCCCAGTGCAGATTGTGCGTCGGGCTTGGGACCCACTACATAAAAAACCTATCCAAGGAAAATTCCAACAAAGCCGCGGATGAAAATCTCATTTAGTCTGTTGAGAAGTTTAAACGGCGTTATGTTTCTTGTTGTAGCCAACAGGACAGTCCTCGAAAGTTTTTGGGAAATATAGTAGAAGTAACAGACCTTTGCTGGATGAGAAGTGCGGTACGCTCGGTACTAGACCTTTCTGACACTAGTTCGTCTGTCGTGCAAATTACTTTGCTTTGGCCATCATCAAACTTTAAGGCCGGTACACATAGGTAGATTTTCAAGTTTTATGCCGCCAAAAATATTTTATTGTCTACATCTATTCCAAATTGCTTGTTTAATGCAAAATTTTAATAATTTGTATTAAAAGTTGATTTTATTTAAAAATATATACAGTGACTCAAAAAAAAAATCATACGCCAGAGTTCTTAAATTTATTTCAAAGAGTTCTGTCGAAAATTTTACATTCTTATTTTCGTTTAAAAATATAGAAAATTTTTCAATAAAAATCGTTTTAATCAAGATTTCTGAGCTTATGGAAAAAATCCGAAAAATCGTAGAAATTTCTAAAATGGATTAAAAATTTCAAATTGAGGCCAGAATTTATAGAAGATTTTGAGGAGATTTCTAAGTATACTGTTATGGAGACAACCAATTTTAGTGTAAAAAGTTAAATTCTCAATGCTGTGAAAAATTCCGTCGTCCGTCAAGTTTTTTTCTGTAGGCTGTTTGCCTTATATGTACGTGAGACCGTTCCAATTAAAATTTCCGAAAAGCCAATGAAAATTTTCAAAAAGTTGAATGTTGCATATTATTATATTAAAATTGAATAGGCTGTAAAATTGCATACCCAAAAATCTTCTAAAAAAATGTAGCTTTAGAATTCTTAGCCCCTTGTTATGATAAGTATTTCCTTGACTTTGAAATACTAAAAATTGGAAATACCAAAAATACTGCCTAAAAAGTTAGCAATAATCGCTTATAAATATCTCGGTTACTTTCGAGCATCACCTACATTAACCAAGATATGCGTTAGAAATATAAACATTAAAATCAAATATAAAACACAAAAAAGAAAATTATTGTAGGTACATATGAGAAACACTGTATCTAGTAGTGAAGTGCGGCTTTGTGCGACGTAATTTTTTGCCGGAAAAATACTAATTGTACTAGATATCATGTCCGAGGGTTAATTTGACTGAGTCTGACAGAGCAACATAACAAAATCAATTTTGAACACAAAAAAGAGTGAAATTTTTTTTTAAATATCCCAACTTTAAAAGCTTAAAACTATAAACTTAGAATTATTGGAAATCAAGGATATTATTGAAAAGTGTTAATAATTACTTGAAGACTTAGGATCCATCACGATAACTTAAATGAAATGATGTATTGTGGAACGATTTTCCGTCATCCCTTGTCAAGTTTGGTTTGGAGACAAACCGGTTTCGGCTAATATGCGCCATCTTCAGTGTCTTCTTTCGTTCTGAGACTCAGACCCTGTCGGAAAAACAAGCAACCAAAAAGTTATTAAATGAAATGCTTTAAATAATAAATATTCACGTTGAAACTAGCAATTAAAAATATGTAAAAAAAAAATTAAAATATTAACTTTAGATATGCTAAGTTTCGACCATCTGGGAGCAAGTGCTGAGTATCGGGTCGGGAAAAAAGCGATGAATTATTTATTTATTTATTTATTTATTTATTCTTGCAGCTAAAAATTAAGCCTAGTTTTCACAAATTATGTAAAATATTTCGAAATATAAAATTTCTTATCTTGTTTCCCAGTCTATTTCCAATATGTGGATATGTTTTTTTCTGCAATTGTAACAACTTCACAAAATTCAATTTTGGCCGCATAAAACTTGAAAATCTACCTATGTGCGATGGATTTTACTCGTCTCTTACGACCGCCATTCCTTATCTTGGTTATATTCTAAGCCTCCTAACTCGTTGGGGATTTAACATCGTTTGTTGCTGTTGCTGTTTTTCGATTTTTAATGCCAAACAAAATCTTCAGTATATCTTAAGAACACAGCCAGTGCCGAATATATGTATGCAACTACGTTTCATTCCGTTGTTTTAGACCAAACTGTCATGGAAACGTCAGAAACGATATTTCTTAATCTTCAGGAGCTGTGTTATCAAATCTCCCTGCAATCAATTCCAATTAAAGTCAAACCTAAAACATTCACCACTTATTGCTGGCAAATTTCCAATGCCGCTTGGATCAATTGATATTTGGACTTCAAATCCACTTCAATACAGTACAGTAAATACACAGTTTTGCTGACCCCAAAAAAAAAATTAGAAAACCACCACATAATCCGGTAAACTACGTACAAACGAGTGCTTTGGAAAAAAATAGAAAATTCGACGTGTTTGTACATGTTTATTTGTGTGTGTAATTGTAATCTCGTACCTGTTATTGTGTGATTTATCACCGCAACGAATGTGGTCGGTCGATCGCTGGCTGTTATTGTTGTTGTTGTTGTTGTTGTTTTTGTTGTTGTTGTTGTTATTGCTGTTGTTGTTGTTATTGCTGTTGTTGTTGTTGTTGTTGTTGTTGTTGTTGTTGTTGTTGTTTTTGTTGTTGTTGTTGTTGTTGTTATTTTGTTGTTTTTGTTTTTGTTGTTATTGCTGTTGTTGTTGCTTTACTATGCATAAGCAGTACAGCGCAAAGCGACAGTCTGTCTACACCAGCAAGCACTTGTTGTCGTCATTGCCGTCATTGTCGCTGTCGTTGCTGCTGTGGTAGTGGTGGCCCCTTTTATCGCAATTGTTGTACGAACGAGTTGAAAAAAAATTTGATATTTTTTTTTGCAATATTATATTATCTTTTTACAACCTTTATTTATTATTTTTTTATGTTTGTTGTTTTTTTTTTTGCTGTTTGTTGTTGTATTTGCTGTGCTTATGCTCGGCTGGTGCTTTTGTCATAAATTATTTGGTTGCAATATTTATGCGCTTATGCGAGTGCCTATTTAATTACCTAACTATGTACATTAGGCCGTCTCGCCTTATAGGGACTAAAAAAAAAAGTCCAACGTACACCCAACCCGCTTCGCCCATATTATGTCTCTTCGGAAAACATTTCTAGAAAATAAATTTACTTTTTTTTTTGGACGCCGGGAATCAAAATATCTATCGAATGGTATAAAAATATTCGAAATCGGTTTAGTAATTTTAAAGTAATTGCAATTTAAAAAATGCATATTATAAACTTTGACCTTTAATAACTTTTGTTGTTGTTGTTTCCAAAAAAAATAAATTCACCTTAAGAGCGCTTTCACATTACTCGGTGCGGTATCGGATCGACATTTTTGGTTTTTACCGAGAGTATACCGAAACCTTACTGACCACATGTATTTCAATTGGCACTTTCACATTAGTATTGCATACATGAAATCGGAGCGGATTAATTTCGGTATACCGCAACGCGGTAAGACCGGTCAGTAAAATTTGAGGAATGACTGCATACATTTTTGGGGCGTGATAAAAGAAGAAGAACAAAGTCAGTAAAAAACTCGTTTCGGTAATAAATGTAGCAAGTTATAATGTCTTCGTCTTCGCTAGAAGACATTATTGTTATAATTGAGTGATTTGTTGAAGTTAAAAATTTTGTTTTGCAAATTTCGATGTTTGTTTTCCTATTTTCTGCCGATTACGCACCGAAAGTATTCCCACAAGTGTGAAAAACACAGCAACGCGGTATCATTTCGGTAAGCTGAAAATACCGAGCAAAAAATGTCGATCCGATGTCGTACCGAGTAATGTGAAAAGGCCCTAATACTTAGCTTAGCCATCTTTATCAATCCTCATACATCGTTTTTTGATTTTATAATTTTAGAAATTTTACATTTGTACCAGATCGTGCTTATTGCTTTCAAATTTGTGGGGCTGGGGGCACCTCTAAACATGCGAGTAGGTCAATAAAATTTTACAGGCTTATTTCTGGGCTACAAAGCTGCCGTTCTGGCTTTGGAACAAATTGAATTTCCAAAAAAAAAATTTCACTCCACCTTAACCTACATGTTTCTTGTTTCCTGTGGTCCTTTAGTTTCATTTCATTTTATAAAGATTTTTACTGAGGACACCCCCACTGAAATTTTATGGCGAATAATTTCCTAAAACATTTTAACTCTCTAGCGACCTTAAAAATTATATTTTTTTAGACTTTCTCAAAAAGTGGTCAAAATAAATTTTTCGTGTGAGCGAATTTTTTTTGCGATACGTTCTAATGTACATACATATTTACATTTGCATCTGCATTTATGTGTTGTAAATTTTCAAGGTATTGTTGTTGTTATTGTTTAGTTGTTGTTGTTGCTATTGTTTTTGTTGTTATGGTAACATAACCCCAACTGTGATATTGCAATATGATAGCTTTGTGGCACTTTCTGCTGCTGTTGCTGTTGCTTCTGCTCCTACTGCTGATTGGCGTTGTTAATGACAAAATAAAATTACAACAACAACGACATACAATCATCACTGCTGCAATAACGGCTTTTTTTGTTGCTTTCTATTTTACATTCACCACAAGCTTGTAAATTTTCATACCCAGCTGTGCTATTATGTAGCAGCCAAGTCTGCAACGAAAATACTCAATTGATTAATCAAACGGTCAGTCAGTCGGACAGTTTGTACGTCGCAGGTTTTAATGCGTACTCCGCCCCACTGCCATGTGAATTCATCTCGTTGGCTTGGCTTTCCTACTTCTCTTTGTTTTCTCCACCTTCCTCGAATATTGTGCTTCTACTTCATAGTTGGTGTGGCTCATCCACCTCGATTACTTTTTGTGATAAATGTCATCAATTAGCAACACCAAGGGCGACCACATTCCCACGGCAGCCGAGTCTAAGTACCAGAATAATCTTCATTTACATATATTCCACCGAAGACTGCTACAACGGCTGCAAAGCTCAAAACCTCTTGGCAGTTTTTTTTTCTGCCATTTTCAACAGCAACAAGCAAGCGTTAAATCTGGGTATCTGCCACTCGCTCTTAACCGACAACTCGAGTGATATTCTTTCTTGCTTTCTGTGCTTGCTATAGCTGTTGTTGTTGCTGCTTTCGCCGCTGCCGCCAATGCTGCATTACAACGAGTGCAGTGAGTGTCATCCAGCTGTTGTTTACGGAAGTGATGCAACTCGTGTTGCATTGTTGACTTTGCTGGCTTGCTTGCTTGCTTGCTCCTGTTGTTGTTGTTGTTGCTGCATTGTTGTAAGAGCCTCATATTACAATGCTAAACATGGTTGTATTGTAGTTACTGTTTAAATTTAATATCTTTTTTTTTTAGTTTTACTAACTATGAGCTGTCATCACTTTATATTGCGCTTGAGTTGCTTTGCCGGTACCGGTAAATAAAAATAAAAAAAAAACACGTATCTGCATGCATCAACGTTTATTACTTTACAGCAATTTCTTACAACGTTTTCTTAGCGAAAAATTCGCATTGTGTTTATCTCTCGCTTAATCATTAAACACCAGGCGGCATGAGTTCGCTGAAGAAGCAAAGAAGCAGGTAAAACTGAAAAAATTGCAACAGCAGCGGCATTGGCGACAATTATGCTGTTCAATGTCAGCAACCACAAAGCGTTGCCATCATCATCAGCATCAGCTAAACTTGGTGGCATTGTTGTTGTTTTTGCGTTAACTAAAAAAATGCATCTCACATAGCGCCATGCCAAAGTTACGCCACGCCAAAGCCACGCCAAGCCATGCCTGATAAACGATCCGACTGATAACTACATTAAGCCTTTTATGCCGCCTTTTGTGCGATTTGACTGTTGTTTATCATGCTTGTCTGTGGCGTTTATGTTTTTTATGTTGGTTATATACTATTGTTGTTGTTGCTGATTATGCTGTTGTTTTTGTTAATGTTGTTGTTTTTGTTGTTAATGTTGTTGTAGATATTATTGTTGTTGCTGTGATATTAATCGTCACCGCATTGTTGTTGCTGATGTCAGCGACCATCGGAAATGCTTCCGCCACATTCACATTCACATCAGCAAAGGCCACCACTGCTTGTGATAAGCCAGCCGGTGTTGGTGATGATGCTGCTGATGTTCATGATACATTTCATGAATTTCATCACAAATAAGTACTTGGCAACTAGTTTTGATTGCAATTGAAACAAAACTTTTTTTCACATACTTTTTATTTAATTTTTAAATGCTTTAGTAAATGAGCAAAGAGTAGCTACAAAAAATATTACCACAAATTAGCATTAAATACGGTAATTGTAGCTGAAAACCGTTTAATGAAATTTCTACTCTTTTCGTCTCTGGTTTTGTATTTTTAATTAGATGCCCGTTTAATATTTTGCCGGTAGTTTATTTGAACAATTACTGCATGGTTTTTGTGACAAATAAGTTCCGGTTAAATGTTAAACGAGATGTTGAGAAACTTTTTCTATGTACCATGTGTTACTGTAGCAAAAAGTGTAAAAGTGCCGTAAAAACTCCTCTCTCTCTCATTAAAGGAGCCCTTCGGAATGGAGCTGGTTATTACGCTTCTATATTGTTATAAATATTGGAATATTTTTTAAACATTGATTTGGTTTGAAAGAAATTTAAAACTTTTTTTGGGTTAAATTTTGAACATTTGAAAGTTTAAAAGTTTCTTATTCCTTTTTGGTTTATAATTCAAACTTATAAAACAAGGGTGCTAAACGCTCTCGTATTGAATGGGGAAACTCCAATACATCTACAAAAATTTATTAGTGCACTCAGAAAAAATTTGTGTTAGATTTAAAAAAAAGTTACAAACTACAAGTAAATTTTTATTGTACGATTGGAAAATTTTACATACAACATAAATACATAGATATGTACAATATTTACAACACATTTTAGTTATATTCACCCTTATTACGGTTGTCGTCGTCGACGTCGTTGTCACTTTTCAGTCGACATCACATCGCCTCGACGTCGTCGTCACATCGACGCAAAATCGGTATTAGCTAAGCGTATTGAGACGACGTCGACTGTTTATCGGTAAACCGAATGACGAAAGTACCATCACTATAATTTCTGCACTAGCTGTTTGATTTTATTTAGAATCTGTGCGCATTTTTTCCGTATTTTTAATCTGTGCTATTTAGATAATTTATTTCTTTATAATAAATGTATTTTGCATATGATTCATCAAGTTTTAGCAATGAACATAGCAATGAAGTGCTCGAGTAATTAATAAATAAAAGAAAAAATATTTTAGTTGAAATACATATATACATATGTATGCATGTACATAAATATTTAATAAATTAGTTTTCTCCTCAATCTTTCTTAAAGGAGGTGCCAAGGCATTCAATTTAATGGTGATTGGTTCTCAATGTTGTAAAAAATTAGTTGGTATCGTACCCCATTGAAAACCTTTGGGTCGGCTTCGGTATGTGCGCTCACCGAATTTATTTTTAAACTAGTGGGAATTTTTCAATAAAACTAGCAGGAAATATTCTGCGGATGTTAGTTCTACTCATTTTAACACTCCCGTAATAAAATTTTAAAAACAAAAATGCATACATACTAAATTTTCTTCTTGTCACCATTAAACAGCGCGTCGACGAAACTGGCAACGAGTGACCGTCGACGTCGACTTAGCTGATACCAAATATGTTTCGATAGTTGTCACAAGTTATCGACTTTACCATACGTAATACCGATTTTGATAGGTCGTCGCCGACAGCGTCGAGTGAGTGTCGACGACGACAACCGTAATAAGGGTGATTAAATTAAGATATGAACTCGTACATATAAAAAAAAATGTATCTACATATTATATAATAACAATAAGTGATAAGTTTATTCAAGGCTGTTTAATAAATTGTCAATATTTATTGTCGAATCAGAGGTGGATAATTGCAGAATTGCTTCCAAATGCTTTTGTGATAAAAGGTTTCTTTGGTTTGTTTTGATTAACTTAAGGCTAGAAAAGGCTTTTTCGCAAATATAAGTGCTTCCGAAGATGGATAAGTATTTTAAAATTTCATTTCTTATGAGTGGATACTTGCCATATTTTATTTCTGTCATATATGTAACTTACCTTAATTATTAATTTATATACGTATCTATAATTAATTAGCATAGACTGTGACTCGCAATAATATTTCAACAAAAGAAAACTCTAACTCCTATTTTTCTTATTAAAATCTACTTTTATTTTTCTTCAAATAATTTGAAATACACTTTTGCCACACATTTTTCAATATTAACTAGAAATTTTGTTCAGTTTTTTCGTTTGCCTACAAATGCATCCTAAATCAAAAAATTGCACAACTCAAAATTTTTTGAGTTAGTCTCCTCCCAGCAAAAGTCTTCTTCCTTACCCAAGGTTTTACTTCAAAGCTTCATTTGTAAAGAAAAAGGTTTTCTTGCATTTCTTCCATTTATTTTATATTTATTTCGGTTTTGAGTTACGTCGCTTTTCAATTCAAGAATTCAATTTTTTCAAAAAAATTTTATTTTCAATTTGTTAGTATAATTTTTAATTTCATATGGGAAGGGCGACGCCAAAGTAGCTACGTTAGCTTCGCCCTTCCTATATGAAACTCAATCACATTCATTTGAAATTTTTTATATCTGAGGGCATATGGCAGGGAAAGAAAATTTTATTTTTATATTCAAAGGGCGAATTTGTATCTGTGCCTATGTCTGGGGGGAAAAACAAAAACAAATGTGATTCAAGGGCACAGGCATGAGCATCTATGTTATAAAAGCTCAAATATTTCAAAGTACATATTTTTTGGAAAAAATTTCATACTTTTTTGGTTTAAATCTTACACTTTTTTATTTAAACTTTTAAGGTTAATCGTAAGATTTTATTTCAACAAAAAAATTTTAATTTTTGATTTGAAATTCCAACTTGCTTTTTCGAGAAATGAACAATATATAAAGCTCATTTATAGTTATTAGACAATTTGAATGAACGACTGTGTGGCGTTGTTTGAATGGAGACAAACACAAAATAATTATGGAAACAGATAAAATGAAGAAGGAAGAAAAGGGGAAGAAGAGGATAGGAAAAAGAAACAATATGGAAAAGGATGTTGCGGGGAGAACAATATGGAAGAAAAGGAGAAAAAGAGGATGGGAAAGAAGATAGAATAAGGAAAAGCATGAAGAGGATTTGGGAGCAGACATTTTTTTTAATTTAAACCAAAAAAAGGTTTAAATTTTAAACTTTTGAATGTCTTAAAATAAATTTTAATTTGGAATAAAATCTAAACCTTAAAAGTTTAAAAATCTGTTAAACATTTCAAAGTTTAAATTTTAATAATTTTTCGGTCGTGTCCTATATATCGGCCAAAAAAGTTTAAAATTTATACCACAATTCATTTGAGTGTACTTCATAGCCATTGGGGCTTAACCACCTCGGTTCCCTTTTGTGATAAATGTCATCAATTAGCAACACCAAATGGCACCACATATCGTAGGAGAATTAATGATAAGCTGTATGAGCTTTACGCAGACCCCCAGCGGGTTAGGGGCTTAGAATATACCCAAGGTATAAGGAAAGCCTGTCGTAAGAGGCGACTAAAATCCACTGGCCTACAAGGTTGATAATGGCCAAAAAAATCGTTCGCACAACAGTCGGGCTTGTGCCAGGAGGGACTAGTACTCAAGCGTATCGGATATATCCGGCAATGGAGTGTTACTTCCTCTACACACCTCAAAACCTTCGGGAAGTGTCTTTGTGGCTATAAAAACAACAACAACAACAACAACAGCTTTACGCAGACGTCGACATTGTTCAGCGAGAGAATGGAATGGTGAATGGTGCTCCGGCGAAGAACGTATTTCTATCAAAACCCGCTAAAGGTAATAGAAAAGCGAGATCTCCGCTGCCTTGAAAATATCAGGTATAGATTGACTCGTTCCCCCTCGGTATAGGTCAACTGGCGCCAGGCGGCACGAAACAGAAACGACTGGCGCGCTTTATTGGACCAGGGCAAAATCTTCTAGGCGGTTGCGCACCAAATAAGAAGAAGAAGAGCTTAAGAAGAGAAGAAGAAATGTTAACACGTTCCACGACAGTCGAGTCTAAGTACTGATATACTACATACTTACATATATCCTACCGAAGACTGCTTCCATACCGGATGTACCATTTGACATTTCTCATTTCTCATTCCTCTTCTTCTGCAATGTAGTTGAATTTATTTGCTGTAAACATTAAAACTTAAAATTTACTATGTAGAAGAAGGGTAAATTAAAAAAAGATATAATTTTATACACAACAGAGTTTATTAATTCATTCAATATATATTTTCGCTTTTTTTTCGTTTTTGTGGGTTTGTCAGATTTCGATAGATTTTCGATACAAAATTAGAGAGGGCATCGATTTTACCGGGGTTGGCGAGAGTGTTCAGAATGAACGACGTTGTTCAATCGTTAATCGCTCTCAGAATTTTGATGGAAATTATCATCGTTCGGTACTGGATTCGAGTTCGAACAACAAACCAGAAAGCGAACAACGATAAGAAGAGCAAACAACGTTATGTGGAGACATGTTTTATGTAAATTTCATTGAATAACAAAGGCTCCGGTTTGCTAAAGAAAAATTACTTGCTGCTCAAATTGAGTGATAAACTACTCCACGATTAATTGTCGAAGTTAAAATAAAGACTCACCTTACACTTGTTTTCGATTTGTTATAACATTTTCAGGTCAAATGAAACATTTTTCAAGTCAAGTGAAACTTTTTTCAAGTCAAGTGAAACCTTTTTCAATTGAAACTAAACTTTTTTCACTTGAAATGAAACTGTTTTCAATGGAAATTAAATCGAAACAAATTTAATTTCAATTGAAAAAGGTTTCAAATCAATTGAAAACGGTAAAAACAAACATGAAAAAGGTTTCACTGACTTTACAAAAGTTTCACTTGACTTTAAAAAAGTTTCATTTGACATGAAAATGCTAAAATCAAGCCTTAAGAATCTATTGGGTAGTAAACGGTAAATTTTACTGTCGAAACATGCATTTTACCACCCTATATCTAATATTGCATTGTATTTTTAATATGTAATTATTCAAACACGTTTTTTCTCTTCTCTTTTCAGGTATGTTTCTTTGTTTGCATAATTTTCATTTAAAATTTCGCAAAAAACAATGCATAAATGCGCGGGAATACTCGTAAGGTAATAAATAAGTATCAAACATTTCTGAAATATGAAGTTTTTTTTACTTTATAAGCGAACACATAAAACGAATGCAAAGTTCATACATAAATCATATTATAATTTCACAATGTTGTAAAATATTTTGAATTTAAATTTCATTAATTTCTGCCGCAAGGCATGCAAGTTCCGCAATTAAAATAAACACACCAAGTACGCATTAACTGCGCGAGCGTTAATAAAAAGTGTTTGTTGTACGTGTTGTATCACTTGTACTTACGCTTAAAAGCAGCGCAGACGCGCATGCGCATCGTTTGTTATAATATGTAGCAGAAAAAACAAGGAAGAAATATATGGATTATTAGCTTACATGAATGTCGGTATGCATTTATAAATAAATATGAAGGTTATGTTAGTTTATGGCATCTTGGTAAGAAAAAACATGTACAAATGCATTGAATTAGTAACAAATTGCAAGTAAAGTCTGCAAGTGTTGCCGTAAGTGTGGCCTTAATAACACATTTATCATCATCATGGAGTTATTTATATAATAAAAAGTGAAATTAAAATGCTGTAGTTTTTTTTTTATTAAATATACCTTTAGCTTTGCAATTTTATAAATGTTAGGCTGTTTATGCTAATGATGAACTTGTGATTAACTAGTAACTCACCACACTTAAAAAAATTTTATCCAGTTTAGTTCTTCAAAATCATTCGAAAACTGTTATTTGGAAAAATGTTTAGCATGAAATTCTTAAGTGGTGAATTTTGAGAAAACTCACCACGCTAGAAAAAATTTTGGAATAAGCTGATTTTCAAAAGTAGGATATAAAAATGTATTAAAAAAAATAAATTGGGATTTTCAATTTATTTTGTTAGTGGTGAATTTTTAAGCCTATTCACTGCACTATAAAAAATTGTAAAATAAGGGAATTTTCGAAAAAAATTTTATTTTGATATTTTTTAATTTTTGTTTGAATTGTCTTTTTTTTGTGGTGAGTTACTATTTATCTTTAATGAAAGTATTTACTTTATGCCTTTCGTTCTTAATTAGTTTTTTTTTTTTTCAAAAAAGATTGAAAACTGAAATTCTTAAATTTTTAGTGAATTTTTGTGTTGAATTTTTATCCAACTCACCACGATAGGAAAAATTGCGAAATAGGCGAATTTTGGAAAGCAGCATATAAAAAATGTATTAAAAAAATTTAGATATAAAATTTTATTTTGTTAGTAGTTAATTTTTTTTGTGGTGAGTTACTTTTTATGGCAAATGACAACCTTTCATTTCTGAATTAGTTTTTCTTTTTCAAAAAAAAAACTAACTAGAACTAAAATTCTGAAGTTTTTAGTGTGGCATTTGGTTAGTGGTGAATTTTTAGGTAATTCACCATGCTGGAAAAAAATTTAAAGAGAATTTTCGAAGGCAGCATATAAAAAATTTATTTTTTTTATTTAGACTTAAGATTTTATTTTGTTGCTGGTTAATTTATATAGAATTTTTTTTATTTTTATTTAAATTTTTTATTGTGGTGAGTCACTTTTTATGGCAAATGAGAGCATTTACTTTATGGCTTTCCTTTTCAATTAGTTTTTTTTTTTTTACAAAGACTGAAGAAAAGAAATTCTGAATTTTTAGTGCGAAATTTTGTTAGTCGTAAATTTTTAAATAACTCACCACGCTAGAAAAAAATTTAAGTAAAAGAATTTTCGACGGCAGCATAAAAAATGAATTTTAAAGAAAATTTTAGATTTAAAATTTTTTGTTGTGAAAATTTGAGCTAATTCACAACACTAGAAAAAATTTAGAAATAAGCAAATTTTCAGACTATGAAAAAAATTAATTAATTTTGGAATTTTTTGTTTAATTTAAATTATTTTTTTTTATTTTTTTTTGTTGCGGGTTACTTTTTATATCAATTCCAAAGCATTCTCTTTATGCCTTTCATTCACTTTTCTGCATTTGCCATGTCACTCAACTGCCAAAACATTGCTACTAGCTCCCATTTATTTTTTTGAACAACTACCACAAAAGTAACTACATTCGTAACTACTTGCACAACTATTTCTAGTTTGGAAGAAAAAACTGACTATATTTTATTTTATGACACAATGTGCTGTTGTTGTTTTGCTAGTGCACTTTTCGGCACGTTTTGCACATTTGATCTAACACTTATGTACTTTGAAGAACAGATCACCAGTGCACAGCTGGCTTTTAGTAAGATGATGATGAGTTAATCGGTTGTGAAATAAAATGCTTATTAAAACAGTTGAATTTATACACACTCGTATTACATCAAGCATGGCCAGCTAATGGCTCTTTTGGCTCACTATGACACATAACAACGTCACTTTGGCTCAGTTTGGCTGCCAACAACAAATGTATCGTGCTCTATCGCCACTCTACGTAGTATACACTCTCAAAACAAACGGTACAATCAATCGACGACGTTGTTGCTGTATGGCTGCGTTAGTCAAATTGATTAGTCACCCTTGCACTAAACTTCATTTCAGTGTATTATTGTGTGTGTTTTTTTTTTCTTTTAAATGCAAACAAGTAATCCTGCTGTAAGCTGTAACAGCTCCACGGGTGGTCCATGGCTGTATGTGCAATTTCGTGACCTAAAAAAAGTTAATATCTAACAGTAAAAGTGTTATTATGTGTAACTACTTACATACATATTGAAGGAAGTAAAATTCAAGCTATAAAATGAGCTTACTCACAACTGTAAATCGCTTTCTTTAACATTTAAGAGGATTTGCACTCAATTCGTGTGAGATATTAGGTAATGAAGTTGAGGTCTTAAAATATGAAACTGTATGTAGGTATGTATGTTTGAAAAGCTTTTTTCGCGCCAATAATACTCATAGCACTTCAATCAGTGGCGAAAAGATTTGTAGGCGGTTTCAAATCCTTAAACAAGCTAAAAACATGACCTAAAGTCTATAAAAAATACCAACATTCATATGTATCTCTCCGTGATATAACGCAGAAATGCGCCATCGCAATTGAAAAAGCCAACTGCACACGAGCAAAAGCTAATAAATGTCAATTTAGCGCTTATCTGTTGTGCTTGCAGCGCGTGAATTTCACAGATTTTTTTATACAATAAATTTTTTTCTTTTTTTTTTTTTAATTTCTTTACCAACCGTGCTTTTATTTCATCAACTTGTGTTCCGCATCTAAGCTTGCCACACTACCACTACTAACAAATACACACACACACAATCGCAAACAACGCTTTCATTCGTTCACTTCAAATGCTTAGTTAGTACCTAGGAAAAAAAAGAAATAGCAGATTTTAATGATATTGCATTATAATGCTCACTACACACACACACACACACACACACACACACACATGCAAGTTTATATGCTTACTCAGCGCTTGTTACCGTTGAAACGCGGCAAAAGCGCAATTAAATAAGCAAGCCAGCACTAATCAACACTACCCACCCCCCAAAAATCGAGCCCGCCCCACCTACTCGTATGCATGTAAGATCGCGCGCATGTCCGCCCTCCCTCTTCGTGCTCCGGCATCAAGTAAGCAGCAAGCAAGCCTTAGGTAGTGACTTGGCGCCCACTTTGGCGTGGTTCACTTTTGAACGCGCGAGCCATGTTTTTCCTCAACTTTCGCTTTTTTTTGTTTTTTTTTTTTAATACACGTTCTGTTTTTTTTAATTCTAGCTATTATTCCGTATATTATTTTACACTCACGGACAAAGAGTAGCCGCATTGCAGAGCTGTACAAATTTGCAATCAGTCTTCTTAGCAATCAATGATTTATTCTACCATCTTTATTGCAATACAAATTTTTTGAAATTTTTTTTCATTTTAAAAATTTACAATCAACAGTTATTTATAATAAAATTGATTGCAGTAAAATTTATTTGAATTCTTGATTTATAAAAAACTGCAAACAACAATAATTTACGTGCCATCTATTGCAATCGAATTTACTGAAATTGTTGATTATAAAAAATTAACAATGATTTATGATCAAATTTTGCAATCATTCTTCTTAGCAATCACAACGATCTATTATACCATCTTTATTTGAAATCAAATTTTGTGAAATTTTTTTGTTTTTAAACATTTGCAATCAACAATAATTTATAATCAAATTGATTGCAGTAAAGTTTATTAGAAATCTTGATTTACAAAAAACTGCAATCAACAATAATTTACGTGCCATCTATTGCAATCAAATTTACTGCATTTTTTCGATTATAAAAATCAACAATAATTTATAATCAAATAGATTGCAGTGCAATTTATTTGAATTTTTTGATTGTAAAAAAATGCAATGAACAATCATTTACGTTACATCTTTTGCAATAAAACTTTATTATAATTTATTGGTTTTAGAAATTTACAATCAACAATAATTTATAATCAAATTGATTGCTATAAAATTTATTTAATTTTTTTATTTTAAAAACACACAATCAACAATAATTTACCTTCCATACTTTTCAATCAAATTAATTAAGTTTATTGCAATTTTTTTATTTTAAAAAATTACAATCAGTAATAATTTATAATCAAACTGATTGCAGAAGGATGTATTTGAATTTTTTTATTTGAAAAAGCTGCAACCAACAATAATTAACTTTACATCTTTCGTTAACAAGTTAATGATAATTAAAAATCATTGGAATTTTTTGATTTTGAAAATTTACAATCAACAATAATTTATAATATTAATTGTAATAAAATTGATTTGAAGTTTTTGATTGTAAAAAACTGTAATCAAAAAGAAGTTACTTACCAACCTTTACAATCACGTAAATTGAAACTGAATTTTTTATCTTAACAATTTACAATCAACAATAATTTATAATCAAATTGATTACAAAAAAGGCACTTGAATTTTTTGATAATAAAGACCTGCTGTCAACAATAATTTACAATCAAATTGATTACAAAAAAGGCATTTGAATTTTTTGATAATAAAGACCTGCAATCAACAATAATTTACAATCAAAATACGTTCAATGTTGTAATCAACTTAATTGAAATACAAAATTTTTTATCTTAAAAATTTGCAATCAACAACAATTTACAATTGCAATCAATTTGATTTGCTATTGCAATCACTGTAATAAAATTTTTTTGTATCTAATAACAGAAGTTTGCAGTGCTATAATCAAAGAAGTCATATATGAATAAATTTTTGACGCAACTGTAGGCAATCTAATCAATATGATTTACAATAACAGATGATTGCAATTAATTTGCTGCAAATTACTGCAATTGTAATTTTTACAAACAAAATTATTCAAAATAAAAATTAATTGCAATAAATTTGTTGCAAACTAGTCCAATTTTATTATTTACAATTAAAATGATTTATGATGGAAAATGATTGTAAACAATTTTTTGCAATAGCAATTTTAATATTCAGCATGATTTATAATCAAAGCTTGATTATAAACAAATTATGCACTTTATCTGATGGAAAACAATTTGATTTTTCGAATTGTTAATCCAACATTAAATTGATTGGAAAAGTGTGTATATTTTAGTGACGCTTAGTGTGCTAATGAGTAACACAAAGTCGGCTGCTTGTTGCGATGGCTGTTATGAGTATTTTATTATGTATTTTTTCTTAATTTTATTTTTTTGATCTTTGTATGCCGCATTGCAATTAATGTACAAACAAATATACATACTTACATACACACATTCTATAACCAAGCTTGGCAGCGAGTGCGGGTATTTCTCACTTCACGATTATGAGTGATTATTTTGACAAGCGCGTTTTTGGTTTCTTTTTGCGGCTGCACGAGCACACACCTCCAGATCTACGTACGTACATACATACATGTAGTTATGTACTTACATATGTTCATACCTACTTTACTTTTTTACAATCTAGTTTTGTTTAATAAACGCCTCAAGGTTGAATAAAAGCTAATACAAATGCATGTACGTACAAATTTATATGTTTTTTATGCAGTGGCGAAATGTATCTATCAAATGTGCTATAGACATACATACATACATACATACATGACATCGCATGTTTGTATTCTTGTATTAAAGTATCAGCGTATAAATTTATTTTGAAGTAGAACAAATTGCTTTGAAATTGATTAAAAGCCAAGTTGCTTGGCTGCTTGGCTCTTTGCCCGATTTGACAGCGAACGAGGCGAGTGGTGGGCGGGGACGGCGGCGGACCTACTGGCTTATGACAGCAGCCGTTCGATGCATGTGAATTGCAGGTGTGAATTAATATATATGTAAGAGTAGGTATATATGTATGTATGTATGCGCGTATAATTAAATACTCTCTAAGCTGCTTACCTATACCCAATAGCGCTTATATATACCCAGAGATGTTTTAATTGATTTCCATGCACTGGAATATAAAAAGGATTGCTTGACTGAATCTCACGCCCTGTTGCCACGGTTCACCATCAATTCGAACCGAATTTCGTTCCCTCGATAGAACTTCTAAGATCGGTTATTGTTACGGTTTATCAGCCTATTTGGTTCCTTCAATGAAGCTGTTAAGTTCGTCTATGGGGTAATTGAATAAGTCCTTTAGGCTTTGGAAATCAAAGCTATCAAGGGTTTTTGTGTCTGATATGAGACAGAGCCAGAGCCATTCGCACAGGAAGTGGTCTGCATGTTGCTGTAGATTTCCACCCAAGTGTCGCCAGTTTCTTATTTTGATTATGAATGTCTCTTTTAAAGCTGATAGGGGGCAGCTTAGCGTAGCTGCTCTTGATAACTTCATAGACCCACTGGCTTTAGCCAGTTCGTCTTCCATCGCTCCGTCATGCGCTGCTCTCAAAATTCCTGTGACCGGGAACCCAGCTGAGCGAAATGGCCATGCCAACATCGTATTGGAGACGTTATACTAAACTTGGAATGCAAAACTTCGCAAGATTTAGCATTTTCTATATTTTCCCAAGAGTATTTTGTGTATTTATGGAGAGTATTTCTCGACCACTAGATTCCACAACAGGAGTGAGAATACTCTCCTTTATGGGGTGCCCCTATGCGCCCTCCTTAGTATCGTCCCACACCCTCCCCTCACCGTCCCACAACTCCAAAGGTTCTCGATCCATCGCCGAATGATTGGGGGTAATCTGACCCATTTGAGCCACTCCGCAGCAGAGATGTTGCTAAAGGCACCTGAAATATCAAGAAAGACACCTATCGTACTCCCTGTAGTGAAGTGCGTTTTCGATATGTTGTTGGTGCTGCTATGATTCTTTATTCTCCATAACGATAAGATAAATGCGTTTTATGCCTTCCACCATGACTAAGGCCGTCTCGCACCTCCCCCCTGACACTCGCCTTGAGGGGAATTTTCGACTGGATAACAGTCTTTGCTAGCCCTCCTGGAGCTCCCCACGCAGCCTTCCCTGGCGCAGCACCAGGAACAGGCATCGGAAAGGAGCGATGAAGGTTCATTGCAACTTCTTGCAGGTTTCAGCCGAGGATTTTTGCTACCATCTGTGCAGATCGAGATTGTTTCCTTGTGTTCGATGCTGTCTCACATTCATTCTCTTCTTGAGGAAAACCTCACCTTCCTGTTGCTACCGGTCTTACCTTCAATAATGAACGTAGAAAAGGATTATTATTCGATGCGATAAACCGGTCATTCTGCAGCAAAACGGAGTCTTCGATATGCAATGATTTTTTTTTCCAATAACTCCAACGTTCATCAGAAACTCAGTTGAACGCTAAGCACATTCTCCGTTCCATATTTCTATTGAAGGTCATTTTCGAACATTCGCCACTATTTGTTTATTGGGTATTGTTGTAAATTTATTTGTGTTTATAACGCGCGTGTTTTTCTTTCTGCTGTATGTAGGTGTTGCTGTAACAACTGTTGCTAATTACATATGTATGTACGTAGATATGTACTTCTTTGCCATTTATGCCAATTGCTGCCACATTTTCCATCACCATTTTGGTTAATAGAACATTTTGTATGAAAAAAATGTAGTTTTTCTATTACAATCACTTGATTTCATTGTTGTTTTGTATTGCTGTTGTTGTTGTTGTTTTGTTGTTGTTGTTGTTGCTGTTGTTGCTGTTGTTGTTGCTCTATTGCCTGCCAACATTGATTTGCCGTTGCGCTGTGGGCTGTCTTGATTGAAATGAATTTGAATTGCATTTGCAAAATTGGACAGAAACGCTGTGAATTGCGGCGAGATTGAATTGCCGGCAGCAAGCGAGTATGAGCTTTGCGCAAGAAAATTTTAAGCGAAATGGATTGAATATACCTATAACTACTTGCAATTGAATTTGCTAGAATATACTCGTATCTTTGCTTTAATAACCTTTTTTTCGATCTTTTTTTGCCTTCTTCAACATTTTGTGTATGTTGCAACTAACTTAAGCAACATTTGATGCACCACTATTGAAGCGTTTTATAAATCAGACATGCATTAGCCACAGCCTAAAGCCAGCCAAGCTGACACATACTATATAAAAACCACATACATACATGCATACATACATACATATATGTATATGTATGTACATATGTATATTACTACAAATTGACTTTAATAAGCTGCAATTTTCAAGGTTTTCCACGCTTCTAACTCTTTTGCAACACGACGGCGTCGCGGCGCGATGCGCTAATTTTGTGTTGGCCAGCTCGCATATGCGAATATGTTTCATAGTAAATACTTAGTTGATTCTTGTGACTAAATTATGCCTGCGAGCTTCGAACACAAACAAGAAGATGAAGCAGAAGCAGAAGAAAAACAAAACACAAGCGACTGGATTGTGTTGCATGCTCTTCAATTTGCCGCCGCTGCTGCTGCTTCTGCCATAATTCCACTACTGACTACTTTACAAATGTGGCACAGAAATGAATATCAATCAATCTGCAAAAAACAAAAACACAAAAAAAACAATAAAAAAAGTGAACTGCAGGCACTCTAATTTCATTGTAATTATAATTGAAAAAGTGGGTCAGCGGTTGTTTTCGTTGTTGTTGTTGTTGTTGGTTGTTGTTGCAATATCTAATTCGCTACATTTGAGAGAATTGTCCATGAACACATTGATATGTACATATGTATATGAACATGTAGATATATGTACATACGTATGTAAATTTCAGTGGCGGATGCTTCATATTAGCCCAAAAGCCCGGCTTGCCTAAATATTTTCGTTTATTTCATATATATATTATTCACGCTAGAAATGTGTTTAACAATTTAATGTTCATATCAGTGAATACAGCAAAGAAAATTACATAAATGTCTAATGGCTATGCTTCATACATAGGCTTGCCTAGCCAATTTATGCTAGTTGTGCCACTGGTTTATTTATTACTTTTTTTTTGTGTACATAATTGACTTTAAGTTAACGCATAGTATATGTAGATACATAAGTCAATGTTTTTATTAAGGAATATGATATTTTGCTTTGTCACTTGGGACGCCGTTCTGGGCTTTTTTGGAATACACAAAAACAGCCATTAAAGCATTGTAGAGAACGTTAGAAAGTAATCTTCGATATCTATGTTTGATATTCATGAACTGGGAATCGACTTATCAAACAAAAAAAAATTTTCAACATTCATAGTAAAGAGAAAAATACAAAAAAAAAAACGAAAAGAGCAAAAAATATACCAAAGATGACACATCGCCGAAACCGACTTGCAACCAAGTCAAACTGGACAAGGGTTGACGGACTCACATCATAAAAAAAATACCCGGTTCATTTTTCAGAGCATTATTCGCAGAAATGAGTTCTTTTTGGAGCCTCAAATGAACCAAAAATCGTTCTACGCGGACAACCCAAAAGGAGTCATATAAGAGGATGCAAAATTACTCCGAATCCGAATCATAAAAAGTACGTTTTCGAAAAAAGAAGCCCATTTTAGAAACTGCTTTTGGAATAATTTCCGGCGCTCCGGCTTTGGTTAGCCGAAATATGGTTGAAAAGATCCATATGTTACTATTATGACAACAAGAGCAAAACGAACAAAGAAACATACACACACTCTTTCTCATTGAATTTTTCTTTCTATTTAGTATGAGCTTTGGATTTTGCATTCATAACGAAGGGCGAATATATCGTTTAAAAAAGTTCATTTTTTTCTACAAAATAATCCAGTTCTCAAATCGAATAATGAACTCCTCTGAAGAGTGCCTTCTTTTGAGCACTTTTTTCTGAAGTGGACAATGAACACAAGTGGACACATACAACAGTTGTGGTTTGTAAGAAGTAGGGCTTACGATTCGATCCCGAGCAGTGTCGAGAAATTCGAGGATCGAGAAAACCGAGACTCGGGTTCTCGATTAAATCTCGTTGCTCGGATTTCTCGATAACATATTATGTGTATTGTGTCAAAAAAATATGAATATCAAAAATTTCTCGTATGTCATTAGAAAGAAGAAAACAATTAATATTACGAAATTTTCATTGTATTTCACTCGGAATTTTGTGAAATAAAGCTGGGAATGGCGTAAATGGCACATATTCATACACATGTAAGTACATACAAGCAGAACAAGCTACGAAACAGGATAACTAGTATGCTTATACCGCTATTTCTGCGATGTAGTTGATATCGAGAAGTTCGCGAGCCTTTCGAGATTCGAGAATCTCGCTCGAACTCGAGAAATCGTAAGCTCTAGTAGTAAAGTAGTAAACTGTTTAAAGAGGCTATTCTGCAATTTCTACAGCTTTTAGGGACGTTCTTGAGATCAAGTCGATTAAGCCATGTCCGTCCGTCTGTCTGTTTGAAAGCAAACTAGTCCCTCAGTTTTTGAGATATATCTGTTTGAAATTCGGTAGCGAATCTGATCATTTGTTGGAATCGGACCACTATAACATATATGTAGCTGCCATACAATCGATTGTTTAGATATAGACATTTTGGGGTATAACCTCTCGATTTAAACAGCTAAGGACATGAAACTTTGCAGTTTGTATAAATAACCCACAGAATTGATAGTAGCTAAAACCCACAGCATTTTATGAATTTTTTTTTATCATATTCCAGTCTTTTTCGATCCCTATGCACGTTTAAAATAATGGAAAATGCGCTCATTTTCTGATCATAAAAGAGCCTCTCGTCTGTAGAAAATGGTACCCTACCTCCAACTCTTCTTGGGGAGTCGTTTTCGAGTCTTATTTTAATCGCATTTTAATCATTTTCGAGTCCCATCCGATTTTATTTTTTTTTTCGATTTTGAATCTTATTTTGGTCATTTTTGAATCGTTTTCTGATCGTTTTTGAATCTTTTTAGGGTCATTTTCTTCGTTTTTCTGATCATTTTCAATTGGCTTTCCAATCTTATTTGGGTAATTTTTCAATCGTTTTTATGGTCATTTTCGAATCTTTTTTGGGTCGTTCTTCAGTAACTTTCTGATCAATTTCTAATCATTTTCTAATACTTTTATACTCTTTTTCCTATAATTTTTGGGTCAGTTTACAACCGCTTTTCTTTCCCATCTTCTATCCTCTTACATATTCTACAATTAGCCTTACCTTTACCAATACTTATCGCAAAAAGAACTTCCACGGTCACCCTCAGTCCACATTTTGGTTGTAACATTTGAAACAGATTTTTAGCCTATAATAATATTAAGCAAATAAGGAGTTTAAGATCTAAAAATTTCAATCCATTAATGAATTCCTAAGAAAATGCATATGCGCATTTTGGCACTCTCATATACGGCAACACAGAAGATATATGTACATCCATGTGTTCCTGCTCTACAATATCCGGAACCATCAATACCGAAATCTAATACAAAATTCTCTGAAATTTATTTTGAAAAATTATAGCTTTATGTACTAGGCTTGCTAAGGAATATTTCTTTTTTTTTCTAAAAAAAGCAAAGTAATCGATAACATTTCGATCTTTAGCATGATCAATTTATGATAAATTATTTTTTTAATCAGCAAAGGGGATCGAAAAAGACTCAGCTAGGTGATTTTTATATGATATAAATAATAGCTTAAAAAACTAAAAAACACGATTTAATCTTAAAAATCGTACTAAAAATTAAGAAATAATTTAATTAGAAACAAAATGATGAACGAAAATATAAGTATTTAAGGAAAAGCGTGGGTGCTCAGTATGTCAAAAAACATTTAAAATCGGTGTTTTTTTACTAATAATTTTATTTTGACTTTTTTGAGATTTCATATATCGGACGCTTTAATTCCGCAACTAGGTATATTTTTGTACTAGTTGTACGAATCGAATATTTTCATGTTCAAATATTATTGAGCACCCCCACGCTTTTCCTTAAATACTTATATTTTCGTTCATCATTTTGTTTCTAATTAAATTATTTCTCAATTTTTAGTACGATTTTTAAGATTAAAGCGTGTTTTTTAGTTTTTTTAAGCTATTATTTATTTTTAACTTTTTAGTGAAATTTTTCATTAAAGGATGTTTTATGCGGACGCAAGAATAAAAGTAAAAAGAAGTCTGATGGGATGTGGTGTTCTCCGAAATAGATCTACATACATATGTATGTATTTATAACTTCTACCAAAAATCCCAATATGCAGTGAAGTAAACTAGCTTATTATGCAATAATTTCCAAACCCTTTTATTCAAGGTTTTCCAAACTAGTTTGGAAATACAAAATTTCCCAAACGTTTTGTTATATTTTACAATCAGAAAGTGAAGAGAAGTTGAGGTGAAGCATTTGAAAAGAACAAAAAAAAAAAAGAAACCTGATTGAATAAATTCGAATTTAGACAACAAAATTCCGAATACGTTTGTAGCGTAATGGTGAAGTATGCTGCCTACGGACCAAGGAGCTCAGTTTCGAGTCCCGAGTGGCGCATTTTTTTTATTTTTTTTTTATTTTTTTTTTTTTAGAGAAATTTTTTTCACCTCACGTTTACAAAACATTGTATAAAAATTGCTTTCCAAACGTGAAATGCAATTATAGAATTAGGGTTCCTTTTCGTTGATTCAGCACTTACTATGTATTAAATGAATTACAAACAAAACCAGTTCTTGCTTTGCATACGTATGTATGTACATGCGGCTGATTTCATTGCAAATACAACAAACCCAAAACAGAAAGCTTCAAGCTTCATTTTTGAGTGAATTTATGCATTGAGTTTATCGCCATCGCTATGAGCGATCGCTGGCTGTTGTGCGTTAGTTCGCTCGCTATTTGAGTGGTTATACGTTTTTCTTTGAAAATTTGTTTGTGATTTGAGAAGAATGTATTTTTGAGCGTTTGTGGGTGAGTTTTTCCGTACCCTGAAAGCTTGTTACTTATTGGCTTATATACGGGAGTGAATTGAAATTCATAGAGGCTATTTTGAGGAAAGGTAACTTAAAAGCCGCAATGAAGCATGAAGTATAATGTTGAATGTCCTACTATATGACGCCGTTGGGCTGTTGATGTCATGTTTCGAATCCGGAGGAGAATAGAAATAATAGAGAGAACACAATAAAAGTGAATGTTTGAAAGATATAATAATTTAGTTAAATGTTACAACTTTTAGGATGGGATGAAGTTACATACATACATACATACATACAATACATACATACAGGTGAAGCTAATAAAAGCGTGTTAAAAAAATAAAATCACTTTTCAATCGCTGGTCTGACTCGTTTTCCAGTCTTCTTTTAATCGTCTGAGAGATAAATTATTTTTTTTTTTTAATGAGCAAAGTGGATCGAAAAAGGCTCAGTTAGGTGATTTTTATATGACAAAAAATAAAATCACTTTTCAATCGCTGGTGGGACTCATTTTCGAGCCTTACTCTAATCGCAGAGGTGATTAATCAGTTTTTGATCATCAAAGGGGATCGAAAAAGACTCGGCGCAGTCAGTTTTCATAAAACAATCTTCCAAATGCTATGTGGGAAATTAAAGCAAATTAGACATGTGTGTAACGTGTCTTTTCTTATTCATGAAAGTCTTCGGTACGGCCGAAGACAGCTGCGCTCTTTTTTTCTCAAGATTTTATAATTTTCTATAAAAAAAAAGCCACAAGTTTTATATAAAAGAAAATACAAATCACTTTATGTAAATTAAAATTTTTTGCACTAAACAACTCAGCTTAAAAATTAATTAACATAATTGCATGCGAATGCTCATTTAATAGCGCTTATGTATCTGCGCTGGTGCTGCGCATGCGTAATCGTTTATTTCGCGCTTGTAAATGATCATCAATAGGGGCCGCCCGCTGTGCGTAAAGGTCATTGCTTCAATTAAAGAAAATTAAAAAAAAAAAACGTATGTGGTGTTTATTTTTGCAACGCGTTTTCCAATTTTTAAGAAACGCACGTTCCTACACATGTACAAGCCTATGTACCTATGCATGTAGTTACGCCAATTGCCGGCAACCGATCAATGCCGGCAAGCCGCCCAATTTATGGTCAAAAGCAAGTGTAACGAACATGTTAAACAGCTTTACATTAAGCAGCCGCTTTTTCTAGTTTTTCATGATTTGTTTTTTTTTTTTTTGTTTTTTACAAAAGTAAAACGCACAAAAAGGCCTATAGTATCAGCTTTTAAGTGTGTGTAACTAAAAAATTTATTGAGTGACAAAGAGCATTAGTTTCGACGCGCCTTAAATGGTCGCTAAATGGCGTTTCGATTGAATTTGAATCTATCGAGCACAAGCGAATGCCAAATAGTCTGGTAATATGCAATGCAATGCCGTGTGTTGTGATGCGAAATGTCCATTTTTGGTTTAGTTGCTAGGCGAGTTGTACGTGCATTTTTAGCTGTCACTGTTACTGCTACTTTTTTGTTAGTGTTGTTGCTTTTTCTGTTGTTGTTACTGTTACTGTTTCTGTTACTGTTGTTTTTGTTTTTAATTTCTTTTTATTTGGCGCTGTTGCACTCGTTGTTGTCATCGTCAATTTAAGTCTTTAACGGGAAACTTGCCGGCATTTGATGATTATTGCGTATGTTGCAAGCAAGTCGATTATGGAACGGTTTTCATAACGGCGGCAAATGTTCAATGGCCGCTGTGGTGCAGTGGGTAGAGTGCTCGCCTGCTATGCCAGAGGTCTCGGGTTCAAACCACGGTCCGAGCCAAACAAATTTTTCTAATTAGTAGAAATCCAATTATTGGGTTTTTTAAGAGCAGCGGTCACCTCTCGGCAGTGGGCGGCATACCCTCCGAGAGTATTTCTGCCATGAAAAAGCTTCTCACAAAAAATGCATTCGCCGTTCGGAGCCGGCATAAAATTGTAGGTCCACCCAATTAGTAGGAAAAACAAAAAGGAGCACACCTCGAATTGGGAGAGAAGCTCGGCCATAAAACTCGTCAGAGTTATAATAGCGCCATTGTATTATATTATTATAAATGTTCAACACACTCGTGATGTGTATGCCACGTGTATTGAGTGTCAATCCGAACAGAAGTAGATTAGTATGTAATCTGGCAACGTCAAGCTGTGAAGTCGATTATTTGTTCTCTCTGTGATTTTGTTCTTTTAAAAATCATAATAATTATATTCCTTGTTTTTATTATTGGAAATTAAGTGTTTAAATAGTGTGCTAAAATTAAAACTCTAATTGCTTAACTTAATACATACAAATATTTATGTTTTAATTTTATAATTAATATAAATTTTATTGGCAAGGCAATTTGCATTGTGTTGTTGTTGCAGTTGAGTGGCTAACTTTTTTGTTATTTTATAAATTTGTGCGCGCACTTATTTGCACTGCTCTTTTTTCATCACTTCATTGTCCTCTCTTTCT
Source organism: Urophora cardui (assembly GCA_960531455.1). Taxonomy (NCBI): domain Eukaryota; kingdom Metazoa; phylum Arthropoda; class Insecta; order Diptera; family Tephritidae; genus Urophora; species Urophora cardui. The sequence continues at coordinate 145,394,150 of OY482672.1, forward strand.
TTCTTTCTTTGTTGTCACAGCTGTTGCCGTGTTTATTAAGCGTCATACAGTGGCTCTTAAACTGCTCAAGTTGCTTTTAAACTGTTATTTGATTGCTATTCAAACTTTCGTTATTATACTTAACCTTTCCTTTCCCATTTATTATACATAGGTACACACAAACGTACATACTTTTTATAATTTTAAATATTGTTAATTTCTTTTTTAATTCGTATTTATATTTATATTTGCTTTTATTATTATTATTATTATTATCATTATTATTATTATTATTATTATTATTATTATTATTATTATTATTATTATTATTATTATTATTATTATTATTATTATTATTATTATTATTATTATTATTATTATTATTATTATTATTATTATTATTATTATTATTATTATTATTATTATTATTATTATTATTATTATTATTATTATTATTATTATTATTATTATTATTATTATTATTATTATTATTATTATTATTATTATTATTATTATTATTATTATTATTATTATTATTATTATTATTATTATTATTATTATTATTATTATTATTATTATTATTATTATTATTATTATTATTATTATTATTATTATTATTATTATTATTATTATTATTATTATTATTATTATTATTATTATTATTATTATTATTATTATTATTATTATTATTATTATTATTATTATTATTATTATTATTATTATTATTATTATTATTATTATTATTATTATTATTATTATTATTATTATTATTATTATTATTATTATTATTATTATATTATTATTATTATTATTATTATTATTATTACTATTATTATTATTATTATTATTATTATTATTATTATTATTATTATTATTATTTTTAATTCTTATTTATATTTATATTTATATTTATATTTATATTTATATTTATATTTATATTTATATTTATATTTATATTTGCTTTTATATTTATATTTATATTTATATTTATATTTATATTTATATTTGCTTTTATTTTTATTTTATTCTTTTTTATATTTTATTGGTACCATGCCTTGTATTTATGAAAACTGTCCACTGAAAAGCGACTCCGAACGCTTCGTGTCATGCTGGCTTTGCGATGGGCCTGCCCATATGAAATGTGCTGGCTTGACAGGGAGAGTTCTTGACGCTGTTAACGACAAGAAAGGTCTGAGATGGTCTTGTGTGAAGTGCAGATCAACCGAAGTTGATCTGTTCAAATTCTTCAGGCAAACCAGGAACGGATTTTCAGAAATTGGTAGAGAACTGAGTGCTCTAAACGATAAATTTAGGCAATATGAAGACATTTTTAAATCCTTCAAGTGCTTGGATAAGCCTGCTTCAGGTCCGTCTTCTAAAGTGAACCGACAAAGTCCGAAGGAATCCATTTCACGGGGCGGTGAAGTGGTGTTACAAAACCTGCAGGTCGATTTGGTTCAAAATTCAGTGGAGCTAATCGATTTGGCTTCACCAAAACCTGCGGAAGACGGACCTTGCTCTTCTAAGCATGGACCTTGCTCTTCTAAGCATGCACCAGCTTCTTCTCTTAATTCCCGGAAGGAGTCTGATCCGAAGGATTGTTCTTTGGAGCCAAAATCCAAGCCCAAAGAGTTGGTTGTTGTCCCAATTAAAAAATCTGTTTTTGTATCGAGATTCGATATCAATACTACCGAGGATGACTTGAAATTTTACATATCATCGAAAATTAAAACGGATGATATAACTATTAATAAATTTAAATTCGGCTACAATAGAAATGTTGCATCATTTAAAATAGATGGTTCTTTGGTAGACTTTGACACTCTTTTGAACACGTCCTTTTGGCCGTCCGGAGCTTTCGCCCGTGAATTTGAACACAGGCCAAGATCACGTAACAAAAATTTACCTACAATTTCTGTTCCTAATACTGTTTCAATCACTAAAATCTAAATCTGATTTGAAAATTTACTATCAGAATGTGAGAGGCTTAAATACTAAATTAACTGACTTATATTTTCGCCCAGCTCAAATGTGTACCAAAAGCGACGATCTACCTTTTAAAGCATAGGTGGCCAGGATTTAAGCGTAAGGGAGCCACACGACAACAACATCAATAAAATTGCAAGAACCTTCTTCTCGGAATTATAAAAATTTTATTTTGCCAAATAACGGTACATGTACTTATATATGTACATACAGATATGCTGCAGCTAGGCATTCAAATATTTTGATAAACACCATAAACGAGGTAGCAGATATAAATGTACATCATACATATGTATGTATGAAGGCGTAACTACGCAATGAATGTCGGTCGATGCTGGACCGTTAGGTTTGAGTGCTCGGCGCGACAACGATTTCTGTGAAACAAAGAAATGCGCGTTATTCTGTCGAAATTGATTTGCTTCTTGTTGGGAGCCACTCGGAGCCACAGCGATTTTGTTGGGAGACAAACGGAGTCACTGGAGCCATTGGCTGGCCATCTATGTTTTAAAGAGATCAGTTGGCGCTATAAGACCAAATCTATTATCCAAATCAGAGTACCGGCATGTCATTAGGACGTCCAATACTGGTACTGCGTACTACTAAGCACTTGAGCAATTTGAAAAATATAATGATCTACATACATACATATCTATATATAATCGGGAGGCCTGATCGCTTGGTGGGTTTGAGCTTCAACCTTCGGTTATACAACGAACCAATTCATATAGCATTTAGAAAAGGCTCTCACTCATACAAAGCTAGTGTAAGAACCGTGTAGAATATTTACGAGATTTTTAAACACCAAAAAAAAAATTAAGAAGATCTTCCTACCTGATCGTATCACACTAAGTCTTAGTCCTGTTACGCCAAAAACAATAAGTGCCTACAAAAAATACCTTAAAGCTGCAATATCAATCAACAAAAATTTAGAAAAATTCATAAACGGAAAATGAAACATGGCCCCAAAGAAAAATCCGTCCACTCGCCAAAATCAAGCAATCGATCACAGCAACTCACGCAATCGCATGCGCGCATTGATCGACGCGTCCGGCTGTTCGAACATATTCGGCCGTCCATCCGTCCATCCGTCCGTCCGTCAAATACAGTAGCAATGCATACAAGACGTAACGCGAACGCGCAAATATGTATGTATACATTTTATGACCACTTTTCGCAATTGTTTTTACTGACAGTTGATTGACGTTTTAGCAACTTTTAAGCTGTAAATGCCAACAAGCCGCAGCGCTACCCCACTTCCCTCTGCCAACCAAGCAAATCAGCCCCACTTGCTTAATAAGCTTTATCCACATTGCACATTTGGTTCAGTGCGCTGAAGATCGGCGAATGGCCGCAGCGACCGGCCGGCCGGCAACTCGCTTTTTTTGACAAAACGTGTTTGACAGTTTGGCAATTTATTATGTACAATCTTCAACTTAAACTTAATAAATGTCAAATGAGCGCCAGCTACTGGCTTATGTGCTCGTACGCACATGCATATTCGGCTTAATAGAGTACACATACATTTGGTATGCAGTAGTCAAACTCGAGTAGATATAATATTCAGTGAATTGTGATCGATCAAGTGATTATATTTTGAATTTTTAGACATTTTTGTACAGTTTATATGTATGTATGTAAAACTTGATTTGGGATTTGTTTAAAGTTGAGCGCAAGCTTATGCAAATTTGTGTATATAGAGACTTTAATTGAAATTCCAGCGATCTGATGAGTTGATATTTAAGTAAGCTTGTTTGCAATTAACGTCATTAATTTTAGAGGCACGCCCTGGTGTTTTCTTAACGGACTGTTCGAGTAAAGAATAATTATAATGGATTTAGAATTTTTATTAGGTACTCCTTTTTTTTTTTTTTTTTTTTAAATCATATCTATTCTCGTGAAGGTGTATTTGTTTTGGATGCATAAAAGCAAAGAGTTTTATATGTATGTATTCAAATTTGGGACTTTCTGACTCGTCATAAAATTAATATATTTACATACATAGCAGTGGCGGACCTGGCATAAATTGCCTGGGCGAGCCTATGTGTGAAGCCATTAGCCATTTATGTAATTTCCTTTGCTGTATTATTTAAAAGTCTGATTGCGTTCCGTCATTGAATTTGATTTAGAGTTCTCGATTTCTTTTTAAAATTTTCGAGTGGCCCGAATAAATGCTTTTCAATGCTCGAACGCTCGTTTATTTGTTTATTACGCGTATGTTTGTACGGGCATTTGAACAATTCGGGTATTTGAAGATCGTTTTTTCTTGTTTATTTTTTTTTTTGTTTTTTTTTGATATGTATTTTTTATTTTTGTTTTCCTGATACACATTTTTTTGTTTGTATACTCAGAGAAAAGGAATCAAAAAAAAAATTTTTTATTTTTATAATGCACGTTTTAAATCAAGTAATTTTTATTTTATAAATGAAAATTTTTAAATTAAAAATTAAAATTTTTTAAATTAAAATGTATTTAGGATTTAAAAAGAAACATGTTTAAATTAAAAATTAAAATTAATGGAATAAAAACGAAAGTTTTTCTTTCAAAATCTCATAAAAATAAACATTTTTAAATTAAAATTGTTTTTTCTTGATTTTGCAATTTTACTCTGAACATTTTTAAAATAGAAAATTTCGTATTTACATAATTTTTAAATATAAAAACTTGCGCTAGGGAAATTTTACACGAATGCGCAGAGGTATTCTTGGTTTCCTTATACCGACGGAAATTTCAACAGTAGCAAGTGTATTTGCTTATTGCCTAAAAAATGGGTGTTTTAGTGTTTGAAAAACTGAGGTCCAATTCGATTTCCACCGCTTTTTAAAATGATCTTGATATTGTGCCAATAGTCGCCAAAAATCACAATCAACCCTTTTATAATCTGGTATTTGATATTTATGTTTGCATGCACATGCAGATGTAAGCAATTATGTGCATAAGTATGTACCTACATGCAAACGAAAATCAAATGAAATATGCATATGACTGTGAATACTGAACTTTTGAATGCCGAAGCCAGCTTCATATTCGCATAAAAATTTGATGTGAAAAATAAAAAAAGTCTAGCAAAGCACTTTTTTTTCAAATTTAAGTCTGAAAATAAGCAATTGGTTTCTCCTTAGCGAAAGCGAGAAAACAAGCTATGTTATTCTGTTTTGAAAGCCAGGTAAAAGCTAATGTGTGGAAACGTTGAAGCATGCTCACTGTGCTGTGATTGGCTGTACAAACAAAATACACATTGTGAGGTGGATTGGTGGTGTATTTGCGCTATTTTCTTAGCAGGCTTTTGGGGGCATGTTACAGTGGGGGCTATATTATTGAGAACTTAAATAGTAAACACTAAATGTAAAACGTAAAATAACCAGATTTTAAAGAATTTCGTATGAAATGAACGAAATTTTGTACGCAAGTCGGGCTTCTCGGCTTGTATGAAGCGACCGCCTCTGATCCATAGGTACGTCATACGTCCATTCACTCAATACCTTGTACATATGTACATATGCATATGAAAAACAGAAAGTTCCGTTATGTAATAATTTTGCCATTTTTAAAAGCACAACAAATCTGACTTGTTGACAAACATTTTGTTCTGTCCTTCTTTTACTGCAAGCCAACAAATTACTGTGAAATTTGGCAAATTTCAGCTGCTTTACTTTGAAAGTAACGGCAGCAAAAAATACTACCAGCAGTCATTATGAATCAACAAGGTGTGGCCATGTCGAATTTCTTACCTTCTTAATTACATTTTTTCTGTGACTTTTTGGAACTCTTGCAATCGCAGCTGAGAAGTTCTTTGCCGCATTGTTCTGCCAAAACTGTCACTGTTTAAATGAGCGCATTAAGCCTGAAATATTTTTCGTTTGCACCCCATGTAACTGTAACTGTTCTGACACACGGCAGTTGTTCGACAGAAATGTTACAAACAAACATTTTTCTTATTCTTATTTCGGTTTTTTATTCTTCGAAATTTTTCGCTAATGTCATTTGGTTGGCTCATAAGTCGCATTAGTGAATTAATGCGGAAAATGTTAAGGGTGAAATTGTATCAGAAAAGTTTTCGGATGGAATTTTGAGTGAAGAAGATGACTCATAATAATAATAATAATAATACAATGACGCTATTATAACTCTGACGAGTTTTATGGCCGAGCTTCTCTCCCAATTCGAAGTGTGCTCCTTTTGTTTTTTCTACCATATGATTCCTTCAATATTTTTAAACAAATGCGCCGAGTATATTTACCAGCCAATATCCACACTATTTAATCTGTCTTCGAAGTCAGGAATTTTCCCGCGTGGAAAGAATCTTTTATAATTCCTCTACATAAATCTGGAAGTAGATCTTCCATCGAAAACTATCGCGGTATAGCAAAGCTTTCGGCTATCCCAAAGTTATTTGAGGCTATTGTCACCAATTGTCTAAATCATTCCATTTCCTCATCAATAGTAAGTTCGCAGCATGGTTTCTGTAGAGGTAAATCAACTGTTACCAACTTACTAGAATTTACAACTCATGTCTCTAACGGTTTTAGGAATAATGCTAATACCGATGTAATTTATACTGACTTCAGCAAAGCCTTCGACAATGTCAATCACGCGTTACTTATCCACAAACTTGATCTTCTTGGTTTTCAAACTATTCTGTTAAAATGGATTGCGTCATATATCACTAATAGAACACAAAGGGTTGTTTTTAAAATTGCTTTTTCCAACATCATTAACGTATCTTCAGGAGTTCCACAAGGCAGCCATCTTGGTCCGACTCTGTTTTTGCTGTTTATAAATGACATTTCTTATCCTATTTGTAACTCAAAACTTCTAATGTATGCCGATGATGAGAAACTTTTCAAGTGAATTACACGAACCACTTCGTTTCTTGTGTAAATCTTTTAATGATTATTCTACTCATTTCGATATATCATACTCTATTTATCTGATAAGAAAAATTCTGTTGTGCGCTCTTAACAAGTGACAACAAACCTCTCGCTCTAATTGACTATTCTATTTTTGTCTATTACTTTCATTGTAGTTTTATATTTTATTTTATGTACATATGTATATCCAGCTGATGGAATTATATTTTCTGCAGCTGAGCAGTATAAGTTCTCGACATTTAATAAACTTCTACCACTCAACACCTTGGCCAAATTTTATTTTAGAATATCCGTACGGCACGCGGATGCGCCCCTCGTGCGGTTGGGTGGGTGGAGGGAAAACGTTGGGTTTATTATTATTATTATTATTACCAATTGGGTGGACCTACAGTTTTATGCCGGCTCCGAACGGCGAATGCATTTTTTGTGAGAAACTTTTTCATGGCAGATATACACTCGGAGGGTATGCCGCCCACTGCCGAGAGGTGACCGCTTCTCTTAAAAAATCCAATAATTGAATTTTTACTAATTAGAAAAATTTTTGGTTCGCACTGGGGTTTGAACCCAAGACCTCTGACATAGCAGGCGAGCACGCTACCCACTGCACCACAGCGGCCACTGGATACTCATAGAATAGTAGATGAAAATTAATTTGAGCAAGGGGAATCTCTCTCGACAATTTGTGTTTGCGTCTAAGCGCTATTGAATATCATAAACTTCTTGAAAGAGTCATCATTTTCAGATTAAATAAGAAGTAGAAATAAAGAAATATCATGGTCAACTAAAGGTGGAGCATTCAAAAAAAAAAAAAGAGGATCAAAAAATGTGTTTACGCAACTACGCAGCTTTCGTTCGTGCATTCGCCAGCGGCTATAAAACAGGGACCGTAATCATTATGAGTTTTATAATAAAAATCGCTATTTAATCACTATATTTTGAGTTTTTTTTGTATCTCATCAAAAATAATCATTATGTTTTTAGTTTTATTTTTTTTATCAGAAATAACGCTTATTCCTTGAGCGATATTTAATCTTTCAGAAATAATCATTATTGTGTGAGTTTTATTTTTTTCGATCAAAAATATCACTCATTCACGAAGTTATAACGATGGGAATTTTTTAGTAATTATGTTCCACAGCACTTATGAGAAAATTTGAGTTTTTCGACCTAAGCAAAAACATAAAAATCAAATAATAATTTTTACTACATAGTATCGCCGGTGCTCGAAATTCGACCATGCAATTTATTTTTTCAACTTTGTATTGGTACAAAAATTATTCCTTTTCGCGGAGATAAGCAACACTTTCCAAATTCCAGTTGTACCGCAACACTGATTTACCCTTTTGATCACGGTCCGACGCGAATCATGGTCAAAATCCAGGCAGATCTAGGAAGGTAGGCCCGATGGCGAATTCAGAAATTTCCCATGTATTTTGTTATTGTAATTGGTAGAGTGTAATGTCAAAATGATATTTCGCCGTGGTTAAAATCTGAATTTGCTTGGGGCTCGTCCATTCCTATTGGCCATGATGTGAATTCGCTTTTATTTTGACATTACACTCTACCTTTGTAAATAAAAAAAGAAGTTTTTCAATTCGCCGCCGAGCCTACCTGTTAGATATACCTTGGTCAAAATTAAAATTACTCAGTGTGCTCTCCCGCACTCTCTCTCATTTTTCGCTTTAATGGAAAATCAATACGGGATATTTGGCCGCGTTGATTTTGATCTGAGCGTAAACTGGGCCAATGCATATAAAATAGAGAGAGCGCTTTTAAATTAAAGCGACTCTCCAACTGTGTTTACGATATTTGTAAACACGTTTACGATATCTATTTCTCTTAACTAAAAATTTTATTTATTAATTATAAAGAAATTAAATAATTTATAGAAAAAATTATATGCCTATGCACTGCTCCTGACTCATACGAACACATCCATATCAATTTTATGTGGGTATGAGTATGCTAAATGTGCTAAACAGCTTGGCAATTGTTTGTATGGGAAAAATGTTAGCCTATTAATATATAGATTTCTGAGCGATAAATATATCACTCAAGGAATAAGTGTTATTTTCGATTAAAAAAATAAAACTCAAAAAATAATGATTATTTTTGATATTCATGGATATCGCTTAAAATTTTTCGATCATAGTGCTCTTTCAATACACTTCTACGATGTTTGCAAGTATTTCATTTTTTTCACTGAAAATATAACGAATAATGATTATTATGGGTCCCTGCTATAAAAAATTACTGTAATTCTCAGCCGTCTTATGCCTTGTTCAAGCTACTTATATAGCATGAGTGAGCAACTCATACTCGGGGGGGGGGTTTCACAAGGAAAATGTGGTTGGCACTCTCGCCCAACCTCGGAGGCGCAATCACGCTACAACTCCCCGTAGCCAAACCCATCGAATTTTCCCTCAAAAAGCAACTCGCCATTCCCTTTCCCATCAAAGCTTAGACAAAATGTCTAACATGAGGTTTTTTATAGTTTTAATTTTTCAAACCTCAAAAACGTAATTTTTCATGATTTGTATTCACGGTCATATGGAATTCTTTTATGCGACTGCTTTGGTTGGGCTCGCATAGAACGATTCTGAGTGTAATGCTCCAGGAAATGTACTTTTTGGTTGGGCGCGATGAGTCAGTAAGTCTCCTTGAATAACTGAACACATGCAGCAGTTTTGGTCCGTATAAATTAGACAAAAACTATTTCAAAACTAATTTATTTAATTTAACGAGCACAGGTTATATTTTATTTTTTATTTTTTAGAAACTAGAAAAAACTTTTTTTTTTTTAAGCATGGATGTAACTACATCTTCTGCCAAGACTCGAACTTGCGCACCTTGCAGTACAGGATTATTGTGCGATTTATTCGCTTGCTGAGGAACGAATTTTTGAAAATAATTTGTGGTCTCTAAGCAACGTTCTTGAGTAGAAATCGTAAAAAGACTTGTTTTAAATCATTTTAAGAGCTTTTAAAGATCACTCAAAAAATATAGATACATATACATATATGCATAAAGCATTTCGACACCATTCCTATGCCTATTAGGCCGGGTCGATTTGTATGGAGAGAAAATTAATCGATATCGTGCCAACGAAATTGGGATTCCTCTCCTTTTTCTGCGTAGCAAACTCTTTCACAACATTTTTTTAAAATTAATTTTGTTGTTCCGGAATTTGGTTTTTTAGGACCAAGAAGGATTTTTGAAAATCAAAAATGGACAAAAATCTTGAAAATTTGGAATAAGTGCCAAAAAATTAACCAGACCAATATGCAAATCAAATTCAAACAAATCTTTATGCTGCATAAAAATATGTTAACAGAACTAAAGTAGGATGAGTCGTTTTCGAGTTATAGCTCTAAGAAAACTCAAGGTTACTCATACGCCATAGGGTACCCTAGCAATCATATATATAGTACTCCTATATTCGTAATACCTACGAGTTCCATCAGCCAACATTACAGTACAGACATATAAAAAAAGAAAGAGAAAACCGAGCAATCAAATTTGAAAAATGACATATGAATTCAAAATAAACCGCAGTGACGGCACATAAAAAAATTATAGGGAATTTACATATTTATTATTTGATTCTAGTATTAAAAAATTAAAAAATGTCGAAGCGGTGCTATATTTGTGATAATAAAAGGGATAAAATAAATAAAATAGCTTTACATACGTATTTCGTTTTGAGTGCATTATTTGTTATATAAATATATATATATACATATGTAAATAGATTTCCAAAAGACGAAACCATTTGCAAACAATGGATGCATGCGTGCGGTCTGATGCCTGACGACGTTGCTAAAAACATTCGAATCTGCAGCAACCATTTCCAAAAAAGCGATTACACTGGGAATCGCCTGTACGTATCAATGCCTGAAAGATACTGCAGTAGTCCGGGACTAAAAAGGATTTTTTAATCCCAAGCTCCGGACAAAACACTGCAGCTCCCACCCGTCCACCTTTTATCCGCCTGTAAATATGTGGAACATATAGCGATTGGTTCGCAGTCCCTTCTTCCGTCCGTCGTGTTATATTATTACCTGTGGTCCCCTGTTGAGGTCGGTTTGGAGAGTAACGTAGTCTGAACTTTGGTCCTCATATTTTGCTGTGTCCAAAAGTTCGTTGTCTAAATTGTCCTGTTATTCAGTTTAGAAATTCGCAGTACTCACCGTGTTGGCGGCATTCGAACGTACATACTTTACAAACATAACCCTCAAACGGCAGAATACGACTTTTTGATATAATGCCCATGGATCGGACCACAGGATTTTAACATGAAACGCTTTCCGCCGCGATTCATAAAAATATGAGTGCATAGAAAATAGATTTTTCTAGAACATTTCCACTAATTTTCATTAAAAAAATTCACAAAAGTTTGCATCTTAAAATAAATGTGGCAAATTTCTTATATTAGTTATAAACAAATTCAAAAACTAAAATCAAAGGGGTATAAGTCCCCTAGAACACAATGATGCCTTTAATTTTTTTTTTTCAAACGCCTCTGAATTCAATTGAGTGTGTTTGTCACACATATTCACAGATGACATTAAATGTAATTGAGGCGCATACGCAGAACTGCCAGTGGCACAAAATTTTTGGATGAATTCATACACATTGCACAGATAGAATACTATCAATATAGAAGTACTATATATATGCTAGCAATGAATAATGTAAAATATAGAGATTAGTAAATCGCCCCAGCCTAATGTCTACAGTTTTTACTGTAAATTTTCTAAGTCTCACTTTTATTGACATAAATTATCTTTATATTCTTAATGTCAGCATTTCATATGTACATATGTACGCAGGCCCGTAGCTAGGGGGGGGCATTGTGGGGCAATGCCCTACCTTAAATTTAAAATGCCCTACCTTAAAAAGGCCAACAAGATGAATTATTATAATTACATTTTTTGTCATAGTTTGAGATAAAAAATTATTTCGGTTGCAATGTATGATATGGAGAATCCACCCTGCATCACATATATAATTAAATAAGACCATGGAATTTTTGTAGTTTGGTTAAAAGAATGGTTCATTTCGTCACTTTTCTGACAAAAACTAATCCCACTGTGATGCCGTTTTGATACAATCGTATCAAATGTGATACTTTTTTAAGCCCAAGATACGTAGATACTTTTTATTTTGACGTAGAACAAATTTGATACCTTTTTAATCAGCATCAAATAATTTTGATACAATTTAATCAAAATCAAAGAATATGAACCTATTCTTTTTCATTTTTAAGATTTTCTAAAAATTGTAACAACCTGTGTTTGCCGCGAAAAATATATATTGTGAAAGTCTTGAGAATACCAAAAATGGGCAACATTTTATCAAACTGCATAGTAGGCATCACTGCCCATGGCAGGCATGAGCACGGCTCACTAACACAGGTTAACTAACTAAACAGCTGGTTTTTAATTTCCACAGTATCCACAGAATACACAAACAATTTACATTAAATGATCTTGATCAGTTCTTACGTGTTTTGTATATGGAGTTTTGAATTTTTTATGATAACAATTATTTTAATAGTAGCTTTTATGATTTTCTTGAATTAAATTGAATTCGAAAAATCTAAAATGGTACCTAACTATTCAACGATGTCACGCTGAAAAAACGAAAGCAGCTTATTTTAATAATTTTAATTTTTTTCAAAAATTTTTCAGTGATACGAAAAAAAAAATTTGTTATACGGGTTAAAAGCCTGAAAACAGCTTTTTTGATTAATTTAAGTTTTTTTCCAAAAAATTTTTGGTGATACGAAAAAGACCATGAAAGTATAAATTTTTTATACCAAATTTTTTGAGGCTGCGGCAACACTGGTGCTAATCTAAAACGTTTTACTCGATGGAAAAATGAGGTGTCTAAATTTTCTATGGTTATCGTTTAATCATTTTCGAGAGTTTTTTCTCACCTTGACTTGCGTGCATACAGGCGACCCACATACCAAATTTAAAGATCTCCACATCTCCACATCTAAATCTGGAAGCTGAACCATCTTGTTGGCTTATTCTCAATGAGTATTGCTTATGTACTGTCACAATAATTATGTCAACAAATAGGTATTAAATGTACGGGGAAAATTTTCCAACAGTCTACCACGCGTTGAAAAAAAGTCATTGAGGAGGTCCTTCTGATTCTAAATCCAAAAGTCCCGTCGACCGGAGATGTTTGTAAGTTGTAAAATTTACCAAACAAACCCCCAAAACTGCGTACGATTACCGAGGAAAGGCACTTATAAAAACATGCACATATGTATATATGTGTGTAGAACACTTTTTTCTTCGAAAGTCATTTCTCTCGGATCGTGGTTCCTTAATGTAAGGCCGTCCCTTTCGGTAGACAGATGGAAATCTGAGCCAATGTACGTCACTGATATATGTATTTGCTGATATATTTTGGAAGCCATGCCTCGATGTAAGATTAATTGTGATACATTATTTACTTCCGCCCTACCTTAAAGTAACGCTGCCCTACCTTAAATTTAAGTCTAGCTACGGCCCTGTATGTACGTATTTGTACCTAGTTATACGTAAAATACGATTTTACTGTAAATCAATTCATATAAAACTCAGCGAATATGTGCCCCGAACTGTCAAAGTACATTTGCACACATTTATTTATGTATGTAAAATGTATAAAACTGAATTAAGGGTCTTAGCCGTTGACCCATTTTTTCGTTTGCTAGAATTTATGAGCATTATGTCATGACCGCATATTTTTGCGGATTTTGCCAAAAGCTGTGCGCTGTTGCATAATAAACATCATACATATTGTTGATATGTTTGAGTGTATTTTCTTTGCGCAGGCGTACCTACATTCGTAAAATTTTGCTTTTTTTATGCAAAACTGCTGCGCATTTCTCGCCGCCACCGTCACCGGCGATGAAGTTGTCGTTGTTGTCGCCGGCGCATTTGTGGCAACGCCCACGCTTTTGTTTGTTCGGTAAGCAATTTTTGTTTTTTATTATTATTTTTTTTTTCTTTTTGCTGCCAGGCGTTATTCAATATACGAAAGTGATTGTTTACAAATTAACGGCTTTTTTGAATTTTTAGCAATTTATGCAGCAACAAGAAAAAAACAACAATAATTGCCTGATAAAACTGTATAAAAAAAACGTTTTTAAGAACATTAAAGCGAACAGTCAAAAATCTAAGCAATAAATAAAAATTGTCGTTTCACCGCAGCCTTCAAATTTTTTTGAAATTTTTTAGTGACCCATTAAATCGTGTTGCTGTTAGATGGTTCTTTGTTATGTCCGGCAAACACTCTCTAATGTCAATCTGTAATGTTAGAGAATTTGTTGTGGAGACAACATTAGAAGCTTCACAGACGACAGCGTTAAACCGTATTACCGCAACACTTAATTCGATTGAAATTTTGCACTGACAAATGACAGCGATAAACCGGATTAGGTACAAACCCTTCGTCCATTTTTTTATCAGCATTCGCTCGTCCTTTTTCGTCCACACTGAGCGCTTTTTACAAATTGACATCTAAAAAATATATACGAAAGGCAATTTTGTCATATTTTTTCTTTATATACAAAAATATATTTAGGCTGTGTGCCAATCGGTAACATTTTTCTCTATGGGAAAATGAGGTAGAAAATTTTACCATGTTGAGAAAAAAAAACACAATTTTGCTGTGCCAAACGGAACAGAAAATTTTGACAGTTACAGAGATAAACTTTTGGGCAAAAACGGACAACGATACAATTTTAAAACGTAAGATAAATATATTTGTTGATGGCAATATTTATGGAAACAGAGGATATGTATCCACGTAATGATCTCATGTTATTTTGTTTTTGAATATTTTTGTTACTTGTGTATGTATGTAAATACAAAATGTCAAAATTTTACCTAGCCCATTGAGCTAGGTAAAATTATGACACTAGAATTCACCACGAATACTGTCAAAATTTTACTCCCTTTTGTCAAAATTTCATTTTTTCTACCGATTGGCACACAGTCTTAATAATATTTAGTAATTTAAAAATAGGTACTTACATTGATAAATTATTCCCTTATTAGTTTTCGCACTTGAATTTTGATTTTTTTTTTTTTTTTACTTTTGGTTATTCTTTTTCTTCACTTTCCATTCACAATAGGGATTTTTCGACAGAGTTGCTTTTACAGATTGCTCTAATCCGCTAAAATTTTGAGCACTAACTCAAGTCCTCATTACCTTTATTTAATTTTCAAGTTAACTCCGAATTAGTTAGATAATCCGAATTATCGCTGTCGTTTGTCAATGCTATAGATAACTAGTGCAATTATCTAACTATTCGCTAATCGAAAGTGAAGGTAGAAAAATATACTAGAATTCCATTGGAAACTCACTAGAGAAAAAAGTACAGCAAATACTTACTCATTACCTACAATCTCATTAGAGAACTAGTTACATACATTAGATTACGATTCCAGCATGATAATTTTCTCCATTTGAGAATTATATCCAATTTTGTTTGAGAACGCTCTGATTCTCGCCTATTTCTCGAGTCGTCTTCTGCCGTAAGAAAATTGAGAAAGGAACCAGTTCTCGACACATTCTCAAATCAATGCCTAACCTCATTGTTTGTTGGGTTTGCAACGCTTTTGCATCACTGTGCCTCATTTTTGACATACATATGTATACAAGCACAAGAAGACAATAACAAACATGGACAAGGCCAACGCATGCGCTCACTGAGCATAATAATAACACTCGCTCACAAAGACTTATTGCTTGCAAAAAACAAAATTGAAAGAAAAAATTCTAACTGTCACTCTCAGCTGCACAAAGCCAAGCGATTAAATAATAATTTAAAAAAAAAAAAAAAAAGTACAGGCTCTGCTTGTCAAATTGCGTTCGCCTTGTTGCCGTTCAAGAAAAGTGGCACAACTTGCGCGCCACACCTTCAGCAGCAAACGAATTGAGATTACATACGATGTATGTATGTATGAAGTATGTAAGACTATGTCAATGGTTTGTTGTGGTTGTTTATGCAGATTGCGAACTGCGCAAGCGCACATTCCGCATCTGCATTTGCATGTGAATGGCGTGGCGTTTGCAAGAGCAACAACAACAGCAAAAGCAGCAACAGCCTTACTTACAAGTCCCTGCACATAACGCACCGCTTGTTGCAACATCACTCAGCGCACATACAGTGGTGTGTGATGAAATAAAGCCAAAGAGGGATTTAGTTTCTTTGACATTTTTACTGAAAAAAAGTATGAAGAACACATTTTGTATTTTATATTTTTGTACATCGTCAAGCTTTTTGAAAGCAAAACAAAACTAGCTGTAATGAAAATAAAATTTGGGAAAAGTAAGTAAATTATGGCATAGTTAATGTTCCAATAACTCATAAACAAAAATGCAGAACGGTTTTTACCACGACAGAAATTTGCATTTTTACAGATATGGAATTATGCCGAGTATCCAATTGGAAAATTGTAAACCCTGAAATGGTCATAAGAAAAAATAGGAAAGTTCAAATCAAGTTTTTTTACCTAAAATATGCAAATGTTTAAAGTCAGACCACTACAAATTAAAAAGCTGTATTATATATTCCATTTGCTAATATGCACTTGCCTCATTTTCATTCAAAATATATTTGGTTTGAAACTGTAATTGCTTTTCCTTCACGTGCGAAGATTTTGTCTCTAATTTAAGCGAGTCACTACAAATTTTTAATTATTTTATTTATTCTTTATAATTATATATTTATTTAATATACCTTATTTATTATTATTCTGTATTATTATATTTATTTATTGTAGCTTTCTTTGCAATTTTTCACGTACAACCCATAAAAAACCTTAATAATTTATTTTTACTTGAAAGAGTTTTTAGTGCTTAGCACGAAATTTTTTTATTTTTAATTCAATTTTTTAATTGTTGGGGTAAGTGGAAAAAAATTCAACAACTATTTACAGCGAAGGTTGAGTGTATAGCTATTTCACGAAAAACCATTTTCGATCATCAGCACTCTTTTCGGAAGTGGATGCACCGGGGATTGAACCCGAGTCCATTCCAACTTCAGCCGCAATGACCCAACGGATAAACACACTCGGCCATTGAGACTCTGTGCAAGCTGTTGGATTTTCCCCACTTTTGCCTTTTTCATTTTCAACATTAACGTTAGTGTGTATATGCTTTTGCATATATTCTCCACAAACGTGCTGAATTTTTGTTGTAGGCAGTTCGCAATGAACATTGTTGTTGGTATTTATTTTATGTATATACCAAACAACGTTAACAATTTTACTTGAAAGAGTTTTTAGTGCTTAGCACGAAATTTTTTTATTTTTAATTCAATTTTTTAATTGTTGGGGTAAGTGGAAAAAAATTCAACAACTATTTACAGCGAAGGTTGAGTGTATAGCTATTTCACGAAAAACCATTTTCGATCATCAGCACTCTTTTCGGAAGTGGATGCACCGGGGATTGAACCCGAGTCCATTCCAACTTCAGCCGCAATGACCCAACGGATAAACACACTCGGCCATTGAGACTCTGTGCAAGCTGTTGGATTTTCCCCACTTTTGCCTTTTTCATTTTCAACATTAACGTTAGTGTGTATATGCTTTTGCATATATTCTCCACAAACGTGCTGAATTTTTGTTGTAGGCAGTTCGCAATGAACATTGTTGTTGGTATTTATTTTATGTATATACCAAACAACGTTAACAATTTTACTTGAAAGAGTTTTTAGTGCTTAGCACGAAATTTTTTTATTTTTAATTCAATTTTTTAATTGTTGGGGTAAGTGGAAAAAAATTCAACAACTATTTACAGCGAAGGTTGAGTGTATAGCTATTTCACGAAAAACCATTTTCGATCATCAGCACTCTTTTCGGAAGTGGATGCACCGGGGATTGAACCCGAGTCCATTCCAACTTCAGCCGCAATGACCCAACGGATAAACACACTCGGCCATTGAGACTCTGTGCAAGCTGTTGGATTTTCCCCACTTTTGCCTTTTTCATTTTCAACATTAACGTTAGTGTGTATATGCTTTTGCATATATTCTCCACAAACGTGCTGAATTTTTGTTGTAGGCAGTTCGCAATGAACATTGTTGTTGGTATTTATTTTATGTATATACCAAACAACGTTAACAATTTTACTTGAAAGAGTTTTTAGTGCTTAGCACGAAATTTTTTTATTTTTAATTCAATTTTTTAATTGTTGGGGTAAGTGGAAAAAAATTCAACAACTATTTACAGCGAAGGTTGAGTGTATAGCTATTTCACGAAAAACCATTTTCGATCATCAGCACTCTTTTCGGAAGTGGATGCACCGGGGATTGAACCCGAGTCCATTCCAACTTCAGCCGCAATGACCCAACGGATAAACACACTCGGCCATTGAGACTCTGTGCAAGCTGTTGGATTTTCCCCACTTTTGCCTTTTTCATTTTCAACATTAACGTTAGTGTGTATATGCTTTTGCATATATTCTCCACAAACGTGCTGAATTTTTGTTGTAGGCAGTTCGCAATGAACATTGTTGTTGGTATTTATTTTATGTATATACCAAACAACGTTAACAATTTTACTTGAAAGAGTTTTTAGTGCTTAGCACGAAATTTTTTTATTTTTAATTCAATTTTTTAATTGTTGGGGTAAGTGGAAAAAAATTCAACAACTATTTACAGCGAAGGTTGAGTGTATAGCTATTTCACGAAAAACCATTTTCGATCATCAGCACTCTTTTCGGAAGTGGATGCACCGGGGATTGAACCCGAGTCCATTCCAACTTCAGCCGCAATGACCCAACGGATAAACACACTCGGCCATTGAGACTCTGTGCAAGCTGTTGGATTTTCCCCACTTTTGCCTTTTTCATTTTCAACATTAACGTTAGTGTGTATATGCTTTTGCATATATTCTCCACAAACGTGCTGAATTTTTGTTGTAGGCAGTTCGCAATGAACATTGTTGTTGGTATTTATTTTATGTATATACCAAACAACGTTAACAATTTTACTTGAAAGAGTTTTTAGTGCTTAGCACGAAATTTTTTTATTTTTAATTCAATTTTTTAATTGTTGGGGTAAGTGGAAAAAAATTCAACAACTATTTACAGCGAAGGTTGAGTGTATAGCTATTTCACGAAAAACCATTTTCGATCATCAGCACTCTTTTCGGAAGTGGATGCACCGGGGATTGAACCCGAGTCCATTCCAACTTCAGCCGCAATGACCCAACGGATAAACACACTCGGCCATTGAGACTCTGTGCAAGCTGTTGGATTTTCCCCACTTTTGCCTTTTTCATTTTCAACATTAACGTTAGTGTGTATATGCTTTTGCATATATTCTCCACAAACGTGCTGAATTTTTGTTGTAGGCAGTTCGCAATGAACATTGTTGTTGGTATTTATTTTATGTATATACCAAACAACGTTAACAATTTTACTTGAAAGAGTTTTTAGTGCTTAGCACGAAATTTTTTTTATTTTTAATTCAATTTTTTAATTGTTGGGGTAAGTGGAAAAAAATTCAACAACTATTTACAGCGAAGGTTGAGTGTATAGCTATTTCACGAAAAACCATTTTCGATCATCAGCACTCTTTTCGGAAGTGGATGCACCGGGGATTGAACCCGAGTCCATTCCAACTTCAGCCGCAATGACCCAACGGATAAACACACTCGGCCATTGAGACTCTGTGCAAGCTGTTGGATTTTCCCCACTTTTGCCTTTTTCATTTTCAACATTAACGTTAGTGTGTATATGCTTTTGCATATATTCTCCACAAACGTGCTGAATTTTTGTTGTAGGCAGTTCGCAATGAACATTGTTGTTGGTATTTATTTTATGTATATACCAAACAACGTTAACAATTTTACTTGAAAGAGTTTTTAGTGCTTAGCACGAAATTTTTTTATTTTTAATTCAATTTTTTAATTGTTGGGGTAAGTGGAAAAAAATTCAACAACTATTTACAGCGAAGGTTGAGTGTATAGCTATTTCACGAAAAACCATTTTCGATCATCAGCACTCTTTTCGGAAGTGGATGCACCGGGGATTGAACCCGAGTCCATTCCAACTTCAGCCGCAATGACCCAACGGATAAACACACTCGGCCATTGAGACTCTGTGCAAGCTGTTGGATTTTCCCCACTTTTGCCTTTTTCATTTTCAACATTAACGTTAGTGTGTATATGCTTTTGCATATATTCTCCACAAACGTGCTGAATTTTTTGTTGTAGGCAGTTCGCAATGAACATTGTTGTTGGTATTTTATTTTATGTATATACCAAACAACGTTAACAATTTTACTTGAAAGAGTTTTTAGTGCTTAGCACGAAATTTTTATTTTAATTCAATTTTTTTAATTGTTGGGGTAAGTGGAAAAAAATTCAACAACTATTTACAGCGAAGGTTGAGTGTATAGCTATTTCACGAAAAACCATTTTCGATCATCAGCACTCTTTTCGGAAGTGGATGCACCGGGGATTGAACCCGAGTCCATTCCAACTTCAGCCGCAATGACCCAACGGATAAACACACTCGGCCATTGAGACTCTGTGCAAGCTGTTGGATTTTCCCCACTTTTGCCTTTTTCATTTTCAACATTAACGTTAGTGTGTATATGCTTTTGCATATATTCTCCACAAACGTGCTGAATTTTTTGTTGTAGGCAGTTCGCAATGAACATTGTTGTTGGTATTTTATTTTATGTATATACCAAACAACGTTAACAATTTTACTTGAAAGAGTTTTTAGTGCTTAGCACGAAATTTTTTTTATTTTTAATTCAATTTTTTAATTGTTGGGGTAAGTGGAAAAAAATTCAACAACTATTTACAGCGAAGGTTGAGTGTATAGCTATTTCACGAAAAACCATTTTCGATCATCAGCACTCTTTTCGGAAGTGGATGCACCGGGGATTGAACCCGAGTCCATTCCAACTTCAGCCGCAATGACCCAACGGATAAACACACTCGGCCATTGAGACTCTGTGCAAGCTGTTGGATTTTCCCCACTTTTGCCTTTTTCATTTTCAACATTAACGTTAGTGTGTATATGCTTTTGCATATATTCTCCACAAACGTGCTGAATTTTTTGTTGTAGGCAGTTCGCAATGAACATTGTTGTTGGTATTTTATTTTATGTATATACCAAACAACGTTAACAATTTTACTTGAAAGAGTTTTTAGTGCTTAGCACGAAATTTTTATTTTAATTCAATTTTTTTAATTGTTGGGGTAAGTGGAAAAAAATTCAACAACTATTTACAGCGAAGGTTGAGTGTATAGCTATTTCACGAAAAACCATTTTCGATCATCAGCACTCTTTTCGGAAGTGGATGCACCGGGGATTGAACCCGAGTCCATTCCAACTTCAGCCGCAATGACCCAACGGATAAACACACTCGGCCATTGAGACTCTGTGCAAGCTGTTGGATTTTCCCCACTTTTGCCTTTTTCATTTTCAACATTAACGTTAGTGTGTATATGCTTTTGCATATATTCTCCACAAACGTGCTGAATTTTTTGTTGTAGGCAGTTCGCAATGAACATTGTTGTTGGTATTTTATTTTATGTATATACCAAACAACGTTAACAATTTTACTTGAAAGAGTTTTTAGTGCTTAGCACGAAATTTTTTTTATTTTTAATTCAATTTTTTAATTGTTGGGGTAAGTGGAAAAAAATTCAACAACTATTTACAGCGAAGGTTGAGTGTATAGCTATTTCACGAAAAACCATTTTCGATCATCAGCACTCTTTTCGGAAGTGGATGCACCGGGGATTGAACCCGAGTCCATTCCAACTTCAGCCGCAATGACCCAACGGATAAACACACTCGGCCATTGAGACTCTGTGCAAGCTGTTGGATTTTCCCCACTTTTGCCTTTTTCATTTTCAACATTAACGTTAGTGTGTATATGCTTTTGCATATATTCTCCACAAACGTGCTGAATTTTTTGTTGTAGGCAGTTCGCAATGAACATTGTTGTTGGTATTTTATTTTATGTATATACCAAACAACGTTAACAATTTTACTTGAAAGAGTTTTTAGTGCTTAGCACGAAATTTTTATTTTAATTCAATTTTTTTAATTGTTGGGGTAAGTGGAAAAAAATTCAACAACTATTTACAGCGAAGGTTGAGTGTATAGCTATTTCACGAAAAACCATTTTCGATCATCAGCACTCTTTTCGGAAGTGGATGCACCGGGGATTGAACCCGAGTCCATTCCAACTTCAGCCGCAATGACCCAACGGATAAACACACTCGGCCATTGAGACTCTGTGCAAGCTGTTGGATTTTCCCCACTTTTGCCTTTTTCATTTTCAACATTAACGTTAGTGTGTATATGCTTTTGCATATATTCTCCACAAACGTGCTGAATTTTTTGTTGTAGGCAGTTCGCAATGAACATTGTTGTTGGTATTTTATTTTATGTATATACCAAACAACGTTAACAATTTTACTTGAAAGAGTTTTTAGTGCTTAGCACGAAATTTTTTTTATTTTTAATTCAATTTTTTAATTGTTGGGGTAAGTGGAAAAAAATTCAACAACTATTTACAGCGAAGGTTGAGTGTATAGCTATTTCACGAAAAACCATTTTCGATCATCAGCACTCTTTTCGGAAGTGGATGCACCGGGGATTGAACCCGAGTCCATTCCAACTTCAGCCGCAATGACCCAACGGATAAACACACTCGGCCATTGAGACTCTGTGCAAGCTGTTGGATTTTCCCCACTTTTGCCTTTTTCATTTTCAACATTAAAAAAAAAATTGAATTAAAATAAAAATTTCGTGCTAAGCACTAAAAACTCTTTCAAGTAAAATTGTTAACGTTGTTTGGTATATACATAAAATAAATACCAACAACAATGTTCATTGCGAACTGCCTACAACAAAAATTCAGCACGTTTGTGGAGAATATATGCAAAAGCATATACACACTAACGTTAATGTTGAAAATGAAAAAGGCAAAAGTGGGGAAAATCCAACAGCTTGCACAGAGTCTCAATGGCCGAGTGTGTTTATCCGTTGGGTCATTGCGGCTGAAGTTGGAATGGACTCGGGTTCAATCCCCGGTGCATCCACTTCCGAAAAGAGTGCTGATGATCGAAAATGGTTTTTCGTGAAATAGCTATACACTCAACCTTCGCTGTAAATAGTTGTTGAATTTTTTTCCACTTACCCCAACAATTAAAAAATTGAATTAAAAATAAAAAAATTTCGTGCTAAGCACTAAAAACTCTTTCAAGTAAAATTGTTAACGTTGTTTGGTATATACATAAAATAAATACCAACAACAATGTTCATTGCGAACTGCCTACAACAAAAATTCAGCACGTTTGTGGAGAATATATGCAAAAGCATATACACACTAACGTTAATGTTGAAAATGAAAAAGGCAAAAGTGGGGAAAATCCAACAGCTTGCACAGAGTCTCAATGGCCGAGTGTGTTTATCCGTTGGGTCATTGCGGCTGAAGTTGGAATGGACTCGGGTTCAATCCCCGGTGCATCCACTTCCGAAAAGAGTGCTGATGATCGAAAATGGTTTTTCGTGAAATAGCTATACACTCAACCTTCGCTGTAAATAGTTGTTGAATTTTTTTCCACTTACCCCAACAATTAAAAAATTGAATTAAAAATAAAAAAATTTCGTGCTAAGCACTAAAAACTCTTTCAAGTAAAATTGTTAACGTTGTTTGGTATATACATAAAATAAATACCAACAACAATGTTCATTGCGAACTGCCTACAACAAAAATTCAGCACGTTTGTGGAGAATATATGCAAAAGCATATACACACTAACGTTAATGTTGAAAATGAAAAAGGCAAAAGTGGGGAAAATCCAACAGCTTGCACAGAGTCTCAATGGCCGAGTGTGTTTATCCGTTGGGTCATTGCGGCTGAAGTTGGAATGGACTCGGGTTCAATCCCCGGTGCATCCACTTCCGAAAAGAGTGCTGATGATCGAAAATGGTTTTTCGTGAAATAGCTATACACTCAACCTTCGCTGTAAATAGTTGTTGAATTTTTTTCCACTTACCCCAACAATTAAAAAATTGAATTAAAAATAAAAAAATTTCGTGCTAAGCACTAAAAACTCTTTCAAGTAAAATTGTTAACGTTGTTTGGTATATACATAAAATAAATACCAACAACAATGTTCATTGCGAACTGCCTACAACAAAAATTCAGCACGTTTGTGGAGAATATATGCAAAAGCATATACACACTAACGTTAATGTTGAAAATGAAAAAGGCAAAAGTGGGGAAAATCCAACAGCTTGCACAGAGTCTCAATGGCCGAGTGTGTTTATCCGTTGGGTCATTGCGGCTGAAGTTGGAATGGACTCGGGTTCAATCCCCGGTGCATCCACTTCCGAAAAGAGTGCTGATGATCGAAAATGGTTTTTCGTGAAATAGCTATACACTCAACCTTCGCTGTAAATAGTTGTTGAATTTTTTTCCACTTACCCCAACAATTAAAAAATTGAATTAAAAATAAAAAAAATTTCGTGCTAAGCACTAAAAACTCTTTCAAGTAAAATTGTTAACGTTGTTTGGTATATACATAAAATAAATACCAACAACAATGTTCATTGCGAACTGCCTACAACAAAAATTCAGCACGTTTGTGGAGAATATATGCAAAAGCATATACACACTAACGTTAATGTTGAAAATGAAAAAGGCAAAAGTGGGGAAAATCCAACAGCTTGCACAGAGTCTCAATGGCCGAGTGTGTTTATCCGTTGGGTCATTGCGGCTGAAGTTGGAATGGACTCGGGTTCAATCCCCGGTGCATCCACTTCCGAAAAGAGTGCTGATGATCGAAAATGGTTTTTCGTGAAATAGCTATACACTCAACCTTCGCTGTAAATAGTTGTTGAATTTTTTTCCACTTACCCCAACAATTAAAAAATTGAATTAAAAATAAAAAAATTTCGTGCTAAGCACTAAAAACTCTTTCAAGTAAAATTGTTAACGTTGTTTGGTATATACATAAAATAAATACCAACAACAATGTTCATTGCGAACTGCCTACAACAAAAATTCAGCACGTTTGTGGAGAATATATGCAAAAGCATATACACACTAACGTTAATGTTGAAAATGAAAAAGGCAAAAGTGGGGAAAATCCAACAGCTTGCACAGAGTCTCAATGGCCGAGTGTGTTTATCCGTTGGGTCATTGCGGCTGAAGTTGGAATGGACTCGGGTTCAATCCCCGGTGCATCCACTTCCGAAAAGAGTGCTGATGATCGAAAATGGTTTTTCGTGAAATAGCTATACACTCAACCTTCGCTGTAAATAGTTGTTGAATTTTTTTCCACTTACCCCAACAATTAAAAAATTGAATTAAAAATAAAAAAATTTCGTGCTAAGCACTAAAAACTCTTTCAAGTAAAATTGTTAACGTTGTTTGGTATATACATAAAATAAATACCAACAACAATGTTCATTGCGAACTGCCTACAACAAAAATTCAGCACGTTTGTGGAGAATATATGCAAAAGCATATACACACTAACGTTAATGTTGAAAATGAAAAAGGCAAAAGTGGGGAAAATCCAACAGCTTGCACAGAGTCTCAATGGCCGAGTGTGTTTATCCGTTGGGTCATTGCGGCTGAAGTTGGAATGGACTCGGGTTCAATCCCCGGTGCATCCACTTCCGAAAAGAGTGCTGATGATCGAAAATGGTTTTTCGTGAAATAGCTATACACTCAACCTTCGCTGTAAATAGTTGTTGAATTTTTTTCCACTTACCCCAACTTAATAATTTATTTTTCTGGCATCCTAGTAACCAAAAAATCCAATTGCATTCACGGGGGCTTAGACCTGAATGAACGCCACCCACCCTTAAACTTGCCACTGGATGTGCTCACAAACATTACGTAGCATAATTTTAGGCGTTTGATTTTCACCTATTATCCGAGCTCTAATTATTATAATTTTTAAATGCACAATATCTCACGCAGCGTCTGCGTTAGTTGTGGGAGCTGTGCTGTTTATGTAGGTCTGTATCAATAGCTGCCAGCCAACACGATTTCACACCTTAGGCGCCAATGCGTTGTCTACTACTAAAGAAAAAAAAAAAAAACGGAAAATGCATGTTTTAATTCAAATTTAAATTAAATATTCGTACAAGAATGAAAAGTGCCTGCAAAAAGATCCATAAGTCTAAGCTGTAATAAAGGAATACGCTGGCAGCGTTGCTTGCTGCTATGCGCTCATTCGCTCTGCTCCAAACAGTTTAATACTTAATTTTCGGCTATGCGCTCATAGCTCAAATAGAGTGAGAGGGAATTGAGATTTTTGAGCAAACATGTGCATAGAGAGCACACTGTGTGGCGAGCGAAAAAATTGTGTTTCTACTTATTAAGTATATACATAGTAGAGTGCCGCTTACAAAAAAATATTCAGTTTTCCTTAAACTCCATATAATTCCTTACTCTAAGAAATTATTCAGGAGAATAAGCCTTAATATAGGTTATTTCAACACCACGTTAACACTTTTTATAAGTAATTATATAAATATTATTTTACATTGCGCATAAACCTTTGGAATAAGTTTTCCTCTCAGAGAGTGAGAGAGAGAGAGGTCCTGTTGGCCTGATGACAACAACACAGAAAAATCAGCCTTTGCCCATACAACTTTTGTTCGCTTAGAATTTTGAGGCATTATTTTAATAGCCTTATCACCTTCTGAAATAAACCTTAAATAAGGCGTATTTTTTTTGGTGGAGTTGTATATATGTATGTATATGTGCAGCAAGCGTTAGGGCGTTGAGCAAAAAAGTTAAATCAATATGAAAAAAAAATTATTAAAATCCATTGTGTTTTTTTCTCGAAGTCAAAACCGTCGACTCGCTCTCACAAGCCCGCTGCTTCAAGGCTTTGTTTGTTTGCCTTTACAAACAAGTTTCAAGTTTCAGTCCCAACAATTACTGAAGCTATATATCGATTAGAAATAGAGAATAGTTCGAGAACTACACTACCTTATTGGCACAAAAGCGAGTATGATATCGTGGCGAATTCGATATGAATTCGCGGAGGTGAATGTAATTTTTCGGACTCGTATCGAGAAAAATCAATTATCGCAATAGCATTTATTAATTTGGTTAAATCTTGCCTTATACGAAGAAATTAAATCTCTACTCAAGAAACTCAATAGCTCGGATGATATCGTGACGAATTCGAGGCGGATTCGCAGAAGAAGATTTTCTAGCATGTATTCGCCAATGAGCCTAAATCTCGAATCACCAAGGATTCGAGAATATAAGAATGCGCGAATCACTAATGAGAGGTGACTGGCCTGGGAATTCGGATTCGCCGATCTATCGTCGCGAAGTATCTCTGCAATAATATAATCAGAGAGGCGAATTCGTCTCGAATTTGAGGCGAATCCGTTGTGACAATTGGGTAGTTAGATAATGTTAGGTTATGTTAGGTTGGAGTGGCTGCCGCAAGTGGCACACTTAGGCCAGGTTGGCGATACATTGTGATACCAAGAGAAACTAGATTGCTCCTCCCAAGAAAGCGCCGTCTTGCAACATTAAAAGCCCTGCAGTGGCAAATGAGGTCTGCTCTTCCTCATCATCCTTGCAGCAACTTGGGTAGAGTGCGCTAAGCCTCTCTGTATGCTTCCCCGATGAGGCTGTGTCCTGTGAGCACCCGCACTGGTTTGGAGATTTTCTCTCTCCTTTGGGTAAACATATTTGATGAGATCGCTTATGATCCCATTTTGGCAAGGTTTGCCTTGATATTTGACATTTGTTCTGTTCTTTTTGTCTGGTTCTGTTGTCATCTATCACTTTCTAGTTTATAGCTGCGCTGTTCGTTTTCAGCAAGAACCTGCTCGGTAGTGCCTTGCCTTGCTGGTTCATCTGACTTACAATTGCCAGCGATATCCATGTGTCTTTGGGTTGCAAACAGTTCTATTTTGCCATCACCTGTTTTAGAGATCGGCGACATTCTGGCGTTAGTTCAGAATTGAATGAGTGTGCGGTAAGAGACTTATCGCAGATTGACTGTGGCTGAAGTTGAATAAATCCTTATGGATGGGAGCATGTCCTATACGGTTAGCAGCTTCCATTATAGCTGAAACTTAAGGCTGGCAAACGCTGCAGTGATCTGTGTTAAGTTATCTAATGCAGTCTCCATCAAATTCACTAACGTTAGAGATTGAGTTAGCTGGGATCTCTACCTTTCTCCCAAGCTCATAAAAATGCTACTTCCATGCCTCACCTGCTACACAGCTTAGCTAATCTCTGTGTTCGCATGTCTTGATCACAAGTTGGGAACAAATTCCCAAACATGACAACAACTCTAGTGAGCCTCAGCTTTTTAAAAGCTTTCTGAACGAAAAATTTTGATAGCTTAACTCAAATTTAAAAATTTGTTTCGTTGTCCATTAACTTAACAATCGAAAGGCATTGGTTGCCCTTGTCGCTTTTCTTAGATCCTCCATTTACTTTGATTTTTTTTTTTTTTTTATTTATGGCGATTGTGCAACTTTAATTTTCCCGCTTTCTTAACAAGTTTTATTTTTTTTTTTCTAATATTATACTCAGCTGTACTAGTACACAGAGTATTATAGTTTTAATCACATAACGGTGGATTGTAACAGAGTGAAATAATCGAGATAGATATAGACTTATATATATCAAAATGATCAGGGTGAAAAGAGAAATCGATTTAGCCATGTCCGTCCGTACGTCCGTCCGTCCGTCCGTCTGTCCGTCCGTCTGTAAACACTCTAACTCGCGCAAAAATTGAGATATTTTGATGAAATTTGAAATGCAAGTTGGTATCGAGACTGGGACGGTTGGTATTGAAAATGGGCGAAATCGGACCATGACCACGCCCACTTTTCCTATATAGAAATAATCGGAAATTTGGTATCTCAGTCACTAATATAGCTGGAGCGATGAAATTTTACCCACGTGTTGACCTCAGGCCCCTAGGAAGAAACTTGATGAAATTTTGGAAAATGGGCGGTGCCACGCCCACTTATTAAGGGTCAAACCTTGAAAGTTTTATATGTCATAACTCAGAAACCATTGAAGATATATCGACAAAATTTGGTACGCGTGATTTACTTACTTAGGCATACGTTTGGACGGAAAATAGTTAAAATCGGTTGACGGCCACGCCCACTTTTATATATGTATATTACAAAGTGACCTAATAAAAACATTTTAAGCGATATCTCTGTCAAATATAAAGATCTATCATTGAAATTTTGTCGCGTAAGTCCAAATGCGGACATAAAACGAAAAACACAAAAATTTTGGAAAATGGGCGGTGCCACGCCCACTTATTAAGGGGCAAACATTGAAAGTTTTATGAGTCATAAATCAGAAACCGTTGAAGATATATCGATGAAATTTGGTACGCGTGATATACTTACTTAGTCAAATATTTGGACGAAAATGGGTCTTATAAAGTGACCTAATAAAAAAATTTTAAGCGATATCTCTGTCAAATATAAAGATATATCATTGAAATTTTATAGCAGAAGTCCAACTGCGGACATAAAACGAAAAACACAAAAATTTTGGAAAATGGGCGTGGCACCGCCTCTTTTTATAAACAGGAATATACGAGATTTCTGAGCCCATAACTCGACAAATAATTTATATATAATGACGAAACTTGGTGTGTACACTTTCATTACTTGTGGTAATACACGCTCAAAATTTTAGCGAAATCGGTTGACGACCACGCCCACTTTTATATATGAGAACTATAAAGGGGCCTAATAAAAACATTTTAAGCGATATCTCTGTCAAATATAAAGATCTGTCATTGAAATTTTGTGGCATGACTTCCCCAATAGACCGGAAACAACAAATAGAAAAATTTTGGAAAATGGGCGTGGCACCGCCTCTTTTTACACAAAGGGATATACGAGATTTCTTAGCCTATAACTCGACAAATAATTGAGATATTATGACGAAACTTGGTTTATACACTTTTATAGCTTGTGTTAATAGACACGCAAAAATTTATTGAAATCGGTTTATGACCACGCCTACTTTTTAAGAAAGATATTTCTGGAACACCCTTTGGGAATTTGTAACATGACATCTTTGTAACTAGAAGTCATAAAGGAATGAAATTTTGCACAAAGTATAATATTGATATGCTTAGTTGGATGACTGATAAAAATTTAGAAAATGGGCGTGACTACGCCCACTTTATGCAGCACTCGCTTTATATTAAGTGCACCGTGTTTCCATCAAACGCAAACAAACAATGAAAGCATACAGCTGAGTATCTAATGTTCGATTCCACTCGAACTTAGGCTTCCTTACTTGTTTTTTTTTATTTTTTTTCTTTCTATTTTTTTCTCTTTTTAGCCAAGCAAATGTTAAAGCACTAATAATAATAACAATGTAGCTATCATTTACATAAGTAGACTTTCACTTGTATTTACCACTTTCATTGTTTATTTACAACATTACAATTACATCGGTTGCGCTTATCCGTTGTTATTATTACTATCTACGAGTATTTTCTTGCTTTGTCTTTAGCTACGGTTTCCACTTCTTAATTTCAATTTTAATGCTCTGACTCTGTCTCTGTTTGTATGCACAATTCCCCGTAACTGACTACCGTATGATTTTTTTTTTTTGCCATAATGACTTCGCCAAATCGGTTTTAATTAATGTGAATTTAAATGAGCTATTGGCCATTTTTTAATGAAGAAAAATTGAAAAAATTTTTTGGTAGAAGTTATGGATCCATTTCGGAGACCACCACATCCCCTCATCAGACTTCTTCAAGCGGCCTCAACCGAGAATCGAACTTAAGTCGTTCGATTGGTAGTCACAGGTCTATCGTATTTAGCTACCACCGCCGTCAGCTTTGTTTCGCTTAAATTTCAATTTTCCCTCCATTACAATCCACATACCAACAACAGTAGCTTAATGACACTCTGCCTTTGCTACCTAGTATGTTGGTGCGATTGTGTGTTTGGTTTGTACAAAGTTCTAAACTTTAGAATCTAAAGCTATTAACAAGCAAAGCTTTTGTACAGGCAATGCTTGTTATTGTTTTCAGACTTTTGTTTTTTCGGCAGGCTCTCCGATATACATATTTACGTTTGTATTTATATGGCCGTTTTAATTCTAATAATTATTTACTTGTCTTGTTTCTTGTCTTGTTTGTTAGACAATCCAAGCATATCTATTTATGTATGTATGATTCCGCCGACACTCATGATTCCTGTACATATGAATGCCTGTCAAAGCAAGTGTGTCCGTGAACATCTTTGCAAGTTTGGCGCGCGCTTATCTATCGCCTGATCTTCATTAGACAAGACAAGAAGACCCCACAGGAAAAATTTGGCACATTCACTTTGAATACAAAAAAAATTTAAAATTGACCTTACCAATGATTTTTTTTTTTTGTGTGTGTTTTGCATGCAAGCAAAACTATTTGTTGATACTTTTTTACAAACATACATACAAACAAACATAGAAGCATTCAAATAAATATGCGCTGCCAACATCAGTTAACTGTCATCACCACGTTCATACATATACATACATAAAAGCCACTTTGCCAGCCAATTTCACCACTAAACCCGAAGGTCAGGCCTGCAAAGCTGCAAGGCAATGCAATGCAACAGTAAAAGCCACAGCAAGAGCGAGAAAGTACCTACAATGCTTTAGTTGTTGTTGCTCTATACAAATGCACAAGCATATTGCTAACTGTACATACAAATTGGTAGTTAGTTTGTAAACATGCCATGCTAAGGCATTTTATAGGCAACAATAACAAACAAAAAGCAAAGGCTACGATTCTCTTACATACATGCAGTACAGGAGTCCAGGCAGGTGCGAACAGCGCATTCATTAAGCGGATTATTTTGACGTTGCAACAATAAAAACAACAACAATCACAAAATATTATGCGCCTGCAACATTATCTAATATCTAATGTCATATTATGTGCACTTTGTATGCCATGAAAGTACGTAAAATATTTTATGTTAGATACAAGATATCCGGCCGCTCTTTTGTGAACTTTTTATAATATGTATTTACCTACATATGCATAGGTATATCTATGTACGTAAGAGTATCTAATTATGTAGATTTACAATTTGAAAACATGAAAAAACATATTCTTATCGCAATGCACAATCCAATGGCGGTAGCTAAAACATATGCATGTACATTAGATGCGTTTTTTTAACACGCTTTTATTAGCTTCACCTGTATGTATGTATGTATGTATGTAACTTCATCCCATCCTAAAAGTTGCAAACGTTTAACTCAATTATTATTTTTTTGAAACATTCACTATACTTTTATTGTGTTCTCTCCTCTATTATTTCTATTCACCTCCGGATTCGAAACGTGACATCAACATGGGATTCAACCCAACGACATCATATAATGAGATTCAACATTATACTCTATGCTTCATTGTGGCTTTTATGTTACCTCTCTTCAAAATAGCCTCTATGAATTTCATTCAATTCACTCCCGTATGCAAGCCAATAACAGTGAACGTAGGTGAACAGAGAAGTTGCAACTACGAATAATCGTGGAAGCCAGAGACCCAACAAAATTCTGTTAGTGCATCTGGTGAATAAAAAATTTGAATTCAACACAGCTGGCTGTTAAAATAACAGAAGTAGAGCGAGTTCGTCTGTAGAAAGGAATGTTATATTAAATTTCTGCACATCTGCTGATATGGCTCATTCCCTGCTAGAATTGTGTGACCGAAAGTACTAACACTATTACAAAAATATAATATTACCAACACATTAGCACTCGTATGTGCTCTAGCCAAGTTCAAAACCAATGGGATAGATAAGGATAAAATGGAATTTGAAAATACACATACGGGAACGTGAAGAATGAAACGGTCACAAAAGTTCCCGATGCCCTTAAGAATGTGATAGGAAATATCCCAAAACTTTTGGTCATGCCTGCCGGTCATATGACCGGTCAAATGACCTGCACAGTTCTTGCAGGGTTATTCCTCCCATACACCAATTCCATCGATGCACTAATTTCCCAAAACCGCTGGTGTTTTAACTATTTTCTTATCGAATTTGAATTATAAATAAATTAAAAATTAAAAAAAAATTAATTAAAATTAATTTCAATTTGACTTTACTGGGACTCGAACCTGCGCATCAATGCATTTTCTGTATTAAAAACCATACAACAATGCATCAGTTTGCTACAACCGGTGAGTATTTTTACAATTTCCACATCGATTTTTTAATTATTTTAAAATTTTCGAAATTTTGAAAATGTAAAAACATTTTGTTGTCCATTTCATCTTGTTGATGGCCAACCCATCAACCTCGTTGATGAGCAACGATCAACCATCTCTATACCTATGCCAATGAAATTTAATTGTCACCCTCTCTGAACAAATAGATGATGCATCAATACATATGTACATCTATTGAGCAATAATAAATTGGTGGCTGCTTCAAAACCCTCACCATTCATCTTGGTGTATCGGGGCACAGCAGCTGCTAGACCCTGATGACTGATCAACGAAAATCCTACTGTCCCCCAAATATATCAAAAAATTGTTGTTTACACAAAAGCATCTATTGAATTATAATTTTTTAATACAGAAAGCAGGGTTTGAAATTGCTTAGCTACTTTTGCTGCATTTGCTTTTGCTTTGCTTTTGCTAACGAAAAGTAAATTAGCAAACTCGGCCAGCCAAGTATTCAGCTGAGCCGTGTTTGCTTGTATAGTTAAGCAAAGCAACGCGATTTGGGGGATTTCATTTTACTTCCAGCAATTAGTTGTGTATTTGCATTTTTTCTGCTTTTGCTTATTTTGCTGAAACGATTTGTTTACGCGTATTTCGATTTTTTATACATATTAGCCGTGTTTCACATACGGTGATCCTAACCCAGATAAAAATTTTTGCATGTAAATGCAACAACAAAGATTTCAGCTCGATTAAACCAGATAAATTGCTGGTTCAATTTCTGATCCGCCCTGTTCGATTTGTTTTTTCCGTGCTGATTTGGCAGCACAGTGCTTTTTTGATTTGGCAGAACTGAAAAGTGACATTTGTGTATGTATACATATACCCTGCAGTAAATTTGTTTCACTGCTAAATGATCATTGATCATTCTTTGTTGAATATTCGTCACTATCGTTTTGCGTTGGTGCAAGCGTGCAAGCTATATTGAAAAACCCAAACGAAATACCATCTAGGCGGTTATAAACCCACGAGCCAGCTTGTATTTCGGTAGGTTTTTTGACATTCGGCAACTTTTCTGACAAATTTTTCAATTTAACAACTATAAAACAAATTATATTTAAAATAAAAAATATATGGAAATACAAATTTCAAATTTGCCTCTTGTAAGCTTCTGCTTTGGACGTAAGGGGAAAGAAGAAGTCCGGAAGAAAAATTATACTGCGCACTGGCTTCTCCTTATAACATGGAATACATAGCTATCCCGCCATTTGAGTTTCATAATTTATTTCAGTAATTTAAATTCAAATTTCCAAAAAAAATAATTTTTGAAATAGTTATTTTCATTTAGTTTGAAGTTTAAAGTCAATCAAATTGTTTTTGAGGGAGTATTTGTCTCTTTTCAACGTACAGAAGAATTGTTTTTGCGCTATTATAACTCTGACGAGTTTTGTGGCCGAGCTTCTCTCCCAATTCGAGGTGTGCTCCTTTTGTTTTTCCTACCATTGGACAGTTTTATGCCGGCTCCGAACGGAGTCATATAGGCATTAGGAAAGCAAACCATTTATTTGTAAAAATTCAGCAGCCTTTATATGAAAGCATTCACTGATGCCTCCTCATGATGAATTTCACCAGTGATTCATAAAGGATTAATTTCAGATTTTTACTGCTGGGTATATGTTGTATATGTTTCTTCTTCTTTTTAGTTCTTTTCAAGTGCAGCCAATTTTCATTATGAGCCGGATTGTTTCAGTAAAAATTTATCTTAACCCAGACCCAGATGTAATAACTGAAATGCCCCTATTTACTTATGTGTATGTATGTATGTACACATAATATGTATGTATGTCCATTTGTAAACATCTTTTCATGTTGAATTTTGCTTAAAAACTAGTTTCAGCAAAATAAGCAACTGTAAGCAAAAATTTACTACTCAACTAATTGCTGGAAGTAAAAGCAACCCTCTCAAATTGAGTTGCTTGGCTTAACTATACAAGCAAACACGACTCAGCTGAAAACTGAAGCGAATGATTCGTGTTTTCGTTTTTGGCTCGGCTGAATTCAGCAATAAGCAAAAAACATCGGCTATTGCTGTTTTGCAGCAAGCAAATTCAAACCCTGACAGAAAGATATGCACATAGAGGCGCAGGTTCGAGTCCCAGATAATTCAAATTGAAATTAATTTAAATTGATTTTTTTTAATTCTTAAATTTATTTATAATTGAAATTCGATAAGAAAATTTTAAAATTACTTTGCTGTTTTAGGAATTTGGTGCATTGGTGAAATCGGTGTATGTGAATAAAACTAAGAATATCAGCAGATGTGCACAAATGTAAAGTAACATTCCATTCTACAGCGCGCTGCTAATTTTTTTAACTTTTCTCTCAAATCTGTAATTCACCATCACTCAACTCTGGTAACGTTAACAAGATGCAATAAGCAAAAGCAGAAAAAATGCAAAGACAACTAATTGCTGGAAGTAAAATGAAATCCACCAAATCGCGTTGCTTTGCTTTTGCTTAACTATACAAGCATATATGTATATAATACTTCTATATTGCTACTATTCAATTGTTTTGTTGGTCAAACTTCACAGTAACGATATACTGTAAGAAAGGGAAGCAAGATTCCATGGGTGTCGTTAAACATTTCTTTTCAAAGACAAGGGGGACTACAGAAAAATTTGATACTATGAAATACATAGGTATTTTATTTAACAAAGATATGGGTATGAATATATGTACCTACATACATATGCATGAATAAAAATGAATTTTCAAAGAGCGCTCATTGGACGCTCACGAGCGCATAAAATGAATTTCAACGCTGGCACTCATAGAACGCTCGCGAATATTCTTTTGCATTCGTAAATTTGTGTGAGGCATTCTTCGTTGTTGAATGTATGTATGTATGAATTTATCGCCACCGCAGAAAACTAGAATAGTCGCTGTGTATTTGCGTTCGTGAGAGAGTGGCATATTATAAAGTGATAATTCGTTTTAGTGATTTACTGCATGTAGGTATGCATACATAAGTTATTTGGTTGTGAACTACGTTGAAATAATAAATGCATGTGTACAATTTTGTTTTCGAAAGATTGGCATTTCATTGTTTAATCTACAGCTTTGTGTTTTTATAACGACCATGAAAGTTTTATATGAAGGGAATAACGACCCCTTTTAATCCCCCTTCTGTTTTTTTTTTTTTTGTAATGCTACTACAATTTTACAAATGTGTGTGTGACATATATTCACATATACGACTTTTGCTTGTGTTGACGCATGCGCACAAATTACATATGCAGTGAGAAACGAGTTCAGCGCGACCAGAACTGAAACACATTGAGTAGATAGGTTGTTAGCAATATAGAAGTATTATATATATGTATACAAGCAAACACGGCTCAGCTGAAAACTGAAGCGAATGAATCGTGTTCTCGTTTTTTACTCGGCTGGCTGAGTTTGCTAATTTACTTTTCATTAGCAAAAGCAAAGCAAAAGCAAATGCAGCAAAAGTAGCTAAGCAATTTCAAACCCTGGTTCAAATTCTATTTATAGCACTTATAGCACGGTTGCCGAACTTGGTAATTACCAAAATAGGTTATTTTTCGCTGTTGGTTTCTTGGTAACTTTCACATCTGTTTGGCAATTTTTGTTTTCAAGAAGTTGTTTACTATTTTTGGTATACAAGAAAATATGGAAGTGATAATAGGACAATGAGAATATTTTGGAGCACTGACTGTTCATTGTGAATGTGCACAGGCAAACAAAGAAGAGCATATCTCCGATTAAAAACTGAAATAGTTTTGCTTCGATACACATAGTACATATTAGTTGATATTTTTTCGTTTAGGCTTCATTTTTGAGCTTTTATGACCAATTTTTTTTTTTTATAAGGAAAAAATGTATGTGAAAAATTTATATTTTTGGTAGAAGTTATAAATACATATGTATATAGATCTATTTCGGAGATCACCACATCCCTTCATCAGACTTCTTTTTACTTTTATTCTTGCGTCCGCATAAAACATCCTTTAATGAAAATTTTCACTAAAAAGTTAAAAATAAATAATAGCTTAAAAAAACTAAAAAACACGCTTTAATCTTAAAAATCGTACTAAAAATTGAGAAATAATTTAATTAGAAACAAAATGATGAACGAAAATATAAGTATTTAAGGAAAAGCGTGGGGGTGCTCAATAATATTTGAATATGAAAATATTCGATTCGTACAACTAGTACAAAAATATACATACCTAGTTGCGAAATTAAAGAGTACGTTATATGAAATCTCAAAAAAGTCGAAATAAAAATATTAGTTAAAAACAGCGATCTTAAATATTTTTTGACATACTGAGCACCACCCGACGCTTTTCCTTAAATACTTATATTTTCGTTCATCATTTTGTTTCTAATTAAATTATTTCTCAATTTTTAGTACGATTTTTAAGATTAAAGCGTGTTTTTTAGTTTTTTTAAGCTGTTATTTATTTCGGCAAAGTTTCTCAGATCTTCCCTCCGGCCACAGAATATGAAAATAGGATGTCGTAGGATAACTAAGTTGATTTTAATTTTTTTTTTTTTAGAAAAAAACTGAGTGGGCTACTCCAAAAACAGCAATTTTTTTTTAAATTCCATGATAGGTTTAGATTCATATATGAAAAAAAACACAGAATTAAAAAAACAAAAAAAAACAAAAGATACATATTCTCATGTAAAATTTACGGCTTAATCGAATGATGTACTCAGTTTTTTAGTGCGAGCCATAGGGAAGATACCAAGACCGCCTAAAGTGGAATTTTATTTTTTTTAGTCATGGATTTTCAAGTTTGGACCCTGGCATTTTCAAGATACATATCTTAAATTTCTTTTTAATCAAAATATACAGGAATCTGCGCAAATTAATGCAGTTTTCAGAAAAGTTTATTTGATCGAAATCGAGCTTTTTTATCCAAGCTACTTTGGTTTAAATGAAACATTCCAAAATCACTTTCATATTGAACAACATTTTTTATTGTTGCAAGTACAAAATTCGAAAATTTATCATTTACATATACATATGTAAAAAAAAATGTTGTTCAATATGAAAAAGATTTTGGCATGTTTCATTTAAACCAAAGTAGCTTGGATAAAAAAAAGCTCGATTTCGATCAAATAAACTTTTCTGAAAACTGCATTAATTTGCGCAGATTCCTGTATATTTTGATTAAAAAGAAATTTAAGGTATCTTGAAAATGCCAGGGTCCAAACTTGAAAATCCATGACTAAAAAAAAAATAAAATTCCACTTTAGGCGGTCTTGGTACCTTCCCTATCGCTCGCACTAAAAAACTGAGTACATCATTCGATTAAGCCGTAAATTTTACATGAGAATATGTATCTTTTGTTTTTTTATTTTTTATTCTGTGGCTTTTTCATATATGAATCTAAACCTATCATGGAATTTAAAAAAAAATCGCTGTTTTTGGAGTAGCCCACTCAGTCTTTTGTCTAAAAAAAATAAAAACCAGCTTTGTTATCCTACAACATCCTATTTTCATATTCTGTGGCCGGAGGGGTGTGTTAGGTCAAAAAAACGCATCTAATGTACCTACATACATATGTAAGTATTTATAGCCTAAAATATGCGGCCAAAATGCGCTGCTTAGGTACATGTGTAAATTATGTATTACATACCCCCTGTAAAAAAGTGTGCGACGAGTCTCTAAAAAGATTTGTCCGGGAGCGCTCTCTTTCGGGTACAATTAGTCTACAATTGTTCCCAATTGTACCCGAACGGGTACATATGTATACTAATTGTAGACGAATTGTACCCGAAAGGGTATCAAACGGGTACAATTAGTCGCACAAATGGATGTGTCGCATTTGCTACCTGTTCGGGTACAAAACGGGTACAATTGTGCGCTTTTGCTACCCGTTCGGGTACAAACTGGGTACAATTAGTCTCTTCATAGGACATGCTCAAACAAAAGAGAACACTTCAACCCATATAAAGAGATACAAATGGGTAGTAATCGCATGCTCCCTTGCGAGTTGTCCCGGATGTATCCCGGAGTGATCGCATTTTTTGCAGGGCCCTTGCACGTGTGCATAGCCGCATACATGCTTTTTTACATACATACATACATACATATGTATGCTTTTATAGACTTCACTTCATTTTTTGATTTGGGAAATAGAATGAAATCATTTTTCCACAAAAAACATGCTGTGGGTTTTGAAAACACTCACACAAGAGTTTACCAGCATGTTAATCACTCCAAAAAATATTTAATTAGCACCGCCTACTTTCATGTTTTATCAAATTATGAAAATTAAATAATTAGGTATTTCACGTTGATTTATACCTCATAATTGCTACTCTGAAAAAAATACCCGTAGTTAAACCAACAACTTTCGGCTGTTGAATCTCCGTCTTTGATTCAACAGCAAAAGTATTTGTTTTTACAGCAAAGTTTTTGATCCAACAATTTATTCAAAAACGGCCGTTGTTGTTTCAAAAACTTGCTTGCTTTTAAAAAATTTTTTGTGAGAAAATATTTTTTTGTGAGAAAACCAACAAGAAAATAATGATGGGGAGAAGATGAAGAGAAAAATCCAAACAAAAGTTTATTTTTAGCAACAATTGTCTACCCATTGTAGATTTAAAAGCAAAAGTATTTGACCCAACAGTTTCCGTTGTAAACAAAACTAATGAGAACAATTTTTTTTAAATTTTGTTTTTACAATGATTCAAATAATTCATGGATTCCTTTTTAGGAAATGGAAGTATAAATAGGTTACTACAATTCAATATAATGTTGAATGTTCCACTATGTGATGATTGGATATAATTTCAGGTTGATGTCATGGTTCGAATCCGGAGGAGAATATAAAATAAAGAAGAAAAATCAGAATAAGAAATAAAGAGAGCAACCAGTGAATGATAAGAAGGAGAGAAGAATAGGAGAACAAGTGGAGGCTACATATTTGCAGTTGGGACCCGGGCGGAGAGAAGATGAAGAGTAAAATGCAAAAAAAAAATTATTTTTAGGTGAAATTTTTTTCCAACAATCTCCGTTATTGACTGAAATCAACAACGCTCGCACCTTTGAAACAACAACGGAGCGTTGTTGGGCACATTTCAACTGCGGAAAGTAGTTGATTTAACAGCGAAAGTCTTTAGATTTACAACGTTTTTTTTTTCAGAGTACATATGCTTTCCTGTATGCATCATTCCATAAATATTCACAATAAACATCCCAGCTAACCAAGTACGGAGCGCTCCGTATTAGCAGCGTAATGGAACTCCCATAACAATACCCCGACGGAGAGCTCCATATCAGAGGCG
This sequence comes from Urophora cardui, assembly GCA_960531455.1. Lineage (NCBI taxonomy): Eukaryota > Metazoa > Arthropoda > Insecta > Diptera > Tephritidae > Urophora > Urophora cardui. Next base: position 145,434,516 of record OY482672.1, read on the forward strand.
GATTATCCCTAAGGCAAACTAGGCACTTGCCTAGGGGCGCGTAGTTACAAGGGGCGCGCGAGCTCAGAATTTTTAAACAAATAAAGAAAATAACATATCGACGATTAAGAATTAAAGCTGATCTATAATAGATCGATAATAGATAAATCGATTATATTGCACAAGCATCGATATATTGTGCAATGTTGCGCGTTTGTTGCCTCGTCAGGCTTGCCAGTACTGGCGATTTCTCGCCAAATTGGCGATTTTTTACAAACTTTGGCGACCAATTTATGAAAATTGGCGATGGCGACTTTTTTGACGATTATCAAAATATTAGATTATATTAATAAAAAAGCAATTACTTTTTCAAGCCTTTTTCTCAAATTTTGAAAGTTTCTTCATACAAATTTTTGTCAAATTACGAAAAATTTGAGAAATAGCAATTGCTTTTTATACTCAGCTGTACTAGTACACAGAGTATTATAGTTTTAATCACATAACGGTGGATTGTAACAGAATGAAATAATCGAGATAGATATAGACTTATATATATCAAAATGATCAGGGTGAAAAGAGAAATCGATTGAGCCATGTCCGTCCGTCCGTCCGTCCGTCTGTCCGTCCGTCCGTCTGTAAACACTCTAACTCGCGCAAAAATTGAGATATTTTGATGAAATTTGAAATGCAAGTTGGTATCGACACTGGGACGGTTGGTATTGAAAATGGGCGAAATCGGACCATGACCACGCCCACTTTTCCTATATAGAAAAAATCGGAAATCTGGTATCTCAGCCACTAATATAGCTAGAGTGATGAAATTTTACCCACGTGTTGAGCTCAGGCCCCTAAGAAGAAATTTGATGGAATTTTGGAAAATGGGCGGTGCCACGCCCACTTATTAAGGAGCAAACATTGAAAGCTTTATGAGTCATAACTCAAAAACTGTTGAAGATATATCGATGAAATTTGGTATGCGTGATTTACTTACTTAAACAAATGTTTTGACGGAAAATTGCCAAAATCGGTTGACGGCCACGCCCACTTTTATATATGGGAACTATAAAGGGGCCTAATAAAAACATTTTAAGCGATATCTCTGTCAAATATAAAGATCTATCACTGAAATTTTGTGGCATGAGTCCAGCTATGTACATAAAACAAAAAGCACAAAAATTTAGGAAAATGGGCGGTGCCACGCCCACTTATTAAGGAGCAAATATTGAAAGTTTTATGAGTCATAACTCAGAAACCATTGAAGATATATCAATGAAATTTAGTACGCGTGATATATGTACTTAGGCAAATGTTTGGACGAAAAATTTCCAAAATCGGTTGACGACCACGCCCACTTTTATATATGGGTCTTATAAAGTGACCTAATAAAAACATTTTAAGCGATATCTCTGTCAAATATAAAGATATATCATTAAAATTTTATGGCAGGAGTCTAACTACGAACATAAGACAAAAACCGTAAAAATTTTGGAAAATGGGCGTGGCACCGCCTCTTTTTAGAAGCTGGAATATACGAGATTTCTGAGCCCATAACTCGACAAATAATTGATATATAATGACGAAACTTGGTGTGTACACTTTTATTACTTGTGGTAATACATGTTAAAAATTTTAGCGAAATCGGTTGACGACCACGCCCACTTTTAAATATGGGTATTATAAAGTGGCCTAATAAAAACATTTTAAGCGATATCTCTGTCAAATATAAAGATATATCATTGAAATTTTATAGCAGGAGTCCAACTGCGGACATAAAACGAAAACCACAAAAATTTTGGAAAATGGGCGTGGCACCGCCTCTTTTTAGAAACAGGAATATACGAGATTTCTTAGCCTATAACTCGACAAATAATTGAGATATTATGACGAAACTTGGTTTATACACTTTTATATCTTGTGTTAATAGACACGAAAAAATTTATTGAAATCGGTTTATGACCACGCCTACTTTTTAACAAAGATATTTCTGGAACACCCTTTGGGAATTTGTAACGTGACATCTTTGTAACTAGAGTCATAAAGGAGTGAAATTTTGCACAAAGAATAATATTCATATGCTTAGTTGGATGACTGATAAAAATGTTGAAAATGGACGTGGCTACGCCTACTTTATGCAGCACTTGCTTTATAGAAAGTACCTACACCGTGTTTCCATCAAACGCAAACAAACAATGAAAGCATACAGCTGAGTATCTAATGTTCGATTCCACTCGAACTTAGGCTTCCTTACTTGTTGTTTATTAATACGACCCATTATCTCCACTTTGCCAATAAATCTTACGATATGTAGAGATCTATTGAGAAAATAAATATATACTACATACTCTGGCAACCATTTTCTGCACACTTGAGTGCAAACCACTGCACACTCGCCTATCCACGATACGACGGTCTGTACAACTTTGACACCCTACGGGACAGTGAGCTTCAGCTGACACCGCACGTGCTGTTCATCGCTGACATATGTTTTGTGCATCGTCGACAGCACTTTCTTAAGGGCCTTGTGAGAAAAGTGATGCCTGGCTTTGCGTACGTGTGATCTTGCAATAAATAATTCAAAACTTATTTTGTTAATTTATTAAATACTAGCTGTTGCCCGCGACTTCGTAAGCGTATAATTTCTCTTCTATTTTTCAACTCTGTTGGTAAATAATAAGTACCAACAAAAAAGACTGGATTTCAACTCTAAGATGATGCCTGCTTTCAACCAGCTCTTCGCGTCCGTCTTTGAACAGCTCGGCAGGTAGTCCGTCTTTTCCAGGAGCTTTATTGTTTTGGAGCCGGGGTATAGCTGTCCTCACTTCATCATAGTCGGGTGGTGGAATGTTTTTTCCATCGTCAGGGATTGTTGTATCGGGTTCGACGACTCCCTCGCAATTTATCAATGAGAATAATTTATCGCTCCATAACATAAGTACACTCTGTACGTCGGTTACCAGGTAGCCATTATTTTATTTCTTATAACAAAATAAGCATTTTGAGATTAAGAAGGTTCACATTTTATGAGATATCTCCGAAGCCAGTTTAGGTATTGAAATAAATCAAATGGTTTATGGCAGCATTCATAAACACCTTTCGTTTGATACCCATATTGTACTAACACATTTTGGTGCATATATTCAGCCCTATCATGAACTTCATGTGAAAAATTTCCCTCGAAAAATATAAAGCAAAACAATAACAATTTTTCACATTTTGTTTTTGTTTTGCTTTGTAATTTTTGGGAACATTTTGTTCACATGAAGTTCACGATAAGGCTGATTGGCCGATAACTCCGAAACCGGTCGAGATATCGAAACAAATAATACCTTAAACTTTAAGTTGAGCGTCTAGCAATCCAATAAAAAAAGTTTCGTTCAATTCCATTCAGCACTTTTTGAGTGATACGGCCACAAACATACGGACAGACAGACAGACAGACAGACAGACAGACAGACAGACAAAAATTCTAAAAATGGTTGATTTGGATTCTACTGGCTTAATAATGCTTCCCCCAATCATTATTTTCTCGATATCTGCAATGTACAGACATCGACCTGTTACAATTTTATTATATGTAGAGATTAACAAATTATCTAAGCTTTTACATCATCTATATCTACATCTACACTAATATTATAAAGAGGAAAGATTTTGATTGTTAGGGTGTAAAACAACTAGGTAGTTAAAATTTATAGTATTATGATGGCCATTTATGGTCGGTACAGGGGCGCCGAGAAAGTAGCTGCCTAGGGCGCTCTGGACCTTTAATCCGCCACTGCTCCATATGCAGAGTGAAAAAGGAGTCCGAAAAGACTCCTCAAAGGAATGTTTGAGTCCGCACTGAGTCTTTGATGATTATTTTAAGGAGCGTTTTAGGACTCCGAAAACACTCATTTAAGGAGTCCTAAATTTGCACTTTTTGCATATATTTCAGAAGGCACTTTTCTCCGTCGGATACACTCCATTGGCAGCCATTAGGTAGTCCTAACGGAGCACCTTGCGGACTCCTTTGGTTGGCTGGCATTAGGCTTGGTTAACAATTTGAAAAAGACTAATAAATGGAAATTCCTTTTCAAAATTTGTTAACGTATATGGAAAAGGTTGTTATGAGACTCTAGAACAATGATGCCCAAACACATCTTACGGGCGAGCAATGTCATAATTTAAAGAAAAAAAAATTTTTTTTTCTATATGTTTGTTTTTGTAGTTTTTTACAACTTCATTGACATCTCGATAACCCAGTAGAAAAATTAGGACACAAACCAGACTGATGATCGAAATTAACTAAAAATCCAACTTTGTATTTATGTTATGCAAACAAAGCTATCGAATATGCATTGGAATATATATATACATTTTTAATTAATAAAATTAATATTAATATTTATAAATAAATAATTAATTAATATTGAAAAGTGGATTGGTTTTAGAAAGCTTAAAAAACATCTTTAATACGAGATTTATGGACTTTGGCTACAATTACTGAATTTATTAATTAATTTTCAATGCCCTCTAAATTTTTCAAAATATATAAATAAATAATTAATTAATTATTAGTGTGACAAAATTATTATATATATTTTCGTCAATGTTTTTAGTACATATAATTGCGAAAGTGTATTTTCAAAATTAAAAATTGTAAAATCAAAACACAGAAACCGGATGTCAGACAAACACCTCGAGTCGCTTTTGCAACTATCAACCACAAATGTTGAAATAGACATGGATAACATTATCGAAAATATGAACGAATCAAATTAGTATATATATGTCGTCCCCTCAATATAACAATAGCGTATAATTTTTTTTGGGTTTTGAGAAAATCGAGTTTAAAGTTTTTGTCAAATCAAATATCTATTAAATTTTTGAACAAGAAATTATACACCATTTTTTCCAATGACATTTTGACCCACTTTGTGGAAGTAGAATTTGACGAAATTTTGACCAGACATAGAATCAATGATGGAGATTCTAAATATGCAATAAAAAAATAATGGCGTATGAGCACATACGCTATTGTTATATTGAGGGGACGATGTATATATCTACGGCTGAGAATAAGATCGCCCTGTTTCAAAATTTGTTTCAAAAACGCCCTATTCCAAAAATTGTTTGAATAACGTCCTATTACAAATTTTGCTTCAAAAACGCCCTATTTCAGACAATTATTCAAAAACGCCCTATTTCAGAGAAACATATATGGAATTTTCTCTGAAATAGGGCGTTTTTGAAGCAAAATCTGAAATAGGACGTTATTCAAACAATTTTTGGAATAGGGCGTTTTTGAAACTATTTTTGAAATAGGGCGATCTTATTCTCAGCCGTCTATATGTACATACATGCATATATGTATGTCCCACATTTCATTCTTTTCATTGCTGGGTTGTATCTGTTCGAATCAAAATAAAAAATTGTTTTTTTATTTCCATAGAAACGTTTCGGGAGTATACAAATTTTTTTCCTATGCTCGCCTATGCTCGCCATATACACAAATTTCTTATGGAAGTGTATAGGCGAGTAAAATCCTATACTTACGAGCATTACAAAAACAAAATGTGTATGCGAGCATAGGGCTTGGGCATCTATGCTCTAGAACCACTCGATTCTTCAGCAAAACGTAAATTTGTACTTTTTTATATTCTCACTTCTTTATAAACAAGGCAGATATACCAGGTAGGTCCGGTGGCGAATTCAGAAAATCCCCATGTATTTTGTTATTGTAATTGGTAGAGTGTAATGTCAAAATGATATTTCGCCGTGGTTAAAATCTGAATTCGCTTGGAACTCGCTCATTCCTATTGGCCATGATTATAATTCGCTTGGATTTTGACATTACACTCTACCTTTGGAAATAAAAAAAGTAGTTTCTGAATTCGCCCGTGCGCCTACCTCTAAGTTATTGTACCATGGTTATGAACTCGAAATTCAGTCCATTCTTGAAGCGAAATTCAAATGAGAGCGAGAGAGAGGTTGTTTTAAAATAACCCACATTTTTCTTTTTTACTGTAGTACAAATTTTTTTTCGTTTTTTTTTTTCAAAACCATTTCAAATTTATTTCCAATATAATTTGAACGTTGGAAAACTAAGTTTGGCCAAAGGTTTGTTCACAAATATGTATGAGTCTCATATTGGATATCGAAGGTGATGTTTGTACGTATGCAGTAATGTTTATTGGGTTATAAAATGCCTCTGTACGGTTTTTTGCCAAATCAAACTTTAATATTTTTATTTAGTTACGTACTAGCAGAAACCCGTCCCGCTTCGCTGCGACAAATCACACTATGCCACTGCATATCTATCTAGGTACTTACCACTCTCCATCTACCGCTCACTCTATCTCTTTCACCACTATACAAATCTCTCGGCTTCTTTAATTAATATTGCTCAAAAATATTTCGGGGCCATCTGGGTCCATATATCGGGAAGAAATTGAGATGCCCGAATTAAATATGGTCCAAAATCTCTAGCAGATTCATTTTTTGTAACCGAGTTCTTCATTACACAAAAAACATACTTGCCAAAAACAAACAGAATAGAATCACAAATAAGGATTTTACAAACATAGCGAATCCGAAGAGTAAATTGTCAAAATTTGGCAAAAATCCGTTGAGTAGTTTTTAAACCATTTCCTTAAATAAGCATCCCTTACAATTTTATATATGTATGTATGTACATACAGTTTAGAAGATAATTAATAGGAGGGATTTTTGATGTTAGTTCTAGGACCGAGTTTAGATTAGATAGGTATGTATATGTAGATTTTGAGATATCCACGTTGTAGTCCATTAACTTTGGCAAATGTTACGCCCTCTTCGAAATCAAGCTAAGGCTTTGAATTTTTGTTCCACAAATACCACGAAAATAATATCTCTATGGTTATCTGATTGCTGGCAACACTTTCAGATAGACGGCTTTGATCTGCTGAATAGATAACTAACTTAGTTCCGCTGAAACTCTTTTATAGACATTTCCGCTCCTGCAAAAAACTTTTCATAAAAAAAGAACGGAGCAGTTTCTGCGAAAAAAAAACAACACTCAAATATTCACTCTTCTGACTGACAGCCATTGAAATTCTTAATCTGACACCTAGCATTGTCTACACGCACAGACTGACTCGCTAAGCGACAGGCAGGCCTAAACTATGCTGTTGCTAGGTGCATATGTACATTGTACATAAATAGCACATAGTCATACTTATGTATGTATGTATGTATGTATACACATGTGCATAGACATATGTATGTACATAACTTCTATTTGACCCAGCACTTGGACAACACACTCTGAAGGGGCGTTAAATTACAATACAAATCAGTTTTTCATGTCGCCAATGTTGCTGCCGTCCCAATTAGTACAAAATTTTGTTGCTTTCTTTCTTTCTTCCTATCTTCCTATCTTTCTAACAGTCAGATGTAAATAAATAAACAAATACATATGTACATTGCAGAGTCACACAAATTAAGAACGCAAGAAATGTACATATTGAGAGTAGCAATGAGGTCATTTGCCTTTTGACGCTGCATTTTTATTTGATTGTTGATTATTTTATTCTGGATTATTTTTGTGTTTTTTTTTTCTACGTATTTTTTGGTGCATTTGTATTGCTTTTGGTTCTTATTGTTTTTGTTTTGTGGCCTTTGTAACTTTTTGTTTATGTTTTCAAGTAATTAAATAGTGTGTAGGTATGTGCGTGCATTGAGTGCAGTGTGAAGGCTGTGCTGGAATTATTTAAATATATGTACATAAATGTACATACATGGTGTACATAAATATACATACATACATATGTACATGGTCTAGATGCAAGAGGGTTACATCTGTAAGTGCAAAAGGCGGACGCGTACCTACTAAATCAAACAATTTGACAACACATTTGCTAGATAACATGCAAGTGTGGGCATTTTTTTTTTTGAATCTCAAAGCGCTAAATCATCTGAAATAATTTGTTTAAAACACAAGTGGTGAACACGTTACAATTATGACATTTTCAAAAATTATGTTGGCTGACAGAGTTGAAGGGCTTTCGAGAGAAATTGAACAAAAGTCGAAGGGGACCTCTAGATACCCTATTAAACAACCCAAGCTTTAATGTAAAAGGGAACTGTTGCGCGAAACCTTTATAGCCTAGCAACATGTTGCCAGCATTTTCAACTTAAAACTACATGCTCAGTACTTAAAAAGGTTCCCTCACCCAAATGCTCAAAGGAATCCCTCAAAACCCACAAGGAATCAAGGGGGATACATAGAGTATTAGATATGCCAGAGTTCCTGCTTTTGAAAGAGTTAATATCTAACACTGTGCAACAGCACTTTTGGGGCGGAATAATTATTTTATGACTACACCTTTTCCAGATTGAAATCAGAAAACTGCAATTGATAATTGGATGTCAGAATAAGCAATTGGATTTCAGAAAACTTAAATTGAATTTCAGAACAAGCAATTGGATTTCAGAATGTGTGAATTGGATTTCAGAATAAGCAATTGGATTTCAGAAATAGACAATTCGATTTCAGAAAATACCTTTCGAACTATTTTTGCCATGTAAATACTTGATTATGTCTTATTTTGAATTGTATCTGTAGTACATAACTTATATGAATTTATAACTTGAATTGAACTTACAAATTATTTTCCAACTTTATTAAATAAAGTTTATGACTAGTATTCCCGTGGTCGAAAATTCGACCACTTAGATTGAAAGCGTAGCAATTTTAGAGTGGAAAGACCATATTTCTTATATAATATTTCTATAATAAAATATCTATAAAATAAAACATATAGTTACTGGTTATATTGTCCGAGGAGACACAGTGAAATTCTAAACCTCTAGCGACCTCCAAAATTCCATTTTCCGGACTCTTCTTTCCCTTTCCAGTTTCCTTCCTTTTGCTCTTATTCTGTCCTTTTTGCGTTTTCTTTTCGCTTTTTTCCTTTCTACTTTCCGTACACTTTCCTCTTACCTTTTCCCCTTTCCTTAGCTTTCCTTCACATTCATTTCCTTTCCTTCCTTTCTTTCCTATAGTGAAAAAATGTCAACAAAATTTTTCAAATAAGTGGCAACCAGTTTTGTAAAAATTTAATTTTATTATCCATCTAGAGAGCAGCCCTTTCAGATGACATTTTAAATTTAAAAATCAAACAAACTATACCGGAATATTAAATTTTTTGACAGGTGGCAACCCTTTTTGGAAAAATGATAATAAATTACGAATTTTCAGGTTAAGCCCTTTCATACAACACCTCAGACTTAAAAATCAAACAAACTGGAGCATAAAAATAAATTTTTTAACAGGTGGCAACCCTTTTTGTAAAAATTATAACAAATTACTCATTTCATACAAATCCCTTTCAAATGACAACTCAAATCTAAAAAACAAACAAACTATAACGTAAAACTGAATTTTTGAACAGGTGTCAACCCTTTTTGTAGAAGTTATAATAAATTACTCATTTTAAAGTAAAGCCCTTTCATATCTCCAGGCAAAGCCATTTCATATGACACTTTAAATTTAAAAATCAAACAAACTGTAGTGTGTTTTAGAATTTTTTAAAAGGTGGCAACCCTTTTTGTAAAAATTATAATAAATTACTAATCATCAGGCCAAGCCCTTTCATATGAGACCTCAAATTTAAAAATCAAACAAATTATAGCATAAAAACGAATTTGTGAACAGGTGGCAACCCTTTTTAAAAATTTAAACCTTCCTACACAACTACAGGTCAATCCCTTTCATTTAATACCACATTCTCCAAAATCGGTATAACGGTGTAAAAGTTATGGTGCGTACAAAAAATCGCTTAGCGTAATATACAAGTATATAAATATAAGATAAACTGAAGGTTAAAAATGGATTTTTGAACAGGTGGCACCCTTTTTGTAAAAATTTTAATAAATTACTCATTTCCATGCCAAGTCCTTTCATATGACACCTCAAATTTAAAAATCAAACAAAGTATAGCGTAAAACTGAATTTTTGAACAGGTGGTAACCCCTTTGTAAAATTTTTATTAAATTACTTAATTTCAGGTCAAGCCCTTTCATATGGTGCCAAAAATTTTAAAATCAAACAAACTATAGAGTAAAATTAAATTTTCAAACAACTGGCAACCCTTTTCAAAAAATTAAACCTTCCTGCACATCTACAGGTCAAGCCCTTTCATCCGACACCAAATTTTCGAAAATCGGTACAACGGTGTAAAAGTTATGGTGCTTACAAAAAATCGCTTAGCGTAATATATGTATAATAAAGATATCTGAAATCCAATTGACGCCTTCTGAGATCGAATTGTCTATTTCTGAAATCGAATTCACACATTTTGAAATCCAATTTATGTTCTCTGAAATCCAATTGCCTATTCTGAAATCCAAATGACAAATTCTGAAATCCAATTACATATTCTGAGATTCAATTGGCGTTTTCTGATTTCAATCTAGAAAAGGTGTAGTTGTACCCTGCCAAAAGTGTGGAAAAAACTTATATTTTAAAAAATGGTCGACCTTTTTCATGTCCTCATGAATTTCTTCTTCGTATTAGTTCCCCACTCCTCTTCCCTTATTCCTTTATCTTTCTTTTTCCTCTTTCCTTTCATTTCCGTTTTCTTTTCTCTTTCCCGTCACATTTTTCCCTCCCTTCCCTTATCTTTCCTTAGCTTTCCTTCCCTTCCCTTTCCCTTTCTCCGCCTCTCTCTCTCTTACTTCTCTCTTTCAGTCCTTCTCCCTTTTATTTACCCTACTATTCCTTCTTCTTTTCCCTGCCCTATTCCCTCTCTCTTCCCGTGTCCTGCTTAACACTTCTCATCTGATTCAAATATCACTCAGAAATATTTCTGGGTTATTCGGGTCCACGTATCGCCCATATCTAGGGATTCGGCATAGGAGTCATAATAAGTAGAGCTTTGAAGATCTGATTTCTATCTTTCATTTGATGCCAATATCTCTCAGAAATATTCAGATGTCCACGTTTTGAACCATATCTGGCAACCAGACCTAGGAATCATTATGATTCCATCTCTACGTAAAAGCTCTGTAGGTTATTATATCCCGTAGCCTTTTATTTTGTCTGAGAAGACCCTTAGTAAAATTTTATTGCGAACATTTTAACCCTCTATTGACCTTCAAAATTTTAATTTTCGGACTTTATTAAAAAAAAAAATGGTCAAGACGACCTCTTCGTTGGGTTGTTAGGGGGTTAAAGTATGCTACGAAATTAAAGCTTGTGCAATTTTACTACATATATCAATATTTTCTATCAACATATTTCCATACGATATGTCTATTAAACCATTTTTACCATTATTTAAAAATTATTTCAAATTTCAAAAATTTAAAATGGCAATAAAAATAATTTTAGCTCAGCGAGGAAAACGGTTTGTTTGGGCGTTTTGCGATATGGATAGTGGTCTTTTGTTCTGTGTAGGAATTATTCTGCCCCGAGACAACAACATTGTGTCACAGTGTAATTAAGGAAATAAGTACAATGTTTTCCATAGACAAATAAGTAACTTAGTGCGCATTTAATTTTCAAGTCAACGTAGTTTGTGATTTCTCATGAACTAAATTAAAGTTTACTTTGTATTAGAAATCAAATAGAATAATGATTAATGGTATTATTATTCAACGCTCTCCAGATGACACATTTGTATGAGCGCTAAGATGAACAGCTGCATCTGCTTTATAACGCAAATAGAGCTATCACGACGCAATGATCTAATCTAGTAATACTTACTTCTTAATCATCTTTAGGAAAGATTAGAAATGACAGACACGTGTAAATTATATTATGATGAAGTTTTTTTTTTTCTAGAACAAAGGCTTTACATAGTATTTAAGTTATCTGCGCGAACACATGCCACTAATGAGCCGCAACTTAATGAAGTCATACATTGGAAACACTTCTCTGAGAATAATACATTATATGCAATGGAATGTTTAAGGCAAGCAAAATATGCAAAATGTAGGTAGTTTAGAAAGAAAATTTATGCTTTAGAAAACTTTAGTTTGTTTCCAAACCTGCTAGAAAATATAAGAGCTGGTAGTCTGTGCGCTGCAGCGGCTATCAACGACAAAACCTCCAAGCTAAGCAAAGCAAGTAGTTTTGAGCTCAACACTTGTCAATATGTACATATGTAAATGCCCTCGCCGCAGCAATTGGAGCACGCCTCTGCGCAAGGCCGTATTTAGGGGGGAGGGGTTTTGGGTGTTTGAACCCCCCACGAAATTCTGGTAGATAAATTTTACTTCTATCATATTCAAAGCTATATGTTGAAAAAACCAGTTTGCAAATAATTAATTTGAGAAAATACCAAGAATTTCAGGTATAGGGGAGGGCTGGCATGAACATGCTGAGGTCAAAACCATTTTTTATGGTTAGGGGTTTGAGACAACGTAATTTTGGGTTTTTTTGGTTACAACTTCAATCAAAAATTCTTTTCGCTGAAGTTACAAATACCCGCAAATCGTATCTACTCCGTTCGAAAGATAATTATAAATTAAATTATGTTACCACTAAGGAATAAGGCAGTCAATCATCGCACATTTTTAAAAATTTTAGCATATTTCCTTATAACTGCATATACTCATTGCATGGTTGAAAATTCATTACTCGGGTTATATTAGTTTCTGAATTATAACATTTTGTGTGTTTTTCGAAAGATCCCACCTATTTCAATACTAACTTTTCAAATTCAACATTTTATTGATTTTTTGCGATTATTGAAAAAATTTGGTTTTTATTGGGGTTTTTATAAAAAGTTGTAAAAGCCAGGAAAGTTTTATTCTTTTTAAAATTATTCTGTTTTATTGCAAACATTTTAAGCGTAATATTAAAAAAATTCAATGAATACTTTACTTTTGGCGATTTTTTCCAAGTGAAACAAAAAGGATGTTTTATGGTCGAAAAACTCGGCTAGGTGACGCAACTATATGGAAACGACTTCACAGATCAAAGGACATTAGAGGGGAATATAAAGCTTCCCAAGCACTGTTTGCCAGCATAACACCAACAGTGTCAAAAAATAAGCTGCTGCTGTTCTGCGAAAGTTGTCATAATTTTTTGAGAACTTTTGAATTTCGATTTCCTTTGAAAATATCTGAAGTCGAAGCACAGAACAGTCGAATATACTTGTTTGTTTATTTGTGCTGTTGCTTTACTGTGTAATTTCAAACAGATCAGTCGACAGCAAAGCACAGATAAACAGAATTTTAGTTTAAAGTGTGGCTTTTTAAAATTATTTTTTTTTGTACATTACGATTTCGATTGTGTTCCCATAAATTAAAAAAAGAAAACAACAACAACAATGCTGCAAAAACTCGAAATTATGTTTGCCCTTTGCTGTGCACAATACAGCAACAGTCGACTATAATTTTTTGAAACTTAATGCTGCGCAGTTGCAATACAGTAGAACTTTTTATTTTTTAAACTTCTGCTGCGCTGTTTATTTTTTAATTTTCGAATGAAAATGAAATTCAATGGAAATGAAAAAAAAGTTGAAAATAATTTCATACTCTGCTCAAAAGACTAAAATAATGACATATCTATCAATTTTAAAAATCGGATGTCAAATAACAAAGTTGCACAAAAAAAAAATTAGAGTTCAACATATGCTAAAAATCTTGGGGCGGACTTTTACAGCTGAAATACCTGGGTAATCTAATCGGGTTTTTCGTCCATAAAATATAATTTTTTTTTTCACTTGGATAAAATCACCAAAAATAAAGTATTCATCGTGTTTGCAATAGAACAGTCTAATTTTTAAATGAATAAAAGTTTCCTGATTTTTAAAACTTCTTATAAAAACCAAAAGTTTTGTAAAAAAAATTTTTCTTCTAACTAAATAGCACTTTAGAAACCAAATTTTTTTTATTATTTTTTTTAGTGCACGAAATAGGTTCTATATTTTTCTCAAAAAAAAAAAAAAAACAAAAAAAAATCCACAACGATGAAACCCCCCACGAAAAAAATCCTGGCTACGGCCCTGCCTCTGCGTACACATCAATAATTATGCATTTGACACTTTGCACTTTCAATGCGCCCGGCTGTCGCTTATCGCTACGTGCCGCCAAACGCCGGCGGCCATCAAGCGTTGACAAAGCACCGCGATCGCCAATCGCTGGCAGTCGCTGCCCGTCGCCTGCGTACAGACGCGACTTTGCATATTACCACTTGACGGCAATTGCCCTTGCCTTATCACTTTTCTGGCGCATTTCATTGCGTTTAGCTAATTAATTTATTTTATTAATGCAATTAAATAATTAACATACAGACGTATAGATTATTGTTTTACGTTTTATGCAAATACATACAATAATTGTGAAGCAAAGCATGTGTTTATAAGTACTACTGTATTTATTGAATTTAAGTTTTTATATATTATGTAATAAATTTTAAATTCATGGTTTAATTTTATATATATTTATAATGCAATCATGTATTTAAATTACATCATTTTTTAATTAAAATATATAAAAATTGGCAACTTCTACCAGTTTAAGCAGAACAAGTCCTTTTGGAGTTCTCAGTTTCATATACATACGAATGAAACTAAAGCTACTTTTTTCTCAAATACTCATCTATTGATATGTTATAGTTGCCAACCCCCATTTTCTTCCAATTATACACTCAATCTGTTGTCTATAACATAAGTTTTCTGAATTGTCATACAATTTATTTTATGATCTAGAAAATACAAAATAATGGGCGAAGGGGCAAATCTTGGCATTGCATTATAAACGTACCCATGGCGGACGCTTCATACAAGCCTAAAAGCCCGACTTGCCTAACCATTTTCGTTCATTTCGTTAAAAATCAAATAGGTACCGAACTGTGAAAGCATTGATTTTCGTATTCAGTAACTTGTTGATTTTGACTGATATGAAATAAGCACAATATCGAAATCAGGCAAAAGCATAATTTTAAAAAGCGAAGAAAATAAAAATCAAATAAAATCAAGCACAGCGACCAGATATTCTCTTGTAGTGCTATAATAAGCAAATCCACTTGCAACTGCTGAAATGTCCGTCGATTTAGAGAAACTAAAAATACCTGTGCGTTTCGTGTGAGATTCAGAGTTTTATCTATAAGTTTGGCATCATCGATAAATTCAGTTGAATTCTTCACTAATGATTCTATTAATACTTTTGGGGGCTTGGTGGTTTATATTTTTGAGCTCTCATGACCATTTAAAAAAAAAATTGGTTTAAGCCTAGAATATAAAAAGTAAAAAAAGGTCTGACGAAGAGATGTGGTGTTCTCCGCAAAAGATCTATACCAAAAAATATAATTTTTTCAAACCAATTTTTCCTTAACAAAAAAAAAAAAAAAATGGTAATGAGAGTTCAAAAATGAAGTAATTATTCTAATAATAACTTGAATTTAATTTAACCGAGCAGGGCTTGTTGATTTGCTGACCAAAAGTAGATACAGCTAAAACAATAAAAGTCATATAACTACTTACATAAATATTTTAATATTAGCCACTGTATATCAAAACTTCATCATCTTCATTTTCTCAATTTATTCCAATATATTCAGCTTAATACGGTATGAATATAAAGAACAAACCAAATATGCAAAACGCAATTAATCAATGATGGAAACGCAATCAGACTTTTAGATAATACAGCAAAGAAAATTACAGCGGGTTAGGGGGCTTAGAATATACCCGTGGTAAGGAATGCCTGTCGTAAGAGGCGACTAAAATCCACCGGCCTAGAAGGTTGATTATGGCCAAAAAAATCGTTCGCACGACAGTCGGGCTAGTGTCAGAAGGGACTAGTACCCGAGCGTACCGGATTTATCCGGCAAAGGACTGTCACATCCCCTACACTCCCCAAAACCTTCGGGGTGTGTCTTCGTGGCTACAACAAAAACATAAATGGCTAACAGCTATGCTTCATACATACAGAGGCTTGTCCAGCAAATTTATGCTAGGTCCACCACTGCTACGTATGTATGTACATATATATGTATATACATGCATATATACATTTGTAAAGCCAATTACTTGCATCAACAATAAATTCATATAAAGTCAGCATAAGAAACATTAAAAATAGTACTACAAGTGCTTCTAAATGCAATCAACTCAACTAACATTGCTTTCATTCATTTCATTTTTCATTTTTATGGTTGCATCAACGAAGCATAAAATAGATAACAACAACAAAAAAAAGGCCACAACAAAGAAATAAAATACCAATATTTCACAGCTAGCATAAAAACGTAGAGGCAATGCATTTGAAAGAAGTAATCAGTTTTTTCTATCCAATGCGGGAGTTTTAACTTTCACTTTGCCTGAGATGCCGTAATAGTTAAGAAATTAGCGTACGTTATTAAAGCTCGATTTATTTTAGTGGAGAAAATGCAATAGCGATTAATGCATGATCTATTTTTCAGAGAGAAGATCTCTTGCTAAGGCTTCTGTACATTAAGAGATCAAGATGAAACCAATTCTCAACTTCAGTACCTACTAAATACAAATTGCGATCTCATGTCAAATGCAGCCAAAGAATCTTTATACATATACATACCTATTTCCATACAAAACAAGTTTCATTCCGCCTTCAGACAGTCCTTAAAGCCCGTCTCCACATAACTTGATTCACCAGAGAAACATGTAGCAAAACATCTCGCTCAATAACCCGTCTCCACGTGGCTAATCGTGATTCAGTTTGACATTTCTCTTTCTTGTTCTTCTTAAATGTTTGTATGTTTGCTTATTTTTCGTCTTTGTTTTGGTCTGTGTGAGATTTCGATAGATTTTCGATACAAAATTAGAGAAGACATCGATATCATCGAGGTTGGCAAGATGATTCAGAATGAAACAGTGTTTCAATCTTCACTCGCTCTCAAAAATTTGTATGGAAATTGGCGAGTTTCGGCACTGGTTTCCGTGTCGAAACAAGATTGAGAGAGAAAATGCAGAAAAAAAGAGCGAAGCACGTTATGTGGAGACATGGTATTAGATTTTTCAAGTGTTGGCAAACCAAATGATCGTTTGCTGATATGGATGTACACTATCAAAGTAAGACCAACTCTGACGTACGGGGTGATTGGATGGGGATCGAGGACCGCTCTATCAAAATTCCAGGATGAACGCACTCCTATCCTGCACGATAGTGTGGTAAACTAACGGCTCGAAAACGCCAGAGAGCATGGGCGCTTTTATGGTCCAGATCCAGAATGTCTCTACACCTTGGGTGCTTTCCCAGCATTTTCCAGGCGAAAGTATTCGCCATAAGTCAATGTGTAGAGCTAAACATACGAAGAGGATACTCTGATGAGAACATTACTATATTGAGTGATAGGCAAATGGCACTCAAGGCACTAGCCTCTTGTGAGATTCACTCCGCGCTACTTCTAGAACTCAATACTACTGGCATGGGTTCCTGGACATAGAGGCGTAACAGAAAATGAGATAGCTAACGGCTTCGCCAGAGAGGCAGCAGCTGAAAAATTGGAGCTCTTTTCTAATTATAGGCCCACATACAATAAGAGAGGAGCTCAGGTTGGAGGAACATCGTTTGAGAGACAGTAGTTGCATCAAACAACTGCTGTGCGACAGGCGAAGCTTTTACTCGGCGGATATAACAAAAATCGCTTCAAGGCGATAATGGAGCTCCCGAAAAGCAAGATGAGAATAGTGACCGGAGAGCAACCACATAGCAAACCTAAGACCAACCTAAATTTTTGAGTTCTTCAATGAGATTGGACTTGGGGAGGTGATGTGATAAGGTGAAGGGCACAATAGACCAAATGACCGAAACTGTAGTGGGGAATTCTATATACCGAAGTTGTTCAGTTTGCTTTTAAAGAAGCATTTATCCGAATGAGAACTCTTTGTAGGTAGTAACAAAAAGCAAGAGCAGTTTAGTTTCAAAAAAAAGTTTACACACTGCCTTTTTGTTGTTGTTTTTCTTTTTTTTTGCTTTTTGTATGTCAATCAAGTCGATTTGATTTCTACGAAAATATTTAAACTATTTCGCGTGTGCTATCAAATTGAAAAGCGTATGCTATACAAATAATAATAACCTACAAATGTATGTAGATATATGTATATACACGCACGTGTGGCCTAAAAAAAATCAAAATGAAAACCAAAACCAAATGAAATCGCATAGATATGGCAAATAAATTCATTAAACAGTAGCGCTAACTGCCAAAAAAATACGCGCAAATAAAATGAATGGGCAAACACACAAAAGGCGAAGGCTAATAAATATCGAACGCACCAGCTATTTACTGCAAAAGAGGCAGAAATCAAAAGTTATTACTAGGGCAACCAAAAAATTGCTCTAAAAATGTTTTTGGCGCCAAAAAATTGCCGTTAAAGTTAAAGAATTGGCAGTTTTTAGCCTTAAAAATTTTGTTTATTTCAGTTCATTTTCTTAAAACATAAAACAAAATAAAATAAGGGCCGATTTCATAATGAAACTCTTAAAGCTGATTTTGTTAAAAGTTCCTTTTAGTTAAAGAGCCATTTAATCGTACCTACTTTAAAGTAGGAGTGATTTCATAAAAATATAATATTCAAAGGCTCCTTTAAGCGAAAATATTGCAAATGACAATGCCGTCTTCGACAGTTTCACGTCAAATTATTGTCATAAATTTAAAAATATTGAAATTTATCATTTGTTTATTTCTGAAAATAAATAAATTTTTTGATTGTGGCTTTAATTTTTTTGAAAAAAAAAAAAAGTAAAAAACAAGCGCAATTTGGAAACGCAGTGCAGAAAAAATAGGAAGCGGTCATCCAACCTTACAAAGAGGAAGAAGATGAATATTGCATTATAGGACTCAACAAACAAAACAACAAACAAATCGGTTGAAACATTTTAATAAATTCTTGATATTTGATTTTGACAGACTGCAGAAATTAAATTTTTTCCGGCAAAAGGGATTTTTAAATCACTTACATGCCCGTTTTTGGGTGTTTAACTTTAAAGGAACTTTTATCTTGAAAAAGACTTTATGAAATCGATCAACAAATTAAAGGCTCCTTTAGCTTTTAAATGAACTTTTAATTTGATTATGAAATCGGCCCTAAAGTAAATTAAAATAAAATAAAATAAAATAACAAAATGGAAACTCTTAGGTACATGTCTCAAAAGAGAAAGACAATATGCCGGAATCGTAATTTGGCGTTAGGTCGGTCGCGCGTTTATCGTACCTCAAAGTTGCTTTACTCTGACATTCGATATTACATGTTGAAGTGAAAAAATGCTAACTGTACGATCAAAGGCTTGAGGTCAAAATGCGATTTGCTCCATATATTTTCATACATTTCTACTCACCTGTCAAAAACGCGACCGACCGAACGCTATATTTGAATTCCGGTATAAAAAATTTAATTCATATTGCCACATACGGCATCCCCGATCAACACAACGAAAAAATGGGAGCGAGAGCGGAGCTCGCAGCAAAAAAAATTGGGAGTTAGGAGCAGAGCCAGGGAAAAAAATGTTTGAGAATGGAGCAGGAACGTAGCTAAAGAAAAAAAAAACAAACTTATTGCTCCGATGCCCTGGTTGTGAAGATTAAACGAAATGTATATGAAGGGTTAGATGTGCAATAAAGTTTTGTTGAAATTACTCGACGTCTATAGATGCCATATCTGGAGCAATTCAATTGACAAATTGAAGCGACTAGCCAATCAGAGAGCAGAAAATCCGTAACATATTTTTTCCGATTTTTTTTTGTAATTTTCATTTAATAGTGAAATTAGCATAAATTAGCATTTATTATGAATTTGGCAATTTTTAGCTCTATCAAAAGTAGGTATGTTAATATTTCTTAAAAACTACCCTAAATTAAGCATTATGTGATAGCTACCATAGAAAAAAACTTGCTTGTGCCAATTTTTGGTTGCCCTAGTTATTACTATTATTTTTAAACGAAGCGATTCGTCATAATAATCGGGGAGCTTGTGACAAAAACATTAAAGACTTTTTTTAAGGCTTATATTTTCAGAATAGTTTGCATTTTAGCGATGGAATATTACTGTAGAGTTAGCACTTCCAGTTCCCGGGACACCTGATATGGGAGGTGTTCAAAGTTGTCAGGTTTTTGAGACCTCAAAAGCTTATAATCTGTATATATGCAGAAAATATAGCATAAAACAAGAATCCGAATTCGAGGGCACTTAGCGTCAGCGCTATTTCAAACCTCCCGGAAATGAGACCCACCAATCAAAGAGTTTTCTGAAGGCCGAAACTTTCCAAAATAATAAACAAAACTTAAAAATTAATAAATTTGACAACAGTCGGTCACAGAAAGCAAGAACCATATGGAATGGAATGAAATGCCATTTCGGTAGGCCGGGTAAAACTATGTCTTTCCTAACACTCGGATTGCCCATTTTATTTAAGACCTTTAGAAAGGATCAAAATGTACGGAAAAAAGTGGGATAGTGGAATCAGAAATCCTCTGTGAACTTTCCAAATTCTTTAATAAATCTGAGAAGTTTGTCGCGTGGTAGGGAATGTTTATCCGCAATTCTCAATACCTCCCACTCGAGAATACGCAATCTTAGTCTAGCGAAGACTGGACAGGTGCAGAGAAAATGCTCTGAGCCCTCGTCGTCCTCCTCCAGACAAGATAGGTATAAAGAGCTCTCGATGATCCTATGTTGGCCATGTGCTCTCCCCATGGATTATGTCCTGTAATCACACACACAAGTGCCCGAAGCTGCCTCCTTATCTGCTTGAGGAGGAAGGAAGCTTTCTATCTCCCTGTTAGGTTTTTTTCCAGAAAGCATTTTTCCTCTTTACTGCTGCCTTTAGCAGGTCCCGATAGAAATACTTTCTGGGCCGGAGCACAATCATTCATTCTCACGACATGACCTGCCCAATGCAGCCACTGGATCTTTATTCGCTGAACACGATGTCGATGTCTGCGTAAAGCTCGTACAGCTCATAATTAACACCCTCATTCTGTATTGCGAAACGAACGTTCGTTTCGTGTCAGAGACGAATTGTTTGTCTGAGCTTTCGTTCGCAATACGGAATGAGGGTGTAAATCTCTGTTGATACACGCCATCGGTAACGGGCAAAGTTCCATAAATCTTCCGAAGAACTTTTCTCTCGAATACTCTAAGTGCCATCTGATCTCATTTTGATAACGTCCATGCTTCTGCGCCATACATGAGGACTGGAACGATGAGCGTCCTCTAGAGCGTGATTGTTTTTCGTCGAGAGTGCGAACTTTACTTTTCGGTAGCCTACTTAATCTTAGTAGCACTTATTGACAAGGGTGTTCTGCGTTGGATTTCCGTGCTGACATTATTTTTGGTGTTGATGCTGGTTCCCAAATAGACGAAGTCTTCAAAGGTTTTGAATTTGTAGCTGTCAAGAGTGACGTGGCTGCTGAGACGTGCTGTTTCTTTGTGTTACGACAGGAGGTACTTCGTCTTGTGCTTGTTAACCGCCAAACCCATTTTCTTAGCCTCTTTATCCAGCTTCGAGAAGGCAGAACATACAGCGCTAGTGTTATTGTCAATGATGTCAATAGCGTCAACTAGTTCAGCCTAACCTAAAATGGTCTACGTTTACATTCATATACGGCTAAATACAAGGTGCCACGATTACGGAAGCTTTTTTTTACGCCAAGGCATATGCTAATGCAATCTTATGTGTTGGCGCTGTAATCTGCAGAATTTTAATTAAAAAAAAAAAAAGGAAAACATTCTGCACTTGACAATTGTTTTAAATAAGGTTTGCATAAAAAAAAAACTGTACACGCGCATGCTTAATTGTATTATGTGACTGCTACTATAAACACACACCTTTTGTTAACAACAAAAACATTTTTCTTTTAATATTATTATTTTTTTTTTCTTTGTATCAAATACAATATCTTCAATAGCAACAGCAACAGCAAGAAACAGAAAAAAACGCTTTGTTTTAAAACTAGTTTCCGCATTGCGCGCCTTTTGTTTTTAAGCATTTTTATGACCGACCGGCATGCCCGGCATTCCAAATGCAAACGAAGCAATGCAATGGCTGGGTGAGCAAGAGAACGAGCGAAAAAGTGAATTGTAGAGTGTGGTGTGGAGCACAGCCGATCGTTTTGGTATGTTTCTTTAATGTTGCAATGTGGCAAATAAAAAATGTGCAAAAGAAATGTAAAAACAAAAGTGTTGAACGTAAATCTGGCAAAAGTGCTACTGCACGGCAGCACGATTGCACATGAGGCGGCGAGATTTTAATGCATTTAATAATAACAACAACAACAACAACAACAATATCAACAACAACATCAACCAAGTGAGGCAGGCCAAGCAAGGCAATCAACATGAATACTTGCTAACACAACAACATACCAAAAAGACAGCGAAGAGGCAGCAGAAACAGAAGGTGAGAAGAGGCAGAGGCAGATGTAGAGGCAGCAGTATTTGTTTTCGTTTCAATCGCATTTCAATAGAAGTAAACAAATATTAAAGCACACGGGCGCTTTGTCTTACGTCTTCCAACCCCTCAGCTTCTCCTCCATTTGTCTAACCATACGCTCGCGCGCGCCACCATCCATCCATCCATTCAGCCGCGTGAGCATTTCGCGCGCGCGCACACAGCCGCTTTTGCCGTTCGACGTTTTTGCCATTTGAAAGTGAAAGTCGCGTGTGTTTTGTTGATTTGACTATTTGGCATTGGAATTGGCATGGAATGGCGAACATAGACATACAAACACAAATGATGACGACGACGAAGACAACAACGCCACAAAAAAACACAAAAACGACACCGCAGAAACATACATAAGCAAAAGCTGCTCATAAGGAATACGCTGGAAGCACTGCGTTCTGTTATACGCTCATTCGCTCTGCTCCAAACACTTTAGTGCTTCATTTTTTGCTATGCGCTCATATCTTAAATGGAAAGAGAGAGGGAATTGAGTTTTATGAGCAAATATGGGCAAAGAGAGTGCGGTGTGTGGCGAGCGTAAAAAATTGTGTATTTTCGAAGGAAATATTGCCTTTGCCATTGGTTATTTCTTATTGTAGCCTTATAATAAGGTATTTTAGCTACATACATATACTCTCTTATTATAAGGGGCGGAAAAAATCCTCTGCTGAAAACTCCAAGAGGTTGCTGCCTGGGCAATAGATTTCCTGTTCCTGGTGCTTGCGCCTGGGCAGACTGCTGGGGGCTCACTGTGAATAGGTCTCCCCTCAAGGCGTGAGCCAGGGGGGGGGGGAATGCGACACGGCCTCAGTCATGATTCGAGGTACCTGCCGGAATGCAAAAAATGCATTTATTTTGTCGTGATGGAGAATAAACAGGATAAAGAATCACAACGTTGTACAACATATCGAAAAGGCTCTTCACTACAGAGAGTGCCATAGGTGTCTTTCTTGACATTTCGGCTGCCTTTAGCAATGTCTTTGCTGAGGCGCTGTTGGAGGGGCTCGAATGGATCGGAATACCTCCGATCATTCAGCGCTAGATCGAGAACCTTTTCAGTAGTCGGACGGTGACGGGTGAGTGGGGCCTTTCGACGATGTCAAGGAGGGCACATAGGGGTACGCCACAAGGAGAAGTACTCTCACCCCTGTGTGGAATCTAGTGGTCAATAAAATACTCTTCATAAATTAACAAAATACTAAAACTTGCGGTCTTGCGTTGCAAGCTTAGTATAACACCTCCAATAAGATGTTGGCAACACTAAGAGCCATATGTGGTATATATGAGGGATCACTGTATCCTGGCCAACCTAACCTAACTTTATTATAAGAAATGATTCATGCCTTATTTTTTGTGGAGGATAAGCCTTATTATAAGTTATTTAAAATCGATATTAGCGCTTGTTATAAGGAATTATCTGAGTCTTATTTTGCATAGCGAATAAGCCTTTGGAATAAGGTTTCCTCTCAGAGAGAGAGAGAGAGAGAGAGTAGTCAGTATGGCCTGATGACATCAACACAGAAAAATCAGTGCTATTATAAGGCTTTGTGATGTATTGTGGAACGAATTTCCGTCATCCCTTGTCAAGTTCGATTTGCTTATAAACCGGTTTCGGCTATGTGCCATCTTCAGTATGAGAAAATAAGAATTTGTCTTTGCATCTTTTGGTTGCTTAGAACTTTCACGCATTATTGCATAAGCCTTATCAGCTTCTGGAATAAACCTTAAGTAAAGCGGCAAGTTATTTGGTGGTCACTCCAAAGCGTTTGTGGGCTAAAGTTTTTTGATTTCTATTGTGACTTAGCCTTTTTGTATATTTGTACGAATGTATGTCTTAACGCAAAAGTCACACTTTCTGCTTTTATTTATTTATGTGCGATCTGTTTTTCTTTCAGCGGCTGTTTTGCTTGCTTCGCGGATTTGTAATTACTTATTGTTGTCGCTACTGTGTATGCGCGTGCGTTAATTTCTGCTTTTTTTCTTGCCACATTTTTGTTGTATTCCATTTTTTTTTTTTCTTTTTTTACTCGCGTTGCTTTTCAATAAGGCAATAAGCCGCCACCAGCCTCGCCACCGCCAATAAGGTAACATACAATACGGATACGTGTATGTATGTACATATGTATGTAACTTTGTATGGATTCGCGTGTTTGCAGCTTTTATTGGCATTTTTATGTGTGTTTTGTTTTTTCCTTTCATGTGCTTTATTATGAGCGCCACCAGCACAACACAATGATATCAGCGGCCGATCAGCCAATCGAGCGCATGCGCAGCTGTGCAATTTTGTTTGCGATGATGACTCTGCGCTGATGATTCAATGGGCAATGGGTAATGGATATGCGCATGCGCTTGTAAATATGCTCAATGCGCCGGCAAGAATGCAACGACTTTACTTTTTTTCTAATATTTTTTTTTTATTGTTTGTTTGTCTTTGTTTTTTTTTTGTTAATTTTGGGGCTGGCAATTTTGCAATTTGTAGTTTTTGGTAAGAAAAACTCGCGCTTATTTCCTTATTCAATCGCAGATTTGCTGCGTCATGCATCTGCGGGCCTTAGTACTCGGTAAATGCGAATATTGAATTGAAATTATGTGTGTGTTGTAAGTCCATCAAACTTGGCTCCGAAAGCGACAAGTGAGATTCGATTTGTTCAGGTTTCCTCGGGCTGCAGATCTCAGCAGCAGTCAAATAAGTTTAAAAAATAGTGAGCGAAAAAGTTATCTTTTCAAAAGTTCGCCCCTCTTCATGTCCTTTCTTCGTATTAGTCTCCCTTCCCCTCTACTATTCCTCTTCTCTTTCTTTTTCCCTTTCCCTTTATCTTTCTCTTTCTTTTTCCTTTTCTTTTTCTCTTTCTCTTTCTCTTTCTCTTTCTCGTTCCCTTTCTCTTTCTCTTTCACTTTCTCTTTCTCTTTCTCCGTCTTTTTCTCTTTCACTTTCTCTTTCTCTTTCTATTTCACTTCCTCTTTCTGTTACTCTTTCTCTTTCACTTTCTCTTTCACTTTCTCTTTCTCTTTCTCTTTCTCTTTCTCTTTCTCTTTCTCTTTCTCTTTCTCTTTCTCTTTCTCTTTCTCTTTATCTTTCTCTTTCTCTTTCACTTTCTCTTTCTGTTTCTGTTTCTCTTTCTCGTTCTCTTTTTCTTTCTTTTCTTTCTCTTTGCCTTTCCCTTTCAATTCCGTTCCCGTTTTCTTTTCCATTTCCATCACATTTTCTTTCGCCTTCCCTTTCTCTCCCATTCCCGCCTTTAACTCTCCTTTTCCATCCTTCTCCCGTTCCTTCCACCTCCTATTTCTTAACCCATTCTAAGTCCTACCCTCTCTCTCTCCCCCTCATCCCATTTTCGGTTCCTTTTCCATTCCTTTTCCCTTTCCCTTTCCCTTTCCCTTTCACTTTCCCTAGCGAACCGAGTTGAGTATAAGATCGCGCAGAGCTCTATATTGAGTGCCTGATTTCCACTTGGCATTTGACACCAATATTCCTAAGATAGCTCAGAAACATTCTGGGGTTATTCGGGTCCACGGGTATTGACCCATATATGGGGCCCGTCCTAGGAATCGTAGAAGGTAGAGCTTTATGTAGAGCTTGTGTAGAAGATGATTTTCAGTTTTCATTTGATACCAATATCGTTCCAAAAATATCCATAGGAAAGCCGGGTCCACGTGTTAACCCGCCTTTTTTATTATGATTATAAAGTTTGCTGCACTCAAGTTAAAAACATGCAGAAATACCTTTATTTCAAAATTTTTGTGCACAGTAGTCTCTAGTGGAATTACCCCATACATGTGTGCCAATATCTAACAGCATAACTGCGTTGCTTTCATTACATTTTTACTTTTTTAATTTCTTACAAACAAAAGTCAAAGTTGCGCTGACCTTTTGTCTCATTCGTGTTGCATGCCACAGTAACATTTGTCGTCGGCATCGTCGTCATCTCAAATTTTTCGTTTTCTGTGGTTGAGTAGCAAATTTACTTGCTGGCTTTCGTTGGAGCTTACATTCGTACACATATCTGTACGAGTACACGCCCCTCAAAGCGGCACAATTTGGCTTGTAAGTTTACAAACTTAAAGCAGCGCTACTGTAAACCATAAAAGTTATTGTTGAAAGTAGGTATTTGTTTTTGGATTACTGTTTTTCTTATTGTTATTTCTCTATTACTCATTTGGCGGTTTTTGCTGAACACCTGCAGGCAACATCGCGCCAAATTGCCATATTGTTAGCAATTGGAGGAGTTAGCAGAAAAAAATGTATCGGAACGGCACAGCGTTGTATACGGTACAGCTGCCTGAGCAAATATCATCAAAAACACTTTCGTCATTCTCTTGTAGAAAAATATTTGTG
Source organism: Urophora cardui (assembly GCA_960531455.1). Classification (NCBI taxonomy): domain Eukaryota; kingdom Metazoa; phylum Arthropoda; class Insecta; order Diptera; family Tephritidae; genus Urophora; species Urophora cardui. The sequence continues at coordinate 145,461,229 of OY482672.1, forward strand.
TCAATTACCAACAAATTATCTATTTATGAATTAGTTGCCCTTTTATACTTTCAACAGTTCAGTTTCCCGGTTAATAAGTTCGCTCCCCAACCCTTCTAACAAGTTTGTTTGCATATGTTGCTTGGCATAAGGTAAACAATGCATTTCTTTGGCATACCGTATGTGTGGTGAAAGGCATGCAACATCAAAAATTAATACAAAAACTTGTGTATGGGCGCGTCGAGCAGCAGCAGCACCAGCCGCAAAAGAATGCAATGACCTTGTGGGTTATGGCTTGCCAATATGTTTACATATCTTCAAAGATATCTCTATTCGTCATTAATATTACGCCCATATTGCAACAAAGCATTTGTTTACATACCGTGTGCATGCCACAGCATAAGCACTCAAAATCTATAAGCAACAACAGCAATCTCTAAGCATGCATCGTCTTATTGTTGTTGTTGTTGTGTGTATCGGCAGTCGTGTAGGGGCCATCACAGTTGCACTTGCAACACACCCAAAATGTGCGTGCGCATGTGTTTTTGGTTGGCGGCAGAAAGTGATGAGCCTAATGGAGTCATAAAAAAGCAAATAAATGCAACAACAAATATTGTAATAATACATTGAAGTAGATATGCATTCTTAACAAACCGCCCGTATGCAACATAATTTCCTAAGTGCGCTATTGCTTTAAAAATGGCAACATGACATGCTAACAGCCGATACATAAAACGCACTTGCAACATTGGCAGCTTGTTGCCGTACAAATGATGCGCGCTGAATTGCTGCTTTCTTCTTTCTCTTCCTCTATATGTGTGGGTGCAATTGATGGCCCATTCATTGGTGATTATTTTGTTATTTTAGCTTTGATAAATTATGCCGTCAATGATAAACTGGAAACTTTTGTGGCGGTTGGTAATGGTGATGGCAGTTGGTGGTAGCAAAGTCAAATAGTATTTGGCATAAAAATGGTGCCACCAACGCGGTGCACAGTGTAAGGTTTTGCCAATCTAGGAGAACTTAATTCAATTGCAGCCGTAGTTTAAGAGATATCGAATCGAAATTCGGTATGCAGGCTTGTATTTTTTATACAAAAATTTTTTAAGTTTTTATAAAATTTTTTTTTAATTCTTTTAATTTTTTTGCTTTTTAATTTTTTTAATTTATTTTTTTTATTTATTTTTTTACTTTAAAACATTTTTTTTTATTATTTTTTTGTCGAAACATCCTTATTTTTAACACTCCGTAGATACGAAGTAAAGAAAAATAAAAAATTGTTTAAGAGATATAGAATTGAAATTTGGTATGCAGGCTTGTATTTTTATACAAAAACTTTGTTCGTTTTATTAATTTTTTTTTTTCATTTTATTTTTATTTTTATTTTTATTTTTTTCTTTTTAATTTTTTTTTTAATTTTTTTAATATTTTGCACTTTTTTAATATTTTTAATTTTTTTATATTTTTTTGCTTTAAAAAATTTTTTTTCAAAACATCCTTATTTTTAAGACTATCCGTAGATATGAAGTAAAGAAAAAAAAATAGTTTAAGATATCGAATTGAAACTTGGTATGCAGGCTTGTATATATTATATAAACATTTACTTAACTTTTTATTGTTTTTTGTATTTTTTTTTTATTTTTATTTTATATTATTGTATTTTTTATACAAAAATTTTTTCAACTTTTATTAAATTTTTAAAAAAATTTTTTTTTCTTAATTTTTTTTTAAATTTTTTTTTAATATTTTTTTTTTACTTTAAAAAAATTTTTTTTTTTTTTTTCAAAACATCCTTATTTATAAGACTATCCGTAGATATGAAAAGAAAAAAGATAGTTTAAGGATATCAAATTGAAATTTGGTATGCTATTAACTTTTTATTAAATTTGAAATTTGGTATGCAGGCTTGTATTTTTTACACAAAAATTTTGTTAACTTTTTATTAATTTTTTTTTTCATTTTTAATTGTTTTTTAAGCTTTTTATATATATTTTTTTTATTTTAATATATTTTTTTATTTTTATTTTTTCAAGACATCCTTATTTTTAAGACTATCCGTAGATATGAAGTAAAGAAAAATAAAAGATAGTTTGATATCAAATTGAAATTTGGTATGCAGGCTTGTATTCTTTATACAAAAATTTTGTTAATTTTTATTAATTTTTTTCATTTTTTTAATTTTTTTTTCTTTTTAATTGTTTTTTTAATTTTTTATTCTTCTTTTATATATATATTTTTTTTATTTTAAAATATTTTTTAATTTTTTTTTTTTCGAAACATACAACAATAGCTTAAGTGATATCGAATTGAAACTTGGTATGCAGGCTTTTATACAAAAATTTTATACAAAAATTTACTTAATTTTTTATTGTTTTTTTTTTTATTTTTTTTTTTATTTTTATTTTTTTTATTTTTTCCTTTTTGTATTAAATTTTTTTTTTTAATTTTCAATATACTCGTATACAAAAATTTTATACAAAAATTTTATACAAAAATTTACTTAATTTTTTATTGTTTTTTTTAATTTTTTTATTTTTATTTTTATTTTTTATTTTTTTTATTTTTTCCTTTCTGTATTAAATTTTTTTTTAATTTTCAATATACTCGTACTAAAAGATCATTGCATTTGGTGTACTTTTTTTTGCTTAAAATCCTCCTTGATTGATAAAATCGTACACTGTGCGGTGGTGTGACTTCACGCAGTTGCCTTTCATTAACTTCTCTTGTTCTCATCATCATCTTCTTCTTCTTCTTCATCATCTTCTTCATCATCTTCTTCTTCTTCTTTCTCTTCTTTTTCTTGTTCATCATAATCATCATCATCATCTTCCTCTTTTTATTTGCCAGTTGCACTTTCTGTGCTTGACAGTTGCTGAAGCCTTCTCCGGTCTTCGGTGCTGTATGCGCTTTCTGCCGTTGAGTTCCATTGATGGCCGCGTTGATGTTGCCGTTGATGTTGCTGTTGATGCCTCTATTCATGCCCCCCACACACATAATTTTCCGTTTCAAATATTTCAACTTTATTTCATTTGTTATTGTTATTGTTTGCTTATGCTACAGCATACATAAATACAAATTCTCATAGTCGTCTTCGCTTTACACCATCGTGGTTTGCGTTTGCCTGCACTTTGCCAAATAAACTCTTCGCTACTTCAGCCTGTCATCAATTGTTGCTTGTTTCTGATTATTGTTGTTGCTGCATTTTCATATTTTCTTCACTTTTCTTCACTCCTTCACGCACATTAGTAGGCACTTAAGCTAATAGTTTGTTTGCTGCTGAGATTGGTTTCCATTAATGTTGCATGAAATTTATGCATATTCTTTTGTGAAATGAAATCATTTGAATTTGTTGCATGAGATTTAAGTGCCCCCACATTTAAAATTAAAATTAAGCAACTTAGCATAAGCAAGCTTTTAGCTTTGACAAATATTAGATTGATATTGGCTTGTTTGGTCTTTGTCATGTATTAGTAGGATGTAAATGGTATGGTTGGTTGGTTGATGTGCTGCCCGGCGTAAGCCATCAGCCATCTTAAGAAGTGGTGGTTAACACCTAGACCTTCGAGCGATCCTACAATCTGGTTGATCTCTATATTGTTGAAAACGCCTTCCATATACAGGAAATCCGCTAGGCAATATTGTTCATATTTTAGTGATTTCATGAAGAGCTATTTTAGTGGACCAGCCTTTCCGACACATTTAAGAGAAATGAGATTAGGCTAATTGGTCTGTAGTCTTTGGGCTGCTCGTGTGATCTTTTCCCTGCTTTAGGTACGAAGATGACCTTGACTTCTCCAGCTTAGTGAAATGTAGGTCATAGCTATACTAGCTTTATAGACCCTTTTCAGCCAGAGTGTAATGGAATCCCCTAGCTTTTAGAGCGTTATGGGATAGATTTCATCTGGGTTGGCGATTTATAGGGAGAGAAGCTATTATTGGCTTATGTGATATTTCCCCTGCTAGTAATCGATTCTGACAGGTCCTCTGGTAGTAAAAATTGTACTGGTTGAGCTATATTGGTCGCGAACCTTTTACTACCAGGGACATATGCATCTATAAGAATTTCTAGAGAGTTATTCTTTGAGTTTGTCCATTCACCGTCTTGACCTCTTACGAAGTTGGGGCTAGTTTGATCTTTGAACAGAATTTTTTACTCAGTCTAGAGGATTCCCGGGTGATTTCTATTGAAGAGCAAAAGGTATTCCAGGACTCGAACTTGGCTTTGCTTAGTGCTTGCTTATATTTTGTGAGTTCCTGCTTATGTGGGTGCCCCATTTTGGTTTTGAAGCACTCATTGAACGTTCTTGTTGCTGCTGTTTTCAGGTCCCTAAGTTCTCAATTCCACCAGATGGGAATTTCTTTTTCTGAATAGATACTAACTTCGCTCTCCGACAAAATCTCTCTTACAACTTTGCCGATCATTCATTTAGTGTAAGCTTTTTTAGCGTTTTCTCTACGTTTTCAGCTGCTACATCAAGCTCATCGAAGCTCTCTATTTTAGTTTTGAGACTCTTTGACAGAAATTTTGCTGATATTTTTGTCAATCACTCCCATTTAGTTTCTCTAGGGTTCCTTTAGCAAAGATGAGGAGCGTTCCCAGAACCAACCCTTAAACTGAAGCCGATCCAGCAGTGATCCAATAGGGATGGTTTGTCGGCTACGCTCCAGTTTTCCACTAATGACGCATCTTCGTCTGTTGTAAAAGTCACATCTATCCTCCAATCCCTGAAACATCTCGGAACTGGGAAATCTGCAGGTTGGTTTGGCTCCTACGTTACATATACTTGGTCTAGTGTTTATTAAAAATGAACTACGAGCTCATCCATATCTTTGGTTGTCGAACTTCTCCAGATTGAGTGTCTGACGTTCGCATCACAGCCTATGATGGTGCGGCCGTTAATGTTATTGAATAAATACTGCAGTTACGAAGGTGAAGCTTCCCTGTCGTGTGCCATGCCTTTATACCGACAGCACGAAAATGGATCGTTCGTCTACGCCCCATACCCTGACCGCTGTTGTATCTGTTGTGCTGTAATCGAAATAAATGGTATAATCGATAGCAGTTTAAGTATTTTATCTATTAATTTATAAAATTCTTCTCCATAAAATACTCATTTTTCAGCTCTTAAAGTACTTATGTATGCCTTACCTAATAAAAAATTAACATAACTCACATGTGCACCTTTCTGACTAAATAAGCTTTTGCAATTTTAGGGTGTGATCTATCAATAACAAAACTATTAGTGTCACATTCTAATATGCAGAGATATTTTTTTCTCTTAAGTATTTTTCTGCTTTATTTGACACCAATATTTTTGTGTGTTAAATATTTGACCTCCTTTTTAAATTACCCAATTTACTGCATACATAAATATGTATGTATACCTTTGTATGTATGCTTATGCAACATAAATTTTTATTGCCATGTAATGCATATACATACATATTATAATAAATACATATCGAGCTTGTGAATTTCCGCTTTAACCCGTATGCACCCAATAAATTAATTTATTACTAGTACTTACTTTGTTCTCTCTTTCTTTGCTTTACTTGTACTGCGCGTCTATTTATTGCTTTTAATATATCGCACACTAAATCAAAAAGCGTTACAATTCAAAATTTTTCGAAATCGGGTTTCTTCCATAAATTGGTACACAAAATATATCTCTAGCGGCTGCCAAAAAATCTTTTCCATCAGAGTCTTTTTTAACTGAGAAATAACTATTATAAGTAGCCTTTTCCCATATCATTGCATATAAAAATTAAAAAGTTTTTTGCCTCTCCTGAAAATTTTTGAATTTTGAGTTGTAACGCTTTTTGATTTAGTTTGCGATATAATCATACAAAAATTACTTCGCGGTTTATATTATAACCTTCGCTGCTTCAAACTGGCAAACGCCATAAAACACCATTCGCCGCCCCGCCGACTGTGCCATAATAAACCAACAGCGATGCATGCAAAATTTTTGACACGTTTGAGAGGCTAAAAAGAGACTTGAAGTTCTGCACACATTTGCCTTGTTCGGTTGTTGTTGTTTTTGTTAGATTACTCCTTAGCTGCAATTATTAATTTTTACAATGGAAAATAAAAAAAAAAAAAAAATAGTAATCAAAAATAAATCTATATAAAACTAAAAGCAATAAGCCACAGCTAGACTCGCATGTAGTTGCTGCCTCCAATATCGTTTGGCCTCATAAATGAAGTTGTTATACTTGTTATTTTTACAATTTTTAGGTTACTAACGTTGTTCTATGTATGTACGCTTATAAGCCTTAAATTTTTGCTATTGTTTTAGTTTCTTTTTTTTTTTTTTTTTTTTTAAAGCATGGCTTAACGCTCGAACAAACAAGACCTTGAAAAGCAAATTTTCTGCAGACATTCACACGTACAAACACATGTATAAGTATGCGCTAAATACATGTTTATTACATACGAACATGCACTAGATACTTACATACTTTAAAGTGCGCCTGGAGGCCCAGTTACGGTTTGTTGTCGTTCGGCCACACAAGCAGGCCGGCAAGCAAGTTCCATTCCCGTTGACAGCATTTAACATAAGTTTGCACACGTTGAATGCCTATAATGGATTTCTTGTTAGACAACAGCAACAACAACAATAACAACAACAACGACAATAACAGCAACAACAATAACAACAACATAGAGTACCACACCTGCAAGCCATGTTAGTTATGTATGTAGATGGCTTCTGAGTCATTATTAAATATAAAATATTGGATTAATATAATAATCATGCAAATTTAATAAATTGTTATCTTAGGCGAATTAGTATGCGCACACAAAATGGGTTAAGTTATACTTACAGTGGAACAGAATAGTCGATGGTTATGCCGAACCCACTCCCAATAAAATTAAGCATACGTGCTATATGTATGTATGTATATGAAGAACCAAGCGGCTTAAGGGTTGCAAACCGGCGCAAGGCTGTAGGGTTTTCTTTTTAAGAGGAAGAAGCATTGAAGGTCTTTACCCAGTCTGTGTGGGAGTTTAATTTGCACTAATAGGGCTCTTCGAACGATAGTTGTCTTTGGAAAGGCAGTTGCCAAAATAGCCTAGTAAACCTCCTACAGTCATCATAACGAGCCCCCCCGGCAGTGATGTCATTTTCACTTCGATCGAAGTATTTCACTTCACTTTTATGCCCGTCACTTCGACACTTCCTCTTTCCCCAAATCACTTCGATTTTGACCAATCAGAATTAACTTACTTTTATAATTTATTCTTACAAATTCTAATAAAAGTTGCATATGCAAGTATGCAAGAGGTAAATGTTTATACAATCATAAGATATGGCATCTCTCATTGAGATGAATAATCGATTTTTTAAAAGCTCTTATCTCTAGTGTTTTGTCGCTTTTTTTAAAGGTTTGACACAGGTCAACTCCGGAGCGGAGTTCGAAGCAAAAAAAAATTGTGGTATTTTAAGTATAAGTTTAATTTTTTTACATTGAAAGAATTATGACCGGTACTTGTTATACTTAAATAAAATTAACAAAAGAATACTTAGTACATTCTCGTTATCCAATGCCCTCACTCTGTAGTTCGATGCGAAAGAAATTTCCGTATTCCAAATAAACAATATTCTACAGTTTACGAATGTGCTTTCGAATCTAATTTCACTTTCGAATAGAACTACAGTGTGAGGGCCCAGGAATAAAAAAGATCTCGTATTTATATACATAACATACATGATATGTACGTGTATGTACATAAGTATATATACAAATATTAATTGTTATTATATCAATATATACCCGATAAAGAGCAGACATCATACTTAAAAAAATTTTCACATTCGTGTTTCTGGCAGGAGGCCGACGATATGTAGTTTGAATAGTTTTTCTTTGAAATGATACTTAAAAACCAAGGCAAATTCATTCTTATGGTAATGGTACGTGAACAGCTGACTTCTTCTTCTCGTTTTTAATTCACCGTGTACAGAAGAATACAGGAGAATGTCAAACAAGGAAAAATTTTAATTTGAGTTTGACATTTTGATGGACAAAAACTTAAAGCGAATCGAGGCGAAACCGAGGCGAATATTGCCGAATTCGCCGTGCCATTACCATAATGAATTTGCCTTGTTAAAAACAAAATGCATATATTATTCCGTTTTTACGATCCAACTTTTCTTGACCTCGCGGGAAACGTATGAAAACCCATTTAGCCGCGCTTCACTTCGATTTACTTCGAATCACTTCGATTTTTCAGCCGCTTCACTTCACTTTAAAATTTGGTGATGACAACACTGCCCCCCGGTACTACCGTCGAGCTATTGTCGGAAGGTGCTTTGAGCACTAAGCTCTACGTCCGCTGTAGTCACGTTATTAACCTTAGGCGAACCCGCAAGCCTTAACCCCTGTTATTCAGTGAATGTGCTGCACCTGGGAATAACCAGATATATCCTGCCGAGTGCAGGAATTCGAACTCCTGTACGTATCCGTTGCACATGAAGTGTTTCATAATAAGTGGTCCGCCAAAGCTTAAGGGCTGAACTCCTGTACTTTTCCTTTCCACTCGAAGCACCCATATTTAGAAGAATAGGAAAATAATTTGGCCCGTCTAGTGGCATTTTTGGTCGCCACTGGTTCGCCGTAACCTCTCTAGGCTTCTCAGTGTTTTCATCGTATCTGCTGTTATGTCACCCGCTGCAATCCACTTTGCACTGCTTCCTAGCATGTGTTTTATGAGCGACTTTGGTGAATAGTCGTTTCCACATATTCTATGGAGCTTATTACTATATTCTTAAAATCTTGGACACTCAAGGAAGACGTTGAAGGAACTGAGTAAGGAAAAATCGACTTCTCCATGAGCTCGTTGCAGCCTGGATCTTAAGTCTGGTATATACATCTATGTGTCCAGCGTCCTGTCGTGGTGATACTCAATCTGAGATACCAGCTTTGTTCTGTGGCCTCTCGAGCATCTGAGTGTTCGGCTCCGGTTTGTGCTATCATTGCAGCTTCTTTTACCAGTATGTCAATGAGGTAGAGCCCAGAAATAACCCTCGCGATCTTAAGATTACTAAGTGTCTGTTGTCTCTGAGGAGGGATGATTGCTGCGACTTATCTTCGGGGTCCACAAAGAGCACTGTCTTTTATTTAGCATCGCATGCGTGCAAAGTGGGTTCTAGGTGGTGACAGTGAATGCAAGGGATGTTTAATGCTCTCTGCTCGTGTCCTGCGTTTTCAAGGCTACGGCTTCGGCTGCTAGAGCCAGTTTTGTTTAATAATCTCGGGGCATTCACCAAATTAATGCTAAAGAAAAACTTGGTATTTGCCAAAAGGACGGGTTTGTTCTTCAGTTTGGTTCCGAGCGCTTAATTTATAAGTGTTCATGTTCAAGAACTTCTTTGCCAACAAAACGTATATGTGAGGTCTTCACTGGCCACTAACTTATTAGCTCATAGCTTAAATAGTACAGTACCGTTTTCATCTGTGTTTTCCCATGACAATCGGATCTATATAGCCACTGGAATGTACTAGACTTGTGTCCGACTGCTTTTTTCGCAACACGATTCAGAACTTTCAGGGAGGGTTTTTGCCGTTACAACAGTTATAGCAACAACAAAATTGACCTCATTATTATTTCTCAAAAATAAACCAGTATCAATTTCCTAACAAATTTTCTTTGCCTTTGGTCGCTTTTGTCTTAAGATTCTCGTATACTGCCTTCCATAGAAACCCATTATTGCAACCCACATTCTCTACTGAGAAAAAAAATTGACACACTAAAAACAATTGTGAACACTAAAAATGATATGTTGAATATAAAGAAAATTATGCCAAGTCCTTACTCTATTATTATATACGTTTATTTATTTTCTCTGCATTAAATCGGCTTATGTACGTACTTACATATTTCCTGTTATTCATTGCAATAGCCAACGGCTACAATTTGCCATATAAGCATATTTATATTATTGACATACATAAATCAAAACAAACGTCATACGAACTCTCTGCTGCTGTACGGCTCTGTGCGCTTGCGCGGAAGCTCATTCGCTGTTAAATTACAGCATGACTTAGAACAAGCAGATAATTCTAATACAAGTGCAGTATTTGGTGAAAATAACAAATTATAGAAATACATAGAAATTGCTTAGGTTGCGAGAAATTAAGGTCAATATATTATTCTGGGTATTTAATGAAAACTTTAGTAACGATCTAGCAAGTTTTGTTAAAAAAAAGCAGTTAAAAGCGGCATTAAATTTATAAAAAACAAGTAAGGAAGCCTAAGTTCGAGTGGAATCGAACATTAGATACTCAGCTGTATGCTTTCATTGTTTATTTGCGTTTGTTCGATATAGGGTGTATTTTATATGAAACGAGTGCTGCATAAACAGGGCGCAGCCACGCCCATTTTTAAAATTTGTATCAATCATCCAAATAAGCATATAAATATTATTGTTAGTGCAAAATTGCATCCCTCTATGACTTTTAGTTACAAAGACTTCACGTTACAAATTCCAAAAGGGTGTTCAAGAAATATCTTTGTTAAAAAGTAGGCGTGGTCATAAACAGATTTCAATAAATTTTTGCGTGTCTATTAACACATATTATAAAAGTGTATAAACCAAGTTTCGTCATAATATCTCAGTTATTTGTCGAGTAATAGGCTCGTAGATTCCTTTGTATAAAAAGAGGCGGTGCCACGCCCATTTTCCAAACTTTTTTTATTTTTTGTTTCCGGTCTATTGTAGAACTCATGTCACAAAATTTCAGTGATAGTTCTTTATATTTGACAGAGATATCGCTTAAAATGTTTTTATTAGGTCACTTTATAATACCCATATATAAAAGTGGGCGTGGTCGTCAACCGATTTCGGTAATCTTTCGTCCACACATTTGGCTAAGTAAATATATCACGCGTACTAAATTTCATCGATATATCTTTAACGGTTTATGAGTTATGGCTTATAAAACTTTCAATATTTGCCCCTTAATAAGTGGGCGTGGCACCACCCATTTTCCAAAATTTTTATATTTTTTGTTTTATGTCCCTAGTTGGACTCCTGCCATAAAATTTGAGTGATAGATCTTTATATTTGACAGAGATATCGCTTAAAATGTTTTTATTAGGCCCCTTTATAGTTCCCATATATAAAAGTGGGCGTGGCCGTCAACCGATTGTGATAATTTTTCGCCAAAACATTTGTCTAAGTAAGCAAATTACGCATACCAAATTTCATCGATATATCTTCAACGGTTTCTGAGTTATGACATATAAAACTTTCAATGTTTGCCCCTTAATAAGTGGGCGCGGCACCGCCCATTTTCCAAAATTTTTGTACTTTTTGTTTTATCTCCGTAGTTGGACTCCTGCCACAAAATTTCAGTGATAGATCTTTATATTTGACAGAGATATCGCTTAAAATGTTTTTATTAGGCCCCCTTTATAGTTCCCATATATAAAAGTGGGCGTGGCCGTCAACCGATTTTGATAATTTTTCGCCAAAACATTTGCCTGGGTAAGGAAATTACGCATACCAAATTTCATCGATATATCTTCAACGGTTTCTGAGTTATGACATATAAAACTTTCAATGTTTGACCCTTAATAAGTGGGCGTGGCACCGCCCATTTTCCAAAACTTCATCAAATTTCTTCATAAGGACTTGAGCTCAATACGTGGGTAAAATTTTATCACTCTAGCTATATTAGTGGCTGAGATACCAAATTTCCGATTTTTTCTATATAGGAAAAGTGGGCGTGGTCATGGTCCGATTTCGCCCATTTTCAATACCAACCGTCCCAGTCTCGATACCAACTTGCATTTCAAATTTCATCAAAATATCTCAATTTTTACGCGAGTTATCCTGCGTACGGACGGACGGACGGACAGACGGACGGACGGACGGACATGGCTCAATCGATTTCTCTTTTCACCCTGATCATTTTGATATATATAAGTCCATATCTATCTCGATTATTTCATTATGTTACAATCCACCGTTATGAAATCAAAATTATAATACTCTGTGTACTAGTACAGCTGAGTATAAAAAAGGCTTCATTGCCTTGCCATCTTAGCAGTGGCGAGATGATCGTCATTCAACTTAGATTTGTATAACGCCTTTGGTTTTAATTTCTTTCATTAAAGAAGCCTACCAAAAACATTTAATTGCTTTTGCCAAAGCAGTCTAGAGCTGAACAATTGACTGCTTGTTCGACCCATTCAAGATATGTATATTAAAGGTTTGAGAAGCATTGCACAATCTAGAGTTGACTCTCGGTCAAAACCAATCTCCCACAAATTTTATCCTACTTAGCTATGCATTCGAAACCCATGAACAAGAAAAGGACTTATCAAATTTTCTCTACGCTCCCTGAACCTTGAATCTGCGGTGCCATCGTACACATCTCGTCTCATGTTTTAAATTTAAAAGCTCTTGAAAGCCGAAAAATTGTAAAGGATTTTTGTTTGAGGAAATTGCTCAAAAACTACTGAACGAAGTTTTGCGAAATTTTGGCAGTTTAATTGTTGGATAAGTCCTCTCGACATAGGCTATATTTTTACCACTAGATGGCGCAGAAGTCGATTAGCGTAATCCATATTTATGATCCGATTCTGTTCGTTTTGGCACGTATGTATGTTTGATATGTAGTCAAAATCTCTGCTACAAAAAAACTCTGCTAGGTGGCGCTAAAGTCCAGATATTCAGAAAATACGTATTTATGGTCTAGTTTTGTTAATTTTTATCACGCTTTTTTTGTCATATAATGGAGAATTCGGATATAAAAGAAGTGGAAGACGTTAACGTAGAACTCTTTTCATTATGATGTCTAGGCCGGGTCACCAGACATGGGGCAAAATGTGGACCCGAATGACCATGGAATGTCTATGAGCAATATTGCTTTATTATAGATCTCGGTTTCCCATGGAAAAGGAAAGAGAAACAAAAGGGGAAGAGGTCAAGAAAGGGTAAACTAAATGGGAAAGAGAAAGGAAAAGGGACGGAAAAAGCAAAGTGAAAAGGAAATGAAAAGGCAATAGAAGAGGTAGAGGTAGAGGTAGAGGTAGAGGTAGTGGTAGTGGTAGTGGTAGTGGTAGTGGTAGTGGTAGTGGTAATGGTAATGGTAGTGGTGAAGGTGGAAGTAGAGGTAGTGGTAGTGGTAGAGGTAGAGGTAGTGGTAGTGGTAGTGGTAGAGGTGGAGGTGGAGGTAGAGGTAGAGGTAGTGGTAGTGGTAGTGGTAGTAGTAGTGGTAGTGGTAGTAGTAGTGGTAGTGGTAGAGGTAGTGGTAGAGGTAGAGGTAGTGGTAGTGATAGAGGTTATAAAAAAAAACATTTTCATCTCAGGGAAGCGGGACGGGCATTTGCTAGTCTATATACAATCTACATATATATGATTTAAAGGATCAATAGAATTTATCCTTAACTCCTTGCAAGAATTATTTTGGCAAATTAACTTGCTGTAAGTAAGTTTATTGATCAATCCAAAAAAAAAAAACAAAACGCGCTTAGGAACACCCTTCTCGTCCAACGCTTTATTTTACAATTTTAACGGTATTAAAGCATTCAAAATTAGTTTCACCTGCCTGCGAATAAAAATAAGTACGAAAAAGAACAAATAAAAGAAGAAGAACTAAAAGCCGGCAATTAGCCAGAAAAAAACCCAAATTATACACGCTGGCATAAACATAGAAAACTAAGCGCTCTCGCATGCTGAGTCATCTTCTTTACTTGCTTATTTACTTACTTTCAGTCTGTCTTCATAAGCTTTTAACGCCGACGGTCAATCAAAACTCAAATGTGCTCAGCGCTTCTACTAATTCAATGTAGAGATTTTTTGTTTTTGTTTTTGTTTTAAGTTTGCTAATGGCCTGGTTATGCTTACAATAGTGCTGGTCGAGCACCGTGAAATTGTTGTTGTGCACTCCGACGGTGAGAGAATTTTCGGACTCTCACATCCAGCAAATCTGCTGTGTGAAACAGGCAGCCAGCAGTCGAGGTTTCGGGGGTAATAATGTGTTATGTTGTGTATGTGTTCAGTAATAATCATGTGTTATGTTGTGTATGTGCGCTCCAATCATCAATGTAAGCATAACCACCTCTCACCAATCACGAAATGTTTCCGATTTTGATTGGCAATGTTGATTGGTACCATAACCACAGCATAACGGTACTTCTACTTGTTTGGTTTTGTTTCTTCTTTTTCTGCGCAACTTTGAAACGAAACACTTTGAAGGCTCTGAAGGCAAGCAGAAGTTGACGACCCAAAAAGCTTTTCATATGCCGCTTTTGTGGGCTGTGTAAAGCAAAAAAATTAAAAAAAAAAGTTAAAAAGAAATATGTAATTAAACTAAAATTGCCATGACAACAAGTTTTGCTTAATTTTTGCTGTTGCTAACTGCTGCTTAAGTCATTAGCCTTAAAAGTCTGTCTGTGAAGATGTGCTTTAACAAATCCAAAGTGCGTTCACACTGTCTTCTAGCCAAGCGTTCTTATGGCGAATATTAGCTCTCATCCTACACCTGTGGCAGGCAATTCAGGTAGCTGTGCTTACTTAGCTTGTTAACTTCACAAATATTTATGTAAGTACTCTGAAAAAAAAAACGTTGTAAATCTAAAGACTTTCGCTGTTACTACTACTTTCCGCAGTTGAAATGTGCCCAACAACGCTCCGTTGTTGTTTCAAAGGTGCGAGCGTTGTTGATTTAAGTCAATAACGGAGATTGTTGGAAAAAATTTTCACCTAACAATTAATTTTTGTTTGCATTTTACTCTTCATCTTCTCTCCGCTCGGGTCCCAACTGCAAATATGTAGCCTCCGCTTGTTCTCCTATTCTTCTCTCCTTCTTATCATTCACTGGTTGCTATCTTTATTTCTTATTCTGATTTTTCTTCTTTATTTTATATTCTCCTCCGGATTCAAACCATGACATCAACCTGAAATTATATCCAATCATCACATAGTGGAACATTCAACATTATATTGAATTGTAGTAACCTATTTATACTTCCATTTCCTAAAAAGGAATCCATGAATTATTTGAATCATTGTAAAAACAAAATTTAAAAAAATTTGTTCTCATTAGTTTTGTTTACAGTGGAAACTGTTGGGTCAAATACTTTTGCCTTTAAAACAACAACGGGGAGAAAATTGTTGCTAAAAATAAACTTTTTTTTGGATTTTTCTCTTCATCTTCTCTCCATCATTATTTTTTTTGTTGGTTTTCTCACAAAAAAATATTTTCTCACAAAAAATTGTTTAAAGGCAAGCAAGTTTTTGAAACAACAACGCCCGTTTTTGAATAAATTGTTGGATCAAAAATTTTGCTGTAAAAACAAATACTTTTGCTGTTGAATCAAAGACGGAGATTCAACAGCGGAAAGTTGTTGGTTTAACTACGGGTATTTTTTTCAGAGTATTGGCCAAAAAATTGCCAAGAATACCTACATAGAAAAACAAAAAAAAAGTTGAAGAACTCCTCACTGATTGATTAAGCAGTCAAGTGGAATGGAGTGGTTTTTGGTAACCGGTTGCCGTCGACAGGTCGTCGTCGTCGTTGTCGCTAACCGGTCAATGACTGTTGTGACAACAGACACTTTCATCTTTTCGGTATTCTCACATGTACAGCATATTTTCACATGTGCTTTCTTATGCCAGTATGTTTGTATGTATGTAAGTATATGAGTACGTGTATTGACCGCTAAAGTTCTAATTGCCAGTCTTAACAGGATCACATTTCGTTAGGGCGTTTTTGGTGTTTTGTTCAATATTGTCAAATTAGCAGGAAGCCATGTCGACTAAACTTGAATTATTTGCTAAAGCAGACAGCATATAGCACAAGGGTGTTGCAGCCAGCATTGCAGCATTAGAGTGTTGCATTTTTGTTGACAAGATGTCGTCCAAAAATGTAATAAAACCTAATGTAAAATTCCGCTAGATTTTTAGGCCTAGAAGTCTTAGTCATAGCAGAATTGTTTTTTGGTATTTCTCGTATACTCAGGCGGCTCTGAAGGATCTCGGATGTGCAACGGTACAGTCAGAGAAAAGTTGCGGGCTAAAATCAAGCTATGTCGTACTTGTTTTAAGAACTACTGAAATTAAGGAAAAATATATAAAATTTAAATTTCTCCAATCTTGAAACCGGAATTGCATTCTTGAAGCAAGATAAAAATCTTTTTTAAGAATAACATTCTCGATTTAAGAATGAAATTCTTAATTTAAGAATACTAATCGTTGCTTTTTTTGTACAAAAGAAAAATTTTTTTTAACAAGAAAAAAAGAAAAATTTACATACATACAATGTACGAGATGGAAAATAAAAGAAATCAATTTACACTGCTTGGAAGTGGCGCTCATTGCAGTAGGGGGGACTCCAACGCTATCACCTCCTAAGAGGATTTGCAGTTTTGCGGCGCCAAATTTTGGGTGCATGGCTCCAATGATTTTAGCATTTTCGAGCTTAACAGACTTTCATAACGTTTTCGGCTTGATTCGAGCCCGCTATACTGAAATTTAGCTTGCTTTTTTTCTGAGTGTATCATCAAGCCTGATCAGGCAGTGTGGGAAGAGGATCACCATGGGCTTAGCAAGTCGATATAGCGTATTTCTGTTCTGGGCGACGTGGCACCGCGATATCCAGCGAAATAAAATGGCTGATGAGCTAGTCGCCAGGCAAAGCTCGGCTATTGATACCACAGAGGCAAAGAAGGTTCTTGCGCCACTCGGTTTCATCCAATGAGCCGAATTTCGCGGCACTGAGGAGTCTAAAACAAGATGAAAACAGTTGCAGAACTGCAGAGTCTGCAAAAGTGGCTTACCCACATACAATGAGATGCGATCCTCAGCTAAATTCTAAAGATGGACAGGATGAGGAACATTTCCCGCTTAACTGCCATTTATGAAGTGGGTTTTTTTGATGGCTGAGTTAGCGCTCAGTTTGTGCAAGGTCGAGTAGAGGTCCCACAAACCCCCAATGAATAAGAACACGATATTTATGTGTTGAGACCGAACGGACACACGCACACAAGTTCTGAGGTGTTGGGAGAGGGTATAAGCTTTCCGTAATGAGAGAGTTAGATGGTGAGAAGGGAGAAGGGAGAAGGATTTGTGAGCGTGATCGGGGAGGCTGGCAGCGGCTGTTATCGGAGATTGAACGGCAATGGATACAGGAATCTCAGAGCAGCTGAGAACGGCCCATGGTAGTAATAAACGGCGGAGAGAGGCCGTAGTATCAGAGAGGCGGCAGTGCAACTGAGGGGCATACCAAAGACAGAGCAGTAGTCGGGCAGGGGTGGTGACGGAGGGGTGGGCCTCGTACTTCGATGCTCGGTGATGGTCAGTGTCGCGGTGGGGTATTTTACCTTTGGTATCTGCGTTGACGGGATGACTCCTAATTATGGCTTACAGCGTTTGTGGTGCCTGTTGAGGTTGCCTACGATAAACTAGGGAGACACACTGTGCCGCAGCTGTAATTTTGCTGGAGCGTAGGAGACGGCGGAGCACCTGCTATGCAAGTGTCCTTCGCACTGCCGTAGGCAGAATGTCACTTCTTGGACAAGCCTTTCTTCGGCAGCCTCTCAGAACTCAAGGACGTCAGGCCTAAGCCCCTCAGCGCTCAACAGAATGTATATGGGCGTAGGATTTGCCCTAGTTTCGGAATTAATAATCTCTTTACCTCTCGGAACTCAGAGACGTCAGGCCTGTGGTGCGTCTTAGATAGCTAAACTCAACAGGATGGATATAGGACGTAGAACTTGCTCCGGTTTCTAAATTCCTTTATTCTATTGTTCTGCTTCATTAGTCATGTGCCGTGATATCGAAACGGTGTTTCGGCGATAATTGGAGTCAGCGGGAGTCGCCACTTAAACCAACCAGACCTGGGTAATATCAAGTACCAGTACGACTTGTGACAAGTACATTTTAAAAGAATTGTACTAGTACTGATACTTGCATTCCCAAATTTTCAAGTACTAGTACAAGTACAAGTACAAGGAATTGAAAAAGAATTGAAGTTTTGG
Organism: Urophora cardui; assembly: GCA_960531455.1. Classification (NCBI taxonomy): domain Eukaryota; kingdom Metazoa; phylum Arthropoda; class Insecta; order Diptera; family Tephritidae; genus Urophora; species Urophora cardui. The sequence continues at coordinate 145,479,200 of OY482672.1, forward strand.
CAAATACTTCAAAGTAATTGAAAAGAATTGAAAGTACTTGAAAAGAATTGAAAAATGTACTTGAACCTTTTTCTTTTCAATTCTTTTCAAGTACATTCAACTCTTTTCAATTACTTTGAAGTATTTGCTAAAACTTCAATTCTTTTTCAATTCTTTGTACTTGTACTTGTACTAGTACTTGAATATTCTGTAAGTACTTAGTACGGACTCATTACTTCAAGATCAAAATATAAAGTATGAAACCAACCAACCAGAAGCCGAGAAAGTAGCTTCGTAAATGCTGAAGTAGCAGCCTTTAAACCCTGGCACATGAGTCAAGGCATCCGCCACTACACATCTCAAGCTGATGACAGCACAATAAACCCACGCTTATAAACTATGCAACTTTAATGACTAGTTTACAAACTTTTTTCCATAGATAGATATATTCTAAAAAAAGTATATCGCATGTGCATTTATTTATGTAAGTCAGTGACTTACACCACTTTTTTACATGACTCATATAAAGTCCAAGCAAAGAGTAAAATTGCAAAAAACAAAAAATTAGTTTAGTTTCAATGTGCATCCTATGACTGCATTAATGGACGATATAAAAAAATTTTTATTACGCTCTATTATAATGAGTTTTGGATTTTTTTATTGTTGTTTTTGTTGGTATGCATTAATGGCACATACGCCGAAGCGCATGCAATATATGTAGGCACGGTTACATACAAACATTCATGCATTTATTTACCTAACTACTTGCTTGCATTTCCTGCTGCGCCGATTACTCATCAGCCAACACAATTGAAAAGCTATAAAACTAGAAAGAATAAAAAAAGTTATTTATTTTGAATTAAAGCTAAAGAAATAAACATTTGATCTTTGCTGATTCGTTCGAATTTTGCAAGTTGCGAGTAGCGAACGGGGGCAGCGAGCGGCGAACGAGGGCAGCGAGCGGCGAACGAGGGCAGCGAGCGGCGAACGAGGGCAGCGAGCGGCGAACGGGGGCAGCGAGTGGCGAACGAGGGCAGCGAGAAGTGAACGGGTGCAGCGAGCAGTGAACGGGGGTAGCGAACGAGGGTAGCGATCAGCAATCAGCGAGTAGCCAATTGCGGCAACTTTCTGCTGCTGATTACTCGCTCATGTCCACGAAAAAAGAAAACAGCGCCAGCTCAGCTGACTGATCGACACATGTGCGCCACCGCGCCAAAACAATTGATCGATGTGTTGAACGAAACGACCGAAACGTGACCCAAGCGACAGCTCAAATAGATAACGCCCGAGTGTAATTGTTTTCTGCCTGCAAAATAGATACAAAATGACTTGCATTGTCATTCAATTTGAAAAAAAAAAAATAAATACATAAATAATAATAACACTGTCCAACAGTGATTTCTCAACACGAACAAACGCTATTAATTATGAAAGAGGATGTCTCCCAGACCAACTTTCCCGAACAGAGTACTATTCCAGAGGGTCTGAGTTTTTTTTTAGAGGGGGTTAAAGTTTTATAGTTTTAGCTGGAGGTGCAATTACTTCATCGAAAATATTTTATACAAAATGACCTCAAATGAAGTTTTTGAGCTCGGACTTCCTTTTTTTCATATTCCGGTTCCGGAGGGAGGATCCAAAGAACAAAAAAATGCATATGATGTGTATACATATAAAATTTGTTGCATATTTCATGGCGTAATTTCTGATTATTATATTCTGTGGTCTTGTGCGTTATTTCTACCCTTTGTCTTAGGGGACCCCTAGTGAAATTTTATAGCGAATAATTTTCTAGAACATTTTAACCCTCTATCTGCATCGTTAATTGATATTTTCTACATGTGTTCCCAAACAAGGGTTAAAAACAGCCATTTGCATGGGCGTTAGAGGGTTAAAGTCTACCGCAAAGAAATTCCTTATTAAATTCTGTAGAAGAAGTCCGAGCTCAAAAACTTCATTTGAGGTCATTTTGTATAAGATATTTTCGATGAAGTAATTGCACCTCCAGCTAAAACCATAAAACTTTAACCCCCTCTAAAAAAAACTCAGACCCTCTGGACTAGTACTCTGTTCGGGAAAGTTGGTCTGGGAGACATCCTCTTTCGTAATTAATACCGATTGTTCGTGTTGAGTAAAATTTTTGTAAATTTGTTGGACTGTGTAATAGATAATTATATGAAAAAAAACCAACAATATATATATATATATACAGCTACAAAATACGTGCCTAAAACTCAAGCACAATAATCAGCAAAATAAACGAAAATAGACAACAAAAAATAAGCTATTTATAAAGCGCAAAGTCCATGCTACAAAAAAATATGCTGACGAATGGCAATTGGAGTACTAGATACCTCCTATTCACTTAGTGCAGTGCGCCGCCACGTGTGGAGCTGGAGCTGCGGCTGGAGCTACAATTGTAAAGTCCTCATCGTCATCGTTATTGTCATACTCTCGCTTTCACATGTGACGCATTTATGTTTATGACAAAAGTAAAAAATACTTAATAAGCAAATAGGGTAGCTGGGTAGCTACAAACTATTAAATATGTAGGGCAATAGTTATGAAAATATGCATACATATATGGCAGCATGACATATATATGTATTTACATATCTATGGGTAAATAATGGGCTTGACGGCTGCGCCTGAGTCATAAGCTAAGCGCTGATCACGTTAAGCTAAAGTCCAAAGGCGCCTTGGCCTGGTAATGCGATCAGCTGCGCTTTAAAAGGGTTTGATTGCATATTCTCAATGTGAGATAGACACACACAAAAAATATAACACTTGAATACTTATGGAAATTAGAGCTTATGCGTAGCTTTAGACGTTTGCTGATAGAAATTATTTCCTCAAGATTCAATTAAAGACAAGTAAGTACCCGAATTGTATGATTTGTGTGCTCAAAAATATTCTAAATTAGCAAATACTTGTTCCACTTCGCTGAGAGAAAACCAGAAACAAAAACACGGATCAAAAGAATCCAAAAGATCGAAAATAGTAATCCAAGAAACCGATAAATCCAGAAGACAGAAATCCAAAGATCGATAAATTCGAAAGACAAAAATCTCCGATGTATTGTGGAACGAATTTCTGTCATCCCTTGTCAAGTTTTATTTGATTACAAACCGGTTTCGGCTGTGTGCCATCTTCAGTATCTGGTTTCGTTCTGAATATGGCACACAGCCGAAACCGGTTTATAACCAAACCAAACTTGACAAGGGATGACGGAAATTCGTTCCACAATACATCGCAATCCTACCCTGTCGGAAAAGCAAACAACAAAAAAGAAACAAAAATCTCCAGTTATAAGAGACTAAACCGAACAATGCTATCCAACTCTAAACTGATGTATCTAAGCTTAATGCTATGGTGTGAGCGGAAGTCTATTCCAACGACGGGGGGGGGGGGGGGCAAAAATTTCATTTCGCTTACCTCAATCACTGCAGTGTCTTCCAGGCGGCAGTAGTAGCGATACAGAAGGCGGTTTAGTTCTTGAAAGCAAGTATAAGTGAATGTAAAGGCGCTTACAACTTCTCAGACAGCCAGGCTGCACTTGGCTTGCGCTTGGAACTGTCACACGTAAATGCAGATGCGTGAAAAATTACCGCTGATCTCCAGATGAGATCGCTGAGCAGTTTGCCATTCAACTTATATGGGTGACTGGGCATTGGAACATACCCGGAAACGCGATGGCAGACGAGCTAGCTAGAGGGGGTACATTCGCACCACTTTCAATGTTGTGAAAGGGCTTAGGCTGCCAGCAAGCTCATGCTGAAGCAATTCTACTTCAAAGCAGCAAAGAACAGGTAACATTTTCTGAGTACTTGCAACCATACTAAGCTTTTTTGGCCTAACTGGGTCGACAGACGGACAAAGAATCTACTCGCGCTCGGAATGTTCGAGCTTGACAGGGTTATTACTATACCTTATAATCCATGGAAAGCATGCAGAAAGGATGAATGCTCCATATTACGATTACTGTATGGCTTGCGAGAACGAAGAGGGGCACGAAATAGTAAAACACTTGCTGTACGATTGCGCAGCACGAGGAAGTGGGGGCTAAAGCATTTAGGAGCATACCAATTTAGGAATCTAGTTACAATGGAATTTAGGAAAATTCTATGAAAGGGAAGCTAAAGAGGGAAGAGTACGGAAAGTAAAATGGAAGAGAAAGCGCAAATAAAAGGGAAAGGGGAAGAGGAAGAGAAAGAGAAGTACGACAAATGACCTTTTGGAGATAGCTATATGGATAAAATATTGTAGAAAATTATTCGCATTAAAACTTCACTATAGGACTCCTCGGACAAAACCTTTGTATACAAAATCTAGGTCGACGGAAAATAAAAATAACCAGTAATTATGTACATGCTTAATTTTATATTTTATTAATACGAATTTATGGCAGGGACCGTAACGATTATCATTTTTATAAAAAAAAATCATTTTTAATCGTTATAATAAGATTTTTATTTTTTCGATCAAAAATAATTTTTATTACTGGATTTAAATTTTTCCGATGAAACTTGATCGATATTTTATGATTTTTATTTTTTCGATCAAAAATAATTTTTATTATTGGATTTAAATTTTTCCGATGAAACTTGATCGATATTTTATGATTTTTATTTTTTCGATCAAAAATAATTTTTATTATTGGATTTCAATTTTTTCGATCAACTTTAATAAATATTTATTTATTATTTTTTCCGATCATAATAAACTCTAAAAGCTTGTTTCTTTTGTATCATACGCTTAATTATTAACACGCTAACATAAATTTTGTTCTCAAATAGAACTGCGCCAATTTTCATTAAAATTGGTTGGAAAATGCGTCCATAATCGCAGTTGGAAAATTACTGTATGGGTGTTGTACGCTTTTGAACAGAACGGAACAGAGCCATGGCAATGTGCACGCATAGGTGTGTTCGTATGTGTATTCCAAACTTACCAAGCAATTCTGAACACAACATGCAAAATGTTGGCAATCGTCAACTTCAGGCCATACAATATAGGATTCACTTACGTTTGAAAAAGTTTATTATGATCGGAGAAAAAATAAATAACAATATTGATTAAAATTGATCGGAAAAATTTAAATCCAATTATAACAATTATTTTTGATCGAAAAAATAAAAATCATAAAACATCAATCAAATTTGATCGAAAAAATATAAATCATAAAATATCGATCAAGTTTCATCGGAAAATTTTAAATCCAATAATAAAATTTATTTTTGATCGAAAAAATAAAAATCGTAAATAATGGTTATTTAAATATTTAAAAAATAAAAATCTTCAGAATAAAGATGGGGTCACATTTGAATAGAATGCGCTAAAATCATTATATCGACATACTTGCATTTTATTGTTAACGATGTTTTCATAATGATTTTTTCTTCCGAAGAAATGAAAATAACGATTAACATCGGTCATAAATAAATAAATAAATAAATAAAATAAATTTTATGGGCTTAAAGCGGATATATATTCTGCCATTTTTAAGGGGAAGTCAAATTTAAAATGGCAATCAAAATTGTTAAATATAGCAATAAGTGGTCTTCCACCCTCCAATTGTCGCACAGTGTAATTGAAAGCCACAGCATCGCGTGGCCAGGTTTACTAGTGTATATTATTATCCAAAGGACTTTTGGAAAGAGTTTTTTTTATCTCGAACACTCTTCCAAATTTATATGTATGTTATAAATAGAACTACATATACAATATAAGCTTGCTGTCACTGTTGTATAGGCGCCATTTCGTATACCTAAAAATATTTTGACATACCGCAAGCGTGTCAATATGCATAATTTGTTCAAATTTGTACTGTCAATGCTCAAGCATTTCAAGCAAGCGCGCCCCTCGACTGCCCACAAAATGTCAAAACTAACTTGACTTACACAGCGGTGGCAAAAACAATTAACCCAAATTAGGACGACGACAAAAGTGACAGTCCAACAACAAATGTGTTTTACAAAATGCGTATATACTATATATACAAATATAAAAATTTATGGACATACGCGCCAGTGTTGGCATGCCACTAGATAAGTAAGTAATTTAGCTTACATATCTATATATTAATAGGCTAACATTTTTCCCATACAAACAATTGCCAGGCTGTTTAGCACATTTAACATACTTATATCCACATAAAATTGATATGGATGTGTTCGTATGAGTGAGGGGCAGTGCATAGGCATATAATTTTTTCTATAAATTATTTAATTTCTTTATAATTAATAAATAAAGTTTTTAGTTTTGTACCATTTTTGATTTACTTCGTTTTTGCTTCGCTGGCAAATGTGCCCACTATCTATATATTAATAGGCTAACATTTTTTCCATACAAACAATTGCCAGGCTGTTTTGCACATTTAACATACTCATATCCACATAAAATTGATATGGATGTGTTCGTATGAGTGAGGAGCAGTGCATAGGCATATAATTTTTTCTATAAATTACTTAATTTCTTTATAATTAATAAATAAAATTTTTAGTTAAGAGAAATAGATATCATAAACGTGTTTACAAATATCGTAAACACAGTTGAAGAGTCGCTTTAATTTAAAAGCGCTCTCTCTATTTTATCATAACCTAACTATAGAAGGTCCATGAAAGGGAGAGTAGCTCTTCTTACGCGAGTTTGTAGCTTATGTCAAACTGTCGTCTTTTGTTTTGATTTTGCATTCTTGAACGTGTTTTTCGTGGAAATAGCTTGTGTGTTCGGTTGTGCGTTTGTGTGTTCGGTTGTGTGTTCGCTCGCGTTTTCTCTGCTTTTGACATTCTTGAAAGACGCCATCTAACTGTAATCACCTATTTTGCTTCACATAAGAGGACCTGTATAGATTGGCCTTGCTATTTTGTATGCATTGGCCCAGTTTACGCTCAGATCAAAATCAACGCGGCCAAATATCTCCTATTGCTTTTCCATTAGCAGTCCTATTCTGAGCGTTACCGGAAAATTACTTTACTGGTAATTTATCTTGCTAAAAATTGTTACCATCTTTTCAATTGGTATTCTGGCACAAATGGTAACGCTGTCAAAGCATTTCCATACGAACGGAATGGAATCGGGCTGAAAATGGTAACAAAATGTTACCATGTATTGAGGAGGTAACTTAATTTTCTGCTGCCAGAATACGAAAAGAGTGTTTAAAATACCAGATTCTTTATTTCACCAGTAAAGTAAATTATGTTACCACACCGGAATAAGGCCGTAAAGCGAAAAATGAGAGAGAGGGCGGGAGAGCACTGAGTAATTTTAATTTTGACCAAGGCATATCTAACAGGTAGGCTCGGTGGCGAATTGAAAAACTTCTTTTTTTATTTACAAAGGTAGAGTGTAATGTCAAAATCAAAGCGAATTCACATCATGGCCAATAGGAATGGACGCGCCCCAAGCGAATTCAGATTTTAACCACGGCGAAATATCATTTTGACATTACACTCTACCAATTACAATAACAAAATACATGGGAAATTTCTGAATTCGCCACCTTCCTAGATCTGCCTGATCTGATTTTGACCATGATTTCCGTGATCAAAAGGGCAAATCAGTGTTGCGGTACAACTCGAATTGTTGAATTGGAAAGTGTTGCTTATCTCTGCGAAAAGGAATAATTTTTGTACCAATACAAAGTTGAAAAAACAAATTGCATGGTCGAATTTCGAGCACCGGCGATACTAGTATGTATTTAAAACGTGCGAACTCTGGAAATGCCACGATAAACAATTATCTATCCAAATAGCTGAGAGACCACAACATATCTCTTGATATAAATACTTACATACATATATAAGCATTTGTGGTCATTATACATATCGCTTGATAAATTTGTGGTCAGCAACGTGACAAGTGCATGCGATTAGAATAAAAGACTCGACAAAGATATAAAAAGTATAAAATGTGCACGAAATTCTTGCCATCGTAAGCTGATTTTGTAATCAAAAATAGCGGTTAAGCTGATAATTTGCTAAGCGCATATTTTTGGTTTTGGTTTGCCTTTGTTGATGTTAGTAAACAACACGTACCGCGCGCTATCGCCACTACAAGCGAACAAAAACAAACAGCGAACCAAATCAGGGTGAAAACAGAATCGGTACGTAACGACACGACATTGCGACAACGACAGTACCTTGACGTAAAAATGTCGGTGCGAAGCCAGCGACTGAAACATAATAAATGCGGCAACGACCACCCCTACAGAAGGCTCGTTGCTGCCACATTACAGTTTTTCATTCACTGCTAAAAAGTTTTTGGTTCAGATCGTAATTTTTTAATGTAAAATAATAAATTAAGTAGTTAAATTTATTAATTGAATGCTTTAAACTGTTATTACATTTGGTTATGTATAAATACTTCCGCTTTTTTTGTAAAGTTTCGATAGATTTATTGAGTTGTCAAAATTTTCATATTTTATAATGCAGTGGCAACTCATCGTCCGCTCGTCGTCGTCACCAAAATTAGAAATCGGCCTAAGTTGACGACAACGTAATTTTGTCGGTGGACGACGTCGTGTCGCGTCGTCTTTATTATAATTGTTTTCATAAGAATGCATGGGTTTTAATTTTGACAGGCCGTCGTTGTCGCAATGTCGTGTCGTTACGTTCCGATTCTGTTTTCACCCTCACTTTTGTGGCATATATGTATATATTTTTTTCGTTGACTTCAAATCATTTTCACGCTTTCCACTATCAGCACTTCGTGTGGTTTATGAAATCGCAAGCAACGTGCTTATCTACTTAGTTAGTTAGTAAAGGTGCCGTTCGTATGAGTGCGAACGCAGCAATTTTTCTCAGGTCAATGCTAGAGACTTTGCTGTTTGCAGCTGCTACTGCGCGTTTTATCAGCTGAGACAAAACAAATAAAACGCGCGTTTGTGCAGAGTTACTTAAAGCGTTTTCTGTTTTTTGTTTTTTTTTTATTTTTGATTTTCAATTTGTTTTTTTTTATTTTTTTGTACGCTACACCGCCAGATAAGGCAAATTATCAACGGGCCTACAACGCGAACGGCAAATTAATAACTAACACTTTTTCTTGACCGCAGTGTCAACGTGTGATTGTTTTTTTATTATAATTTTTTAATTCAATTATTTTTTATAGTATTGTTTGTTTATTCTTGATTTTTGTGAAGGCTAAAGCATATATATGAGTATATACATATATACTTACAGTTGATGATCTTTTGTACCTCAAATCCAAAAAAAAAACAGCGAAAATAGGTCACTAATTTTAACAGAGCAAAAATAATTGCTTAGAATTTTAAACCGAATTTGCTTAGCACATCTCAAAGTTTGCAACTTAATCAAAATTTAACAAAGTGTTTACAATTACTAGCAAGGACACATCGCTGAAACAAATCTAGAAACCATAAATCCAAAGACAGAAATTTTAGAAATTTTTAATTTATATTATCCAGTGTGTAAACTGCTCAATTTTGACCAACGTAAGTTAGCAACTGCTTTCCTGTCTCCGATTTTATTTTATTTTATTTCATTTCATTTTATTTTATCTTACTTTATTTTATTTTATTTTATTTTATTTTATTTTATTTTATATTATTTTTTTTTTATTCTAGTTCATTTTATTTTGTTTTATTTTATTTTATTTTATTTTTAGTTTTATTTTTATTTTATTTATTATTTTATTTTATTTTATTTTATTTTATTTCATTTTCTTTTATCTTAATTTATTTTATGTATTTTACTTTATTTTACTTTGTTTTATTTTATATTAATTTATTTTATGTATTTTATTTTATTTTACTTTATTTTATTTTATTTTATTTTATTTTATATTATTTTATTTTATTTTATTTTATTTTATTTATTTTAATTTTATTTTATTGTTTTTTATTTTATTTTATTTATTTTATTTTATTTTATTTTATTTTATTTTATTTTATTTTATTTTCTTTTATTTTTATTTTATTTTATTTATTATTTTATTTTATTTTATTTTATTTTATTTTATTTTATTTTATTTTATTTAATTTTAATTTATTTTAATTTAATTTTTTTTCTTCTATTTTTATGTTATTTTATTTTTTTTTCTTTTATTTTTGTTTTATGTATTTCTTATTTTATTTTATTTTAATTTTATTTTATTTTGTTTTATTTTATTTTATTTTATTTTATTTTATTTTATTTTTATTTTATTTATTTTAATTTTATTTTATTTTATTTTATTTTATTTTATTTCATGTTATTTTATTTTAGTTCATTTTATTTTATTTTAGTTCATTTTATTTTGTTTTATTTTATTTTAGTTCATTTTATTTTGTTTTATTTTATTTTATTTTTAGTTTTATTTTATATATTATTTTATTTTATTTCATTTCATTTTCTTTTATCTTAATTTATTTTATTTTTTGTATTTTATTTTATTTTATTTTATTTATTTTAATTTTATTTTATTGTATTTTATTTTAGTTTTTTATTTTATTTTAGTTCATTTTATTTTGTTTTATTTTATTTTATTTTTTTTTTCTTTTATTTTTATCTTATTTCTCATTTTATTTTTATTTTATTTTGTTTTCTTTTATTTTTATTTTATTTATTTCTTATTTTATTTTATTTTATTTTTTTTATTTTAGTTTACTTTATTTCTAATTTGACTTTATTTTATTTTAATTTATTTAATTTAATTTTATTTAACTTAATTTAATTTAATTTTTTATTTTTTAGAAACTAGAAAAAAAAAACTTTTTAAGCATGGATGTAACTACAGCTGTTTCACCTTAGGTCCCTCTAAGACTCATCAGGTTACTTTTGCTTCTGCCAAGACTCGAACTTGCGCACCTTGCAGTACAATAACTACAGTTCTAACCGCTGAGCTATTGCCTGCCTTCGACATCTGATAGAAAATTTTTTGCTTAGAGTCTTAGAGGGATCTAAGGTGAAACAGCTGTAGTTACATCCATGCTTAAAAAGTTTTTTTCTAGTTTCTAAAAAATAAAAAATTTAAATATAACCTGGGCCTGTGCTCGTTAAATTAAATAAATTAATTTAATTTAATTTTATTATATTTCATTTCATTTTATTTTTTATTTCATTTTATTTTCCGTTTTTTTATTGTTCTTGCACTAACAAAATATTAAATATTGAAACACTTAATCGTCTCAAATTGCCTTTTTGAATTGACACATTTATGACGCTCACGTTTGTAGGTACTTAATAATATAAAAAGGAATATATTCATGTATATACATATCTATATACAAAAACTTATTTTATTTTTATATGAAGGTTACCAAAGCGAGACACATATATAATTAGCTGATCAAGCGATGCATAAATTATGACAGAGCTGCTAATGACGTATCTTTTATTTGTTTTTAATAGTGTTTCCTTTAAAATGTTAGTATTATTTAATATGTACGTACTCTGAAAAAAAATACCCGTAGTTAAACCAACAACTTTCGCCTGTTGAATCTCCGTCTTTGATTCAACAGCAAAAGTATTTGTTTTTACAGCAAAATTTTTGATCCAACAATTTATTCAAAAACGGGCGTTGTTGTTTCAAAAACTTGCTTTCATTTAAAAATTTTTTTGTGAGAAAATATTTTTTTGTGAGAAAACCAACAAAAAAAAATAATGATGGAGAGAAAATGAAGAGAAAAATCCAAAAAAAAGTTTATTTTTAGCAACAATTTTCTCCCCGTTGTTGATTTAAAGGCAAAAGTATTTGACCCAACAGTTTCCGTTGTAAACAAAACTAATGAGAACAAATTTTTTTAAATTTTCTTTTTACAATGATTCAAATAATTCATGGATTCCTTTTTAGGAAATGGAAGTATAAATAGGTTACTACAATTCAATATAATGTTGAATGTTCCACTATGTGATGATTGGATACAATTCAAAAAATAACAAAAACAAAACTAGACTAGCTTAACAAACAATATTTTCTGCAAACAAAAAAAATACGTTAATAGCTTGGAGTACTGTAGATTTATGCGCCACTAGTCTGCTGCTTCTCAACTCTGTGAGAACCTCCAACCATCTATCACTTTATAAAGGCGTTAATACGGTGTAGCTGAAACCATTACCACCTACGATAAATCAAAAAGAAATCAATATTATATTTTCACCAAATATTTCCATGGTCTCTAATATTGCATATTAAGCTATAAATAATTTTGTAGTTACATACGAAATGCCATGAGCAACAGGTGACCATCAAGAAGACAAAACAAAAAATCATTAAGAATAGAAACACCTCCTCATTCAACGAAACACCTCCTTCTCCAACACAACACAAACCACCTTTTCAGTGAATCACACACAGAAATATTTGCTCTAAATTTAGCTTGTTGAGTTGAAGCATAGCCACAAATATTCGCTTATTAAAATGACAACACTAAAACTTTAAGAATGAAAACGGAAGGCAAAAAAAAAACTAAAAATAAAAAAAATAAAAAAAATTAAAAATTAAAAATAAAAGTAAAAGTAAAAATAAAATAAAAATAAAAATAAAATTAAAATTAAAAAAATGGCAAAATATTAACATTTTAAAAAGAAAACAAATCATTTCATTTGCTACAAGAAAGAAAACCAAAAAAAATAATAATTTTACTTTTGCTGCCAAATGTTGCAAGCGCACGATTTAATACTTTTGAGGTGAGTTGTTTTTGAGTGGGTGTACATGACCGTGAACTGATGATATGCTATGCGCAAAGTAAAAATGTATTACATACACTTATTACGTGCACACGTGTGAGTGGTGAATTTGTGTGGGCAAAAATTGTATGTGCATAACGTAACACAAGTTGGCGCATTCGCTATGTATGTATTTATTACATATATACATATTTTCTTATATGCATTTGCACATATGCACACGAACACTTCCCGTTTGTCAGTGCTGCTTTTTGCAGCAAAATACAGAAATACAGCAATAAAAGTGAAATGGTGGTGCTCGTAAATTTTTTGCTTTTTGCAACATTAAAAACTTTTTAAGTACATACGAATATTTTTACAATTGCAATCGTAAAATAAATGATGTATAGCAAAATCGGGTACAGTTGGGCGTAAAGAAGTAACATAACTGCTTTAGATTTGTTTTTAATGGCTATTGGTTTTCACTTTATTTTGGCTACAAAAAGGTTTACGGGACAATTTAACAAAAGTGTGCCCGACTCCGAAAAATTTGACTTTTTAAGTGGGATAGAGAAATTCTTCCAGTTCACAGAGCTTAGGTTATGTTAGGTTGGCCGGATACAGTGATCCTTCACATAGGCCACACATGGTCCTTAGTGTTACCCACAACGTATTGGAGGCGTTACAATAAACTTGGAATGCAAACCTTCGCAAGTTTTAGTATTTTGTGTATTTTCCGAAGAGTATTTGTTTACCACTAGATTCAACAACAGGGGTGGGAGTACTCTTCCTTGTCGGGTGCTCCTATATGGCCTCCTTGACATCGTCGAAAGGCCCCACCCACCCGTCACCGTCCGACAACTCCAAAGGTCCTCGATCCAGCGCCGAACGATTGGGGGTATTTCGAACCATCCGAGCTCCTCCAACAGCGCCGCAGCACAGACGTTGCTAATAGCACCCGAAATATCAAGAAATACGCCTATCGAACTCCCTTTAGTGAAGGGCTTTTTCAATATGTGGTTGTTGTTGTTGTTGTTGTTATAATTCTCTATCCTAATTATTCTCGATCACGACAAGATAAGTGCGTTTTATGTCTTCCGCCAAGCACCTCGAACCACGACTGAGGTCATCTCGCACCTACCCATGGCTCGCACCATGAGGGGACGTACTCTAACGGACAACAACCTTTGCTAGCCCTCCGCGGTCTCCCCCCCGCAGTCTACCCTGGCTCAAGCACCAGAAACAGGTATCGGAGAGGAGAGACGGTGGTCCATTGCCCAGACAGCAACCTCTTTGAGGTTTCAGCCAAGGAAGCCGAAGTAAAAATTTGCTGGCCACATAGAACAGCCTTCTGCGTTACGCTTTACAAAAAAAATCTATACCCTTAGAATTCTCTTTCTGAGGTTATATCTACGGACCGATCTACAGTATTTTTGCGTATTTGGTGCTGTAAAAATTAATAGAATTGGCTTACTAAAAATTTCATTGAAAAACTCACAGTACTTAGTTTGGAAATAAATACAGTTGGTCGGTTATATCAAAGCGGAGCCATGCTTACCTGCTCTTTTGTCAAATCTCTCTCGTCAGAGGAAAACTCGAGAAACATAGCGTTCTCAAACAAAATGGGACATAGTTCTCAAATCGAGAAAATTATCGAATCAAAATCTAATGTAGTTCTCTGATGTGATTCTTATGAGAATTTCCATTTATTTTATAGACATTGTGATTGGGCTCTTTCCCTATTCAATTTCCAATTGAATTCTAGCGCAGTTTTCTAATTTCACTTACGATTAGAGAATATTTAAATAATTACACTAGTTATCTAATATAGTCTCCATCAAATTATCTAACGTTAGCGATAGTGTTTGCTGGGTTATCTTTGCATTTTGCTGCAATTTTTGTGTACACAACTGTGCATACGCTCATTTAAGTAGGTACCAGTAATGGATATGTTCATTATATATGTGTATTTTTTCTTGTTGTTTTTTTTTTGCATCGTCACGCCACAAATGATTAAATGAGCAACTAACGTTTAGCGATCAATAAAAAAGCCAAGTGAAATGAGTACTAATACGTACATACATACAAACATACCTAATAAAACTGCCAACTTTTATTATGCCCGGCATTTCAGGTAACACATACCTACACGTATAAATACAAACATACATACATATCTACATACTTGATCAGATTGCATAGATTTCTATTTTTGTTTTGGTTCATAATTAGCCGGTTGGTTCGTTGGTTCGTTCGCTCGTTTCTCGCTGGCTCAAGTGGTTTGGTTTGGTTTGGGTTTGGGTTTCTTTTTACTTGCTTTTGCTTTGGCATTCGATTTTGCTCTGTTGAATTGCTTGACTACAAATTGTTGAGCCACAGTCAGTGTTGCCGCTCAAAAATTTCAAAAGGTGGCCCAAAAAATTAAAAAAAAGTGCCACTTAGCTAAAAAACATTTTTATAGTATATTTTTGTGATTTATTTAATGCTTAAAGAAAATGGAATTTAAAATATTCCCTACACTAACGCAGCGTTAATATGGGGTATGTTCAGAAACGCAGCATGAAACGCAACAGCGGCAGTAATTATTTTTTTTATGATTGTGATGAGCGACGCTTCATGCAAAATTTACGTTTATGAACGCTCTGCTTGTACTACAAAATCAGGTTGCGCTTCAAACTGAGTTTCTGAACAAAGCCCTAATCTTTCGTTGAGCAGACGGAATAACCCGAGAAAGGCAAGGAATTAAAAAAAAACTGAATCGTAGGAATTTTATCCAAAAAAATAGCGAATATGAGTGCAAATAATGTAAATTGTGGTAAAATTCCTACGTTTCTTGCACTTTCCTACGGATCAACGAACGCTATGTGTGTTTGTGTGTGTATGGGCTGCTCCGTGCGTTTTCATTATCTTAATGAACAGCCCAAATTTCAAAGTATTCAAGGGTAGTGTTGACAAACAAATTAAATAAATAATGAAAAGTAAAATAATAACAAAGAGGTTTTTTGTTCTTATATTTAAGAAAAAACTAAAAATTATTTAATAATTATAGTTTTGAAAGTAAAAAAGGACTAAAAGTGGCATTGCATATTTTAAAAAAGTTGGGTTCAGGTGGCCTGGCTTTAAAAAAGGTTCAAATTGCCACTTTAGAGCGCTTTCACATTACTCGGTGCGGTATCGGATCGACATTTTTGGTTTTTACCGAAAGTATACCGAAACCTTACCGACCACATGTATTTCAATTCGCACTTTCACATTAGTGTTGCATACATGAAATCGGAGCGGATTAATTTCGGTATACCGCAGCGCGGTAAGACCGGTCAGTAAAATTTGAGGAATTACTGCATACATTTTTGCGGCGTAATAAAAGAAGAAGAACAAAGTCAGTAAAAAACTCGTTTCGGCTATAAATGTAGCAAGTTATGATGTCTTCGTCTTCGCTAGAAGACATTATTGTTATTATTGGGTGATTTGTTGAAGTTAAAAATTTTGTTTTGCAAATTTCGATGTTTGTTTTCCTATTTTCTGCCGATAACGCACCGAAAGTATTCCCACAAGTGTGAAAAACACAGCAACGCGGAATCGTTTCGGTAAGCTGGAAATACCGAGCAAAAAATATCGATCCGATGTCGTACCGAGTAATGTGAAAAGGCCCTTAGTGGCCCAAACGGCAATGCTGGCCACAGTAGCAGCAATTTGATTTATGCCGAATGCTCAAATTTCACTTTCGTAAATGCCAGAAATTTCTCTTAAATTCTGCTTCGTTTCTCGCATCCAAGTAGATATCTACTCTTTGCTAACGGGGGCATTAGTGAGAAACGAGTAGGAGATGTACTCGCATGCAAATACATATCTCGAGAAATGCATACAAATGCAGGTGTTTTCAAGTTTAATTCATATACGTGCATATGTAAATCACCTACATACATACTATCAATGTCGCCGCCCAACTAAAACAAGAGAGAGAACGCCTACAAATGCAAAAGCTTTTTGTAGGAGCCGAGCGCCCGTTTTTATATATGTACATAGATCGTAACTACCTGTGCAGCGTTGGAAGAAAATGCATCCGTATGAAAAAATTAGATACACTCAGCAGCTTTTGAAAAAGATTAGTAAGTAATAAGAAGTAACAGAGAAAGACTACATAGAAGAAAAAGGAGGAAAAGCAACAGTAGAAGCATAAGCATAATTCAACCAAATCAAACCAAAACACTGAGCAAAGTACACAAAACCAGAAACTTATATAAACACAAACGAGCGCACTTTGCTCTTGAGATCTCCCGCAACACATCAACTACTATAAAATTGACATACTTTCAGTTACATGGACATATGTTTGCTCTACGTGGTTACCCTGTAGATGACAGCTCTAGTTCCGAACTGGTACGCTTCTAGTCCATTTATCACCACTACTAGTGTGAGCTGCAGCTCTTTTACCAATAAACACTAAGCTTAAATATTGATTTGAGCATGACTCGAGAACTAGCCCATTTTTCGCACATCACTAAGGATAGAGAACGACTCGAAAAATAGTGAGGAATCATAGCGTTGTCAAACAAAATGGGATGTAGTTCTCAAATCGAAAAAATTAGCACGCTCGAATCGAAATCTAATGTTGCTTGGTTGGTTTGCCTGTCGAGTCCCACCGACTCCAATTAGCGCCGAAGCATTGTTTTGATACCACGACTCGTGACTAAAGACCAGAACCAGAAAAATAAAGTAAGAGAGAATATCAGTTCGGAAACCAGGGCAGATTCTACGCTCTATATCCATACTGTTGAGTTAGATACCTAAAAAAGCCTCTCAGTCCTGACGTCCTTGAGTTCCGGGAAGGTTGTCGAGGAAACGCTTGTCCAAGAAATTTCATGCTGCCTTGACAGAGCGAAGGACGCCCTCATAGCAGATGCTCCACCATTTCATACGCTTCTGGAAGTTTACACATGCGGCACAGAGTGTTATGATCCAATCCCAATTGGGACAAGTGAGTACCAATAGCCCAGTTCCGCGCGAATACCGTAGTTAAGCGGGAAATGTCCATTGTATGAAGACCGCATACTTCTGCATACCCTGCAGGTCCGCAACCGCTTCCATCTGGTTTTAGCCTCCTCGAACCAGCGCCGAGTAATTCGGCACTTGATTAAGTCCACGGCCACAAGAACTTCCACGATAGCCTGTCGACTAGCTCATCAGCCATTTCGTTGCCCCTGATTTCGCGGTGCCCCGACACCCAGATCAAAGAGACGCTATGTCGACTTGCTAGGCCAGTTTCCAAATCCCTACACTATCCGATCAGGCCTGAAACCGTTGCATATCCCAGAGCCCTCAGAGCCACCTGACTATTCGAGACTATCCTATCCTTTTTCCGTCATCGGCACTTTTCCTTGGAATTAGAAACTTGCTGGCCTCCTGTATTGCAAAAGTTTCTGATTAAAAAACGCTCGCCGTGTCTGGGAACCATATAGATATGGAAGTATTCGACTGAGTTGCGAAGATATCCGCTCCGGCTCCGCATGCCATTTTTTACCCGTCCATGAATACTGGTACATCAAATCTCTGAGCTACATATTTTACCAACTCGTCAGTACTTCCTGTATGAAAAGACAATCTCATATTTTGTATCGAAGATTGTTGTAGGACAGATCAAAATCTTATGTAGTTCTTTAATGAGATTCGAATGAGAATTTGCATTTAGTTCATAGACATTGAGAATTGGATTTTCTGTACTCAATTTCCGATGGAATTCTAGTGTAGTTTTCTACCTTCGCTTTCACTTGGAGAACTCGGAAGTCTCAAAATCTAAGTGACTAATTTGCGTTTAAACAGACGGACAGATAGGCGGGCATGGCTTAATCGAATCAGCTCTTGGTTCTATTCATTGAAATGGATACTGGGGTGCGTTCATTACCTCTATTTCTGGTACTTACAAGAACCGTACTACATATGTACCAAAAATATTTAACATTATTTTTTGTTCATAATAATAATATAATACTAATACAATGGCGCTATTATAACTCTGACGAGTTTTATGGCCGAGCTTCTCTCCCAATTCGAGGTGTACTCCTTTTTGTTTTTCCTACTAATTGGGTGGACCTACAGTTTTATGCCGGCTCCGAACGGCGAATGCATTTTTTGTGAGAAGCTTTTTCATGGCAGAAATACTCTCGGAGGGTATGCCGCCCACTGCCGAGAGGTGACCGCTGCTCTTAAAAAACCCAATAATTGGATTTTTACTAATTAGAAAAATTTGTTTGGCTCGGACCGTGGTTTGAACCCGAGACCTCTGGCATAGCAGGCGAGCACTCTACCCACTGCACCACATCGACCTTTTTTGTTCATAAAAGGCATAAAAATACCTTGCTATGATTATTCAATTGACTCCTTTTGAGCTGGTGGTGGTCTAGTAACAACTGACCTATTTCTGCTTGTCAATTTTTGTACTAGATCTGAATTAGAAACTTCATTCCCTATCTATTGATTTCCCCGCAGGGTATGACTGCATTCTTTATGAGTGTGTGTGTGTGTGTCTATCTTTCTACAATCCCTGCAAAAAATGCGTTTAATCCGGGACGTGTCCGTGATAAATCGCAACGGGGACTAATTGTGGACCGATTGTTCTCGAAAGATATCAATCCGGGACAAATCTCTTTCGGAATTAATCGCACATTTTTTTGCAGGGATTAGCCAAAGCAGGAGCGGCTAAGCATAATTGCAGCAACTACGACGCAGAATTTAGAAATAAGGAAAACGAAGAAACATTTAGGTACACAGAGTTTGTACATACAATTTATATATGCACATGTGTGCGAAAAAAACACAAAAAAAACAACAAAAAACAGCAAAAAACAAAAACATAAAAAAAAACGAAAAAAGTATGTATCTAACAAACGTACGTACAATAATGAACTAGGTAAACAAACGACGACGTAACAAGTAAAATACTTTGTATAGCTACGTAAATAAGTACTTATATACATATATATGACACACATAAATGCATATGTATCCACCAGGAACAGCGAGCACACAATGAAATTACCTACATATGTATGCATAAACTTTATGCCATAAAGAAACAAGCCAAACGCTCCTAAACTCAATGAGCGCGCTATACAAATGTGGAAATGAAAACAAACCAGCGAAAATATCTATAGATGCTGCCAGAGCATTTTCATGGAGTACTAGTTTCATGCATTAAAGCAGCGCTGCGTTGCTTTGCTTTTCCCTTTTCTGTGTGTCTCTGCGCTACCTTGAATGCCGTTGGCGTTGGCGTCGTCGCGTTTTGCGTTGTCGTTGACGTTCACAGCAGCAGCGCGACAGCGCGCGCACGCAGAACATTTTCCAAGCGGACAGTGAGCGCGCAGCGAGAGTCAATGTGAGAGTCTCTATTCTTATTTGCTGTTGATATCGAAGTACATTGTTGTGCGCTGACGTTGGCGGCGGCTACGCGACGCCGATGGTGTTAATGTTGATGATTTTGTTGATGATGATAATGATGGCTTGGGTTTCGTAGTGGTGGTGGTTGTTTCTTCAGCGTTTTATTTCCTACGCTCATTTCCTATCAACTGTGCTCTTGGCTGTGATGGCGCGGCGCTGCTACTTCCACTGCCGCTGCTGATGTTTTTATTGGCTTTGCTGTTGTTTTTGTTACTTTAGCTGCTTCTGCTGCTGTTAATGAGTGCTGTTGATAATGCTGCGCTGACGCCGAAGAGCGCACAGCAAATAACAAAAACGCCGATGAATGCGCTCTAATGCAGTGTTGTCCAATGCAATAGTATGTAATTTTCACTTGTCTGCGTAAATCGTTGCTGCAAACTGTGTTGTGTTGTTGTAATTAGCTTCGCAATACGCTGCTGCCGAACCAAGCTATTCATAGATATACGAGCAGTTTACTGGCTCTTTCGTTTTTTCTGAAGCTGGCAGAAGAGTATACGTGTGAGTATACGTGTTTGACGTCGCAGCAGCTAGCCTATGCCCCGGGCATAGGAAATATGCATTTTGGCCGACACTGCTCTAATGCCACTAGCAGCCACAAATGCTACAATCATCATCATCGTCATCGTCATCATCAACAATTGCCGACTGCTGCCTTTACTGTCCGCAGCTTTTTAGCTGTCATTTATGTTGGCGTGGAATCATTCTTGAATACGCGCGCGAAACGCCAACACGTTCAAAGCTTCAACCTCGCAAGCTTGTTGAGTTTAACTACCTATATAGTATACAAAAAGCAACAAGAACAACAAAGTGTGTTTTTTAAACGGTTTTATTTAGCTCACCCCGTTTGTTTTATTCTTTATTCTTGGGTCAAATTTAGTAATTCAAATTTCACCCTCTTCCTGTCAACCGATTAATCTGAAATTTTGCACGCATGTATAACCCCGATGACAATGCAATATTATGAAAAAAAAATTCCGCTAGGTGGCGCGTGGGTCGCTATATTTACAAAAATCGCATTTATGGTCCGATTTGGCTGAAATTCGGAACATGTATTACTACCTTGAAAAGAAATATTTTCTTAAAAAAAAAATTCCGCTAGGTGGCGCGTGGGTCGCTATATTTACAAAAATCGCATTTATGGTCCGATTTGGCTGAAATTCGGAACATGTATTACTACCTTGAAAAGAAATATTTTCTTAAAAAAAAATTCCGCTAGATGGCGCGTGGGTCGCTATATTTACAAAAATCGCATTTATGGTCCGATTTGGCTGAAATTCGGAACATGTATTACTACCTTGAAAAGAAATATTTTCTTAAAAAAAAAATTCCGCTAGGTGGCGCGTGGGTCGCTATATTTACAAAAATCGCATTTATGGTCCGATTTGGCTGAAATTCGGAACATGTATTACTACTTTGAAAGGAAATATTTTCCTAAAAAAAACTTCCGATAGGTGGCGCGTGGGTCGCTATAGAGGCGTTGGACTGCAATAAACTAACGGGCAAGAAACCTTGCAATAATGAAGCACTAAATGAATTAAACAGAATGCGAAATAAAAACTAAAAACTAGAAAATAAAAATAGGTAAAAAAACTTTTTAAGTTAAACGGTTTTATGTTATACATACATTGCAATGTTTAAGATAAATGTACTAAAAACCAAAAAATAATAAAATAGATACAGTCGTGGGAATTATAAACATTTGCATAGACTAGACTAAAATAAAACCGGGGGGCACGTCAATTGTCTACAAATTATCGACTTAATGTGCGATAGAAGAATCGTTTAATTCGTCGTTAGGCAGTTGGCCCGCAGACGGTGAGGAAAATACTTACTATTTTCTTGCTCATGGAAATTCCAATAGTTATACACTCCATGTTAATAAAAGAGATGTTTCAACTAGTTTATCGTTGGACATTCACACGAGGAATCGTTTCACTGCTCGTAGTTTGTCTTTAATCGACAAAACATATGATAAAAGTACTACTCGCTCACCACTATGAAACCCTAAAACTCGCTTATAATCGAGCTTGCTAGCTTTTTTTCCACATTCTAGCCCTACTTATCACACGTCCATCGTTGTCGGTTGAACAACTGCCTAATTATAGTGTAACATTACAAAACAAACATTTTAATCAACGATTGTAGACAATTGACGTGCCCCACGGTTTTATTTTAGTCTAGTCTATGCAAATGTTTATAATTCCCACGACTGTATCTATTTTATTATTTTTTGGTTTTTAGTACATTTATCTTAAACATTGCAATGTATGTATAACATAAAACCGTTTAACTTAAAAAGTTTTTTTACCTATTTTTATTTGATTTTGGTTTTTCTTTGCTGAGTAATTTTTTTTTGAATTTTTATGCGCTCGGTCAAAGCGTTGCACATACATACATATGTATATATGTAAGTGTTAGATTGTTGCAACACCCCAACCAACACAAAGTGCCGGAGTGAGCTTTGTTAGCCTGATAAAAAAGAGTGTTAGTTACTTAGCTGCTGAGTAATTTACAGTGAGTGGATTGTGGCAACAAGAGAAAATTTGTACTTTTGACTTGGCTTTTTGTTTTTTTTTGAATTTCGTATCGTAATCGCACACAGAACGAAGTTTATATGCAATAAACACATCCGCATACATATCTACAGCTACTAAATGCTTGGTGCTGCGTGCTGACGGCATTGTCCGTGTCCAAACACAGCAACTCTGCCGCGAAATTATCCAACGATTCTCTTTTGTGCCGCTGTTCTGTCTTCCATTTGTCCAAACACATCAACTCGTCGCTGGCCAACTTTTGTTCATTATGTTTTGTTCTGGCATTCTTCGAACGCTCTGATTGGTCACTGGCGATAAGAATTGCTGCACAAAGCGTGTTGTCCGAGCACCGACGACTTGGTGCCCCCCTCCTTTCCTCGTCGCCTTCTCACCCACAAACGAACAAAAGCAGCGGGTTGCTCAACTTCGTGTCTCCGTGTTTGGACGTCGACATTATTCCGTTCATTCGTTTGGTTCACTCAAAAACTGGCGACGCTGGTTGTTTGGTGCTGACTAGCCAAGCCAACTTGTGGTAGTAGCATTTTGTCCGTACGCGAGTAAAGCCACAAATGTAAACAAAGCGCGTTGTTTTAAAACAAGCAAAGTTGAAAAAAAAATGAATGTTAAATATCTCTTGATTAAAGCTACAGCAATACATAAAAAGTGAAAATTTGGAAAGTTAAAAAACAAAAAACTGTGTAAAAAAGTACACATTTTCGTTAGAACAAAACTGAAGAAGTTCTTTAGACGAAGTTGTGTGTAAAAAAAAAAAAAAATATTATCAAAAGATAGGCCGTATTTTTTCGACGAACTAAGCGTCGCAAATTTGTTCAAACCTCAAAAAAGAAAAAAACAATTAAAAAACCTTCTAACCATTTTGTGCAGTGCTAGTGTTGGCAGTGACTTGAGTGCATTGCAGTACTTTGAAAAAAAAAAAAAAAAAAAATGTGAGCTACAATTTAAGTTAAAAAATATATCTAAAGCAATAATACACAACTTTAGCTGTTAAAAGTAGCAATTTGTTCATTGTAAATGCAATATTAAAAAGTTTGTCAAATATCAAAAGCAAAAAATTAAATTTTTTTTGAACTAGTAAATACAAAAAGAAAAAAAATTTTTTAGTTTGCAAAAAAAAAAAATTAAATAAACTGATTTTAAAAGTAGTAAAAAAAATTAAAAAAATTGTTTAATGGTGCAAAGAACACAATTAAAAATCAAAAAATTTAAAAAAGTAAAAATCGTTAAATAAAACAAAAATTTAAAAAAAGTAAAAAATTTTAAGAAACAAAAATTATTAAATAAAAAAAAAAACAGTTAAAAGAAATATATATGTATGTATGTATATACATAAAAGTATTCAATATCAATAAACAAAAAAAAATATAAATAAATTATATAAATATATATCAACGAAAATTAGTGATTTGCTGTACAAATTGCCAGTGAAACAAGTTTAGGTACACTAGTGAGTGTTTAAACTGCAATTTAGTGAAAAAAATTAAAACAAATTAATTACAAAAAAAAAAATTTGAAAAAAAAAAACATTTACAAAAAAGTTGTTTGAAAGAAAAAACAAAAAACAAGTTTTTTAACTGTTCAACTAAAAGGTGACTAAAGCAAGTTAAAAACGCTGAAAAGAGAGCGCCTGCAAAAAAAGGTAGTAGGTATACTGAATTATTCTTGAAAACTATTTTTCCTAAATAGTCTAAGATGTAGTAGATGTAGCACGAAATTAATTTTCCTCAACACTTGTTTGTGTTCTGATTGGCATACTATAACTACTTCCAGTTTTTTGGTACGTTCAGTGTGATTTTTTGGCAAGATTTTACAATATCGTACCCGAGCTCGAAAAGTTTGACTTTTTCAGGAGGGTAGAGCGGTTATCCTAGAGCACAAAACTGTATTTAAAATAGGCCGCACGCGTAGAACACACTTTCGGCTGCGCCTTAAAAAACAGAACTCGCAACCACTAGAATTAGCTTTCTTAAATAATAACTAAAAACCGATACACAACACTTTTATATAGTTGGGAGTGTTAAAATTAGTACAATTAGCATTCACAAGACATCTTCTGAAAGCTTCATTGAGAAATTTCCAGTTATATGAAAATAAATGCAATTGGCGCACTATAGTGGAGCGCAGCCAAAATCTTCACATAAGATGTACATATTTAGCTGCAAATTAAATTCACTCAACCTTTGTTTGAGTAGTGATTGCTAAACTAACTGCTTCCGGCTTGTAGCACAAAGCCTCTCAGTGAAATTTTCATTTAATTTAAAAAAAAAAATATGTTTTAGTAAATTTCGTAAATGTGCGATTTTTATAGTAAAGCTGCATATTTTCTTAATGGCATAAAGAGTAAGGGAAATTGAAAAGTTTGCCTTGAAGTGGCAAAAAAACTAAATTTGATATATGTAGATGTAAAGCAATTTTCTTGCGAGATATACATACATAGATACATACATACTATGTTCACACGCATGTATATTATATGTAAGTAGGTATGTAAAACACATACATATGTAAAATGTGCAGAATTTCAAACTCTAAAAGCAAATGCATGTAAGTATGTATGTAACTCAAAAAGAAGTATTGCTTTGTCGCCGACACACCAAATCGCCATTGGCTGACCTAAAAACCTACAAATTGTTTGTCCTTAAAAAGTATATAGCATGTACATAAATACACACATATGCTTTATCATTTTATGTACATTTTATGCACATATAACGACATGTAAGTATATATGGATTTACGACTGTAATATAACGACTTAAAAATTACTTTATTATTGCACTTAATTAAGGCGAGTGCAGTTGCACTCAAATAGCAAAAAAATTACTGAATTGCTATAGGTACAACGAGAATCGACCAGCACAGTCGCAGGACTAGATTAGCTTTAGTAGGCGTTGTCCTTTTATTTTGCCTTTTTTAACTTTTAGTTGTTTAAAAAAGTTTTTTTAAAAAAATTTTCTTCAAAATTTCATCGCCTTCAAAATCGTAATTGCTGCTCCAGCTTCAATTTTTTTTTTGTGAAATAGTTTCCCGTATTTTTAGCTGATTTTATGTGTAAAGTTAGTGCTAAAATAAGACAATTTTGTCAACCATAATTAACTTAGTTTAGTTGCAATTCTGTTTCAACACTCGTTCTAAACTTTTGTGACAAAGTTTGTTAGCTTTTAACTTGACTTGTAAAAATTTGTTTTGCTTGAGCAAATGGAACAACCAAATTAGTAAATACAACAACTAGATTAGCAAATACAACAACCAAATTAGCAAATACGACAGCCGAGTTAGCAAATTGTACAACCAAATTAGCAAATACAAAAACCAAAATAGCAAATAAAACAACCATATTAGCAAATCCGACAACCAAAGTAGCAAATTGTACAACCAAATCAGCAAATCCAAGAACCAATTAGCAAATACAAGAACTAAAACAACAAAAAAACATGCAATTTGACCACTATTTGACAAAATAGATAGATGACAGGGTTGGCACAAAATCATTACTTCCTAATTAATCTCCTTATACATATGTATGTATGTATGACTTGCCACAAATTTGCTCATGAATTTACAAATTTCTTCTAAGATTCTTAACAAAAATTTATAATAAAGTCAATGCTTTTAAAATTATGCCTACACAAATAGCACAAAATTAGCAATTTGTGCCATTAAATACTTATACGTATTCATACATAAATACCTAAATACATTGTATTATTTGATGGCCACTAAATTTTTCAAGCATGTTAAAAATTTTGAAAAAAGAAAAAAAAAAAAAATCACTCGTGGCGCCATTTAACCCAATATTTCGGTTTACAAGTGCAAAATATAAAAATAATTTATGTACGTAACAACAACTACAACCTTCTTGTTCTTCTTCCAACCGCAAAAAATCACAGAGCCTGCACAACCGTGTCACCCAAAAAATGCCAGCAACAGTCACAAAAGCCAAAAATACACGGCATTCAAGCTGAAGCACAAAAATAAATAACAAAAAAGAAAAAAGAAAAATCAAAGCAAAAAATGCGCCGCGGCAACACTGAAACACTCAAGAGCCCGTTTGTGCAACACAAACACCAATACAGATGTACTTACTAGCACGCTGCGGTGCTGTAATCCATTTGCTGTCATTTACCGGCCGGCACTTTGTGCCAATTAAAAAGTCATAATAAATTTAAATTTCAAATCAAAAAAAAAAAAATTTTTTTTAATTCTAAGGCAACTAGCAAACTAGCACTAAAAAAAAGATTATCTCTGCAAAAGCTTGGCGGCGTTGCACATAGGGATATTTTATCAATCTGGGCAGCCAAAACCTCATTTCCTAAAACTGGCCAGATTTCCAAAAAATAAAATTTTTTAGTAGGCCAGGACCCTAACGCATCATTTTCAATAAAAGTTTATTCTCAAAACTCAAACACAAAGTTTTTACAATCAATGAAAGTTTGGTCATTCGTGTATTTCTCGCGGCATTTTATAACGTTCTTAAAGTTTCAACATTTCCAATTAATATTTTTACGGTTTTAAGTGAAGCTTTTTAGAATACTGTTGTGGATTCTTATAATACAGGTAATCGAGCACAAAATTCATGTTTATTGAGATTTAGTTAGTTGTTAGCGTCTTCTTAATTACGTTTTTAAAAAATGATGTATTAAAAAAAAATTTCCCAATTTTTTGTTTTCAAAAGGGTTTTTGTTTAGGTGCCCGGCATTATTCGGCACTGACTCTTTTTTTTCTAGATAGTCTGTTCCCTGTTAGTTTGAGTTCAAGAAAGATCGGTTCCGGTTTTTTCCGGTTTTAAGAAAAACAGGCGATTTTTCACGTTGGGAAAAATGACCCCACCACACAAAAAAAAATTAGTTGGTTGTGGATTCGAGAACACCCATTTAGGAATATATAAATCGACGTGCTCCGAATCCAAAGTCCGCTTGTCCAATATACCCCCAAAACTTCGAGAAAATTGCGAAAAGCTAAAAAAAGCCCCAAATGGCACATTTCATCGACCTAACCTACTAACATGTATTTCGACGTTCTGAATCCAAATCTGAGGTCGGTTTGGTCTCACTACATCACTTTTTAAAAATGTAAAGCCACATTATTTTCTATGTTAAATCGAATTGAAATCACCGTGGGTAACATAATTAACAATTTAAAGCCAAAAAAGAGTTTTGGCCGCCCAGATTGATTAAATACCCCAATGTGCGTTGGCGGCGTTCACTTTAACACTTAAAAAAATGTTCTTGCCTATTTTTTATATTTTTTTTTATTCAGCGCATACATATATGTATATGTACATAGGCTGTTACTGCTCCTGCTTCTTCTTCCTCGTCTTCTTCTGCTGGTTTTTATAGTCTTGTTCTTCTTGGCCAACTTGCTGCATGTCAATTTTATGTGCCTTGTAGCTGACTAACGACGACGAAATTCGTTCATTGCTGTTCATCTTCGTTATATATGTACATATATGTAAATGTTTGTACGTGTTAATGTGCGCTTTATTGTATTGGTTAGTGTGCCACTTTTCGTCGTCATTTGACACGGTTTTGTTTGCCCATTCTGTTGGCATTGCCAATGCTACATAGAATGACTGCAAATGCCAACAAGTGCATACCTTTTTAACAATATGTATATAGTATACAAATTTACATACATACATACATAGCACTTATGCATATCTATCTACAATTATTTATGCATATTTCTACATTTTATGTATGTATGTCTGTTGGTTAGGGTGGTACCCAAATGTATGGAGACAATTTTTATATGATGCTAGCACAAACCCGCCCCGCTTCGCAGCGACGAAACAAGTTTTTATGTTATAATGGGTCTGTTCCTCAACACTTTCCTATATCTTCAACTTTACCTTTACCTTTACCTTTACCTTTACCTTTACCTTTACCTTTACCTTTACCTTTACCTTTACCTTTACCTTTACCTTTACCTTTACCTTTACCTTTACCTTTACCTTTACCTTTACCTTTACCTTTACCTTTACCTTTACCTTTATCTTTACCTTTACCTTTACCTTTACCTTTACCTTTACCTTTACCTTTACCTTTACCTTTACCTTTACCTTTACCTTTACCTTTACCTTTACCTTTACCTTTACCTTTACCTTTACCTTTACCTTTACCTTTACCTTTACCTTTACCCTTACCTTTACCTTTACCTTTACCTTTACCTTTACCTTTACCTTTACCTTTACCTTTACCTTTACCTTTACCTTTACCTTTACCTTTACCTTTACCTTTACCTTTACCTTTACCTTTACCTTTACCTTTACCTTTACCTTTACCTTTACCTTTACCTTTACCTTTACCTTTACCTTTACCTTTACCTTTACCTTTACCTTTATCTTTACCTTTACCTTTACCTTTACCTTTACCTTTACCTTTACCTTTACCTTTACCTTTACCTTTACCTTTACCTTTACCTTTACCTTTACCTTTACCTTTACCTTTTCCGTTACCTTTAACTTTACCTTTATCTTTACCATTACCTTTACCTTTACCTTTACCTTTACCTTTACCTTTACCTTTACCTTTACCTTTACCTTTACCTTTACCTTTACCTTTACCTTTACCTTTACCTTTACCTTTACCTTTACCTTTACCTTTACCATTACCTTTACCTTTACCTTTACCATTACCTTTACCTTTACCTTTACCTTTACCTTTACCTTTACCTTTACCTTTACCTTTACCTTTACCTTTACCTTTACCTTTACCTTTACCTTTACCTTTGCCTATACCTTTACCTTTACCCTTACCTTACCGGGACCATCCATCACCATCCGGGCCCACTTCTTGAGCCATCTCTGGGAAGCCGACTTAGAAATCACAATGAAAATAGCTGTATGTTGAAGCCCTGTTCAACGCCTTTTATTTGCTGCCAATATCGCTCAGAAACTTCCGGGGTTCCACTCGACTCCACGTTTCGACGCATATCTGGTAACCCGTCAAAGAAAATAACTTTATGTTGAAGGCCTGCTCAACACCTTTCATTTCATACCATTATTGCTCGAAGACTTGCTGCATAACTCTGGGTCCACATTTGGGCCTGTGTTCCGGGAAGTTCGAAATTCTATATACCCTATCATGTGCGCTCATACCACATGAATCTAGTGTGAAAATTTCATAAAGATCTATTGAGTACTTTGAGAGTCCATAAAGTACACACACAAAGAGACACACATTCATTTTTATATAATAGATTTCCTCAACCTCGCCCTCTAGGTCGGTGCTAATAAAGTGCAAGATAACACATATAAAATTTTGTACCGATCGAAAACGGTTAAGGGGTGTTGCACAGGGGTTCCATATGGTTATCTGAACTCGACCCCAGTGCTATACTCTTTAACCGTCTCCGATCGGTACAAAAATTTATATGCGGTATCCTTGACCGTTCTTTAACCGATTTAGTGCGTGAGACTGGAAATAATGTTCTTTTGATTTTTTTAAGTACCACCCTAATGCAGATATATCTCCTTGCAAAACGCAACAAAATAGCACTCATCCGCAACAGAAATTTCGCACAAATTAAGCAATGAATTTTATATTTGTGCGTTGATATTTTGATGGCTTCTTTTTGTTTTCAAATTTAATTGCACTTGTGCACTTTATTAATAGTGGTTGTGGGGATATTAAAATAAATGAAATATTGAAAATTTAATTTTTCAAAAATTAAATTGTTACGAGGTAAAGCTATTTTCGTTCATGAGTTTCTGCGGCAAATTTCTTGATAGCTTTGCCGAATTAATTGATTTGACTACTCTAGGGATAATTTTACAAAAGCGTACCCGAGCGCGAGAAAAGTGACTTTTTCAGTGGGGTAGAGGTGGTCTGCCAAATCACAAAACTGCAGTCAAAATTTGCCGCAAACTTAGTTAGACAAAAAAAAAAATTAATTGCAAACTTCACAAAATTCGTAAATAAATGCAGAAAAAATTCGAAAATAAATGCAGTATCGTAAAGTGTAGCCCTCTTTTTTTTGTCTTAATTGGCGCTTTCTTTTTTGTCCTAATTGACATCTAAGCGGAGCCTTACTCTCTATTATATTACTTTATATTAACCCTTAGAGCTTTTAAGCTCAAAAGCTTTTTATGAATAGAGTTTAAATATATTTTTGCTTGAAGAATTAACTAAATTTTTCCTTCTTCTTTTTTTCTTCTCTTCATTAGGAACCCATCGAATTAAAGAAACGTTTGGAGGAGGTACGTTTATTGGAATCACGTCGTTCGGCCCGTTTGGCCGATCAAGAACGCGACACGGATTTCGCACGTCTAGCCGATATGGGTGGCGATCGCCGCCGCACAACATCACACAGCATTGAGGTGCCATTCGCCTTAGCGCCGCAGAACAACAACAAGTGAGTAACTAAAATGCTATAAACACATTTTTATTAAAAAGTTATTAATACATACATATTTGATTAAAACGAAAAGGTAAACATGTTTTTGCGTAGATAAATATTAAGTATAATTTTAGGTAATTAAGTAGATAGCAACATGTGTTTCAGTTGGATTTTAATTGGAGAGACCGTGACCCAAAAACAAAGCGAAATATGACACACTTTTTGGTAGAGAAATATTTACAAATGTAGGCATAATGTATATACAATGTATGTTATCAAAGTGGCACAAACAACTGTTTTTTTTAGTAATTTAACGTCGAAACTATCTAAAAGTGATTTGAAAAAAAGAAAGAATAGAGCGATTTTTTTTATTGTGTGGCGTTTTGTTATCTAATCAATCGCAGACATCGGCTGTTATCTGGTTATAGTTACATAGTTGACAAAACTAACACTTTGAGGCTTAAAGCTTAAGCACATATATAGATAATACGTAGATAATACATAGATAACACATTGATAATACATTGATAATACATACAAATATAGTTTATAGTTCAAAGGGACTATGTATGTAGTTCACATGGCAAGGTCTAAATTGTTTCAATTCAATAATTTAATATGTAGGTAACTATAGGTAAAGCTCGCTTGTGTTGTCTAGCTTTGCCAAGCTAAGCCTCAAAGCTTCAAAGTCACAGACATTACGTCGCTGCTTAATTGAATATTTAAATAATAAAAAATTGGAAAATAAAGAAATTAAAAACAAAACTAATGCTCTGTGCACACGCAGTGCTTTTTTGATTAGGCGGCGCGACGACAGTGACAAGAACGACAAGCCACCCAGCAAACACAGTCTCTAACGTTAGAAATTTTGTCGAGATTACCTTAGATAACTAGTGTAATTCTCTATATATTCTCAAATCGATAACTAGGGTTGAAAACTACACTAGAATTCGATTAGCGAGTGATTAGAGAAGGAGCCAAATCTCACGCCTTTTATCACTTCTCAATATATTTCTGTGATATATTGAATATACATACATATATTGAAATTAGATACTAAAAAATGGTAAAGTTAATATTACCGTCGTACAATGTTTTCCATTAAAAAGTACAATAAGTACCTTTAATTTAAATAATAAGACTGAATTTTGTTTAAATTTCAGTTCTTATAAATGTGGTAAACATATACATGTCAATATATATAATCATATGCAATTTAGGCACATATTGAGTTAATAAAATCTAAACCATGAAAAAATCATGTAAAAGGAGACAAAGCTTTGTTTTTCATTTCAATTGGAAGTATTTGCAATTTCTGATTAGAATCTCATTAGAGAACTACATTAGAATTCGATTCGAGAATTATAATTTTTTCGATTTGAGAATTAGGTACCCTTTTGTTTGAGAACGCTATGATTCTCGATAGATTTTCGAGTCGTCCTCTAACGTTAGAGGTTTGAGAATGAGGCTCGTTCTCGAGTCATTCTCAAATCGATAACTAACCTCAGTGTTTGTTGGGCAGCTAGCCAGCCAGCCAGCCAGTCAGCCTCGGCGGCGCGTGATAAGCAAAGCGATCAAGTATCTACACACAAACATATTTGTGGACCTACTTCGGCAATTGAAAAGTACAAAACGTACACCCATATAGTACCTACTATTTTATATGCGTACTTGTGCATGTCTAGCAATAACTGATTAAGCTTATGTATGTGCATTAGACCGTATCGCAAAAAATAAAAGGTCACCGTAAATCTTTTTTTCATATCTTCGGTATTTATAATCCGTTCACTAAGTTTAATACAGCTATGTCTTTGGCTTGAATTGAGGGTTTATAGTATATAATCGTTTTAACCCTATGTGCGCCATTGGGGTCAATACAACCTAGTACTTAGTTTGTACCACCTTAATGTACCTTTTTTATGCATGCATGCTAAACATTGTCAAAAATCATTAATCTTTTGCTAAAGAAGTATTTCGATCGCTTCAGTAGAACATGAAATAAAACACATTTAACATTCCAAGGAATACAGTGTGTTTATTGCTTCATGTGGTCTTTTAGGTTCATTTTACAAATGTGTTTTCTGAGGAGACCCTAGTGAAATTTTATGGAGAACAATTTTCTGGAATATTTTAACCATCTGGCGACCTTAAAATTACTATTTTTTCAGACTTCTAAAAAAGGAGTCAAAATTTATTTTCGTGATGTTGTTAAGGGGTTAAAACAGGGCCGCCGAGAGAAAATCCGTGCCCGGGGTCAAAATAACTACGGGCCCCCATACTAAATGAACAAATTCTCAAAATCAAAATTCAATGAATATATAGTCACGAACTTTATTTTATCTATACATTAATACAGATCAAGTAAATATGTTTACATAGAAATCAGACCTGTTATTTAATGATTAAAAATTTTAATGATTATTAATTAAAGCATGTTTTGTTGTTGTAACTATTTAATGATTAATTACGATTATTTTCACCTTTTTAATGATTAAAAGTTAATTAAATTATATAAAAAAAATAATTAATCGATTAATTATTTTTAATTGCACAATTATTTAGATTATTTTCAATTATTTTTAATTGCATGATTAACGCAATTACTTGATTATTTTCGATTATTTTTAATTTTTTTTAATTGCATGATTAATACAATTATATGATTATTTCAAATTATCTATGATTTTTTTAATTGCATGATTAATTAATTAATCGATTAATTATTTTTAATTTTTTGTTTCTTTTCAAATTTGTTTGTGAACAAAACATACATACATATATTCATACATACATATGCACGTGCATACATACATGTGCTGAGAGTATGCTGTGCGTTTAAACCCGTATCGGATGAGGCCGCACTAGTAATTGCCAGTCTATACTGCTGACGCAGTTCCTATCTCTACACGGTTGTTTCAAGGCCCATCTCTTTCGATTTAAGCACGAGTCGAACCTAACGTGCGATCACTGCGGGAGGCAAGCAATAGACGATGCATACCACGTATTCTTTGAGTGTGCAAGATTTTACGAATCTAGAAACAAGTTCCGTAGAATATTTGGAGGAGACTATACACCTGAGTTGTTCGTGAAGCATAGCCAAAATGGACTGCAGCGAGTGATGTAATAGCACACACCATGAAAACACTAAGAAGCCTAGAGAGAATACAGCGAGGCAGTGGCGACTAAATTAGCACTAATTGTATCCCTCTAATCATAGGCACCTCAAGTGGAACGGATACGTAAGTAAAGGAGCTCGGCCTCCTGTATCCGTCATTGCGCGTGGTACGTAGCTTTGGCCTCCGCAGACCACGTAACAGTGACCACTTTTGTAAAAAATAAATGGGTGGAGCCTTTTAAGGCAGACTGAGGGCAATAACGCGACCATTACGGACTTTCGAGCCTGGTGCTCAACCCACCACCCGATGGTAGCCTGACGGCAGTACCGGGGCGTTCGGTACGATGACAGTAGAACGTTTAGTGCGGTTAGAGTCCCGCACTGAAAGGGTAAAGGCTTTCGATGCTTCCTCCTCGTTAAAAAAAAAAAATATATATATATGTATACACATACATACATGTGCACATGCATACATACATACACACATTCATGCACACATACAAACACACATACATGTATATATGTACATACCTACACATACCTATTTTCAAAAATAATTTAAAATAATCATATTAAAGAAAATAATCGCACAATTGAAAATAATCGAGCAATTAAAAATAATCATACAATTAAAAAAATTTTGGCAATTAAAAATAATCAAACAATTAAAAATAATTGGGCAATTAAAAATAATCATGCGATTAAAAAAAATTATGTGATTATATGATTATTTCCGATTATTTTTTTAATGGTTAGTAATCATGATTTTTTTTACAATTTTTTTAATTTAATCGATTATTAATTGTCCGCTTAATGTAAGACAATTAAAATAATCATTAAAATTAAAAAATCCAAAAAAATTAATCATTATTAATTTTAATCGGAATTTAACAGGTCTGATAGAAATATATGTACATATTAGGGTGGGTCAAATGTATGGTTCAAAAGACACATCCAGTTTCCGAATCCATGGGTCATACTGAGTAATATTGTCCATGGGACCATAGCACTATGGTTCAAAATTCAGTTTTTGAGGAATAAAATAGTTACAGTTAAGAGATCGGTCTAAAACTTTTCATAGGGTATTTAAAGGTAAAAGTAATGTCTCATGACGAAAATGGGCGAGCCACGACCATTTTTCGCTGCTGCTGCCATACATAGTGGAAACTGTAAATTTAGGTTGAATTTCAAATAGAGATAACACTTTACTTTTCTGAAGGTTTCCGATACGGTGAATCTGAATCTGAAGTCAGATTTTCGATGCTACGTGTAGTTTTAGAGATATTGTTATTTTAAGTTCATTAACTTTGCGATAGGAAATTTTAAAGTTTTTTATTTTTTTAGCAAGTTAATGAAATTAAAATAACAATATCTCGAGTACTAAAGAAGATATCCGAAAAAATTTAACGTTATTTTCAAGGGAAATTATTAGGTTTTTAAACCCTATATATAAATGAGTTTTATATTTTTATTATTATCAATATAAAATTGTAAAGTATCGCCATTTTCGAAGTTTACTTTGCTCTGAAAAAAGTGAAATTGTAGCCTCGCTTGCAAACTCCCGCAGATAAAATAACATTTGCATTAAAGAGGACACTATTAACTGTAACTACATATATAATTTGTATTGATCTTATTTGATCCAACTTATTTATATTCTATTTAACACAGAAAAAACTCACAAAAATCAAAACACAACACGGCTTATTTAAACTCAAAAATATATTAACGATTATTATTGTTTCAGAAAAAGTTTGTTGTTCTTGATTTTACATACCTTTATGAATATTTTCCATTTTATAAACACACTTTATTCAAATTCGTTAGCTTTTTATCACCACTTGAGATTTTTATATAATTTGAGTATCTTCATGGACGTGTTTTTGTAGCGTCCGGAACACAGTTTAAGTGGCTAAAACAGAGGAATTAAACTAAATTTCTGTCGCTAACATACTTTAATCATTAGCTGTGGCCTAAATCTTTCCTTCTATCATAAAACGATACAATATTTCGCGATATTTCTGCCTCAAAAGTTAAAAAAATCGTGCGAACATACCGTCCGAAAGGCCCAGGAAATACCCATATCGCTGTATAAGAATTTGCATCATACCGAATTTTTCTGTTGCAACAGAAAACGAATTCAAATTTATGCTGCAAAGTCGACGCCAAAAACCAACAATTCCTTAAGTGGGGTGCAGACACGTTAAGAGATTTTTAAAATTTGTTGAAATTTAAAATGATTGCTATCTACGAAAGGTGATTAAAGGTGTTGTTTGTTTATTTTCTGTAAGCAAAAACTTGGATATTACTTTGAGATTCCCGGGCCCTCCAAAGCCCGGGCCCGGGGCAATTGACCCCCTCAGCCCCCCCCCCCCTCTCGTCGGGCCTGGGTTAAAATGTGCCAGAAAATTATTCAAGCCAAAGTGTATTAAACTTACATACCGAAGATATCAAAAAAATGTATTTGAGCGACATCTAGTGGCACCCAAAAAAATAATTAAAAATGTTCCTGGAAAAGTTTTCCATCATAAAGGGGGGAACCGTACGGTGGACTTTTTTTGGTCCCTATCAGGCGAGACGGCCTAATGTACATACATACATACATACATATATGTGTAGTATGTTCGCCAACCGACTGCCTACTTTAGCAAATAAATAACAATAACGCGAAAGAAACTTGTGAATAGAAAAAAATGAAAATGAAAAAAAAATGGCGATTTAATTATTTGATGATTTAAATATGAACTTGTGTACTTAAATGCGCATAAGTGGGTATATAAATGCATACCTACATACGTATGTATGTATATCTGCTGATATGTGCGCATAAGTATTAAATGGCATATGCACTTAATAGATCTAACGCTCTAGCTCTAGCGTGAAACAACAACAACAACAAAATCGAGCGTGCATGCGTGTGTGGGGTGACACAATTTATTGAATGCCGGCCACGTTCTAAATTGATAATTCAAAGCCGCAGCGCATAAATAAATAAGCAATTAGAGCAGAAAAAATGGCGTAGGACTTATGTATGAAATATGCATATACTTATGCATATATTTATGGACATATGTACAAATAGAATTCATAAATCAAAATGTGCAGCGAAAACGATATGAACGAACTAACAAACGGAACGGCTGAGGCTGAGGCTGAGCTAATTAATAACAAATGTATGTACGCATAAATGCTCTTATATATAAGTTATGTACATATGTATGTATGTATGTAAAAAAGCCCAGCTTCAATGCTCAATTACTATGATCAAAGCCAGATGGATTGCATATATGCATACATACATATGTACATATGTGAATAGAGTCTTCTATACATTTAAAAGGGCATACAGATGTTATGGAGCTTATTTTTATTCTAATCAGGAAATCATAAATATTCAAAGTAATATTTTTTATTAATAGAGATCTTTGTCGACAATGTGGGGGACATATGTACATTAAGGTGGAGTGAAATCATATGGAGATTTTGTTTTTGTTCTTTTTTTGAACATACCAGCAATGAAAAGTTACCTTTATACGAGTTAATGAACCCCACAAAATTTTATGGCGATAGGATGAAGTTTTGAACTGCCCCAGCCCCGCAAAGTTGAAAGCAATAAGCACGATCTGGTACAAATATGAAATTTTGAAAATTATAAAATCAATAAACGAAGTATTAGAATTGATAAAGTTGGCTAAGCTGAGTATTAAAGTAAACATTTTTTTTTTCGAAACAACAACAACAAAAGTTATTAAAAGTCAAAGTTTATATTATGCATTTTATAAATCGCAATTACTTAATACTCAGCTTATAGCGTTGAAAGACGGCAGCGATAATCCGGAATATCTAGCTAATTCGGACTTAACTTGAGAGTTAGCTAGAGGTAATACGGAATTTCTCTTGACTTAGTCCTCAAAATTTTAGCGGATTAGAGCATTTTGTAATGACATCCCTGGTGAAAAATGTATATTGTGAATGAAAGGGAAGAAAAAGAAGAACCCAAGGCAGATCTCGGTAGATAGATCTAGGTAGATAGGCGCATAAGTGAATTCAGAAATTTTGAATGTAATTTGTTATTGCAATTGGTAGAGTGTAATGTCAAAATGATATTTCGCCTTGGTTGAAATCTGAATTCGTTTGGGACTCGCCCATCCTATTGACCATGATGTGATTTCGTTTTGATTTTGACATTACCCTACCTTTGGAAATAAAACAAGAAGTTTTTGAATTCGCCACTGCGCCTACCTTCCTTCAGCTGTTTTGTTAATCCGCAATACTTTCCGTCTGTCAGGGTAAAATTTTAATCGAATTAAGTGTTGCGGTAATCGTGATTATCGCTGCCGTCTGTCAATGCTATTAGCCATCTTTATTAATCCTCATACTTCTTGTTTTGATTTTATAATTTTCAAAATTTAATATTTGTACCAGATCGTACTATTTTTTCAACTTTGTGGGGCTAGGGGCACCTCTAAACATGCGAGTAGGTCAATAAAATTTTACAGGCTTATTACTGGGCTAGAAAGGTTCCGTTCTGGCTTTGGAACAAATTGAATTTCCAAAAAAAAAAATTTCACTCCACCTTAATGTACATATGTACATACATATATGTAAGAATGTTCGTAGGTACATATGTAAGTCTACTTTGGAGTGCTTAGATAGCTTTTTCATGATTTTCCAAAATTCCAAAGGTTCAAAGGTCTGCTATCAATTGCAACCCGAAAATAACGCAATAGCCATGCATGTAGGCCGTTTTTTCCACTCAAAAGCACTGATTTTTATTTCACAGTAGTCGCAAAACACTCAAATTGGAATTTTTTTTTTTCATTTATTAAGAAATATATAACATTAGTACAATAAGATCAGACGTCTTTTTTATCACAACAGTAGAACAAGTGACAATAATATAATTAATTAATTATTTAAAAATAACTTAAAACTAATTTGGTATGAAAAAAAAAAATATTAGGTGACATTCAAAATCGTTTTAAGCTCGTAAAATTCCTACATAGTCTATAGGAAAAGCTTTGTACCCATAAGGTCAAAAAATTTAATATAAAACTGAAGGGAAACTTGTTATAAATATTTCCTTTATATGAATGTTGTATGTTAATTCCGAGGCCCAACCATTTCTAGGTCATTTTTGATTCCACTAATTAAACAAAATATTCATATGTACATTAGGGTGCTTTTAATTTGTATGAAAAATTTAAAAGTTCATAACAAGACTGTATCGCCCCCTCAATCTGTAGTAACATGGTCAAAGATATCACACATAAATTTTGGTCCCGATTGGGGGCGGTTAAGGCGTGGCGCATTGAGGTCAAAGTTCAGAAAACTCTATGAAGGGTGAAAAAATCAAAATATTTTTTTTAATTATCTAATACCCAAAATAAATACTTCTATACCCAATGATAACAAATATAAATTTTGGTCCCGATTGATGACGGTTTACTGGTGTTTCAAGGGGGTCAAAGTTCAGATTACCATATGCGACACTAAAAATGTAAGTCTTCTATGGCAATCTGAACATTGACCCCCTTAAAACACCCCTAAACCGTCATCAATCGGAACCAAAATTTATATTTGTTATCATTGGGTATAGAGGTATTAATTTTGGGTATTAGATAATTAAAAAAAATATTTTGATTTTTTCACCCTTCATAGAGTTT
The DNA here is from genome assembly GCA_960531455.1 of Urophora cardui. Lineage (NCBI taxonomy): Eukaryota > Metazoa > Arthropoda > Insecta > Diptera > Tephritidae > Urophora > Urophora cardui. The sequence continues at coordinate 145,518,888 of OY482672.1, forward strand.
TCTGAACTTTGACCTCAATGCGCCACGCCTTAACCGCCCCCAATCGGTACCAAAATTTATGTGTGATATCTTTGACCATGTTACTACAGATTTAGGGGGCGATACAGTAAAATATCGTTAATTTGAATTTTAAACGCACTCTAATGTACATACATAAAAATATATACCCAAATAAAAAATTAAATTTTTTCAAGCCTACATGCCCATATAGACAATTTAGTAAGTAAGCAGCAGACAATTTTGTGTGGTGTAAGATTAATTAACGAGCTGCATGTGAATAGCTGGTGAGATAAAAAATTGTCAAGCTGATGTATGTAGATAATATACATACATACATACATACATACATACATACATACATACTATGAAAAAAACGTTGTAAATCTAAAGACTTTCGCTGTTAAATCAACTACTTTCCGTAGTTGAAATGTGCCCAACAACGCTCCGTTCTTGTTTCAAAGGTGCGAGCGTTGTTGATTTAAGTCAATAACGGAGATTGCTGGAAAAAATTTTCACCTAAAAATAAGATTTTATTTGCATTTTACTCTTCATCTTCTCTCCGCCCGGGTCCCAACTACAAATATGTAGCCTCCGCTTGTTCTCCTATTCTTCTCTCCTTCTTATCATTCACTGGTTGCTATCTTTATTTCTTATTCTAATTTTTCTTCTTTATTTTATATTCTCCTCCGGATTCGAACCATGACATCAACCTGAAATTATATCCAATCATCACATAGTGGAACATTCAACATTATATTGAATTGTAGTAACCTATTTATACTTCCATTTCCTAAAAAGGAATCCATGAATTATTTGAATCATTGTAAAAACAAAATTTAAAAAAAATTGTTCTCATTAGTTTTATTTACAACAGAAACTGTTGGGTCAAATACTTTTGCCTTTAAATCAAGAATTATCTAAAGAAGGATATCGTAGTAGATAAGCTGATTGGAATTGTGTATGTATAGTAAAAAGTGTGAATGTCAGACAAAACGAATTGGCAAAAATTGTACATTGAAATTCATTTCTCTTCTCTTTCACGTTGACATTTTTAAAGAAAACACACACATAAAAACGGAAGTAATATAACCTCTATTTGGATAAGCCTTGCTTTAAATCAACAACAGGGAGAAAATTGTTGCTAAAAATAAACTTTGTTTTTTGGATTTTTCTCTTCATCTTCTCTCCATCATTATTTTTTTGTTGGTTTTCTCACAAACAAATATTTTCTCACAAAAAATTTTTAAAGGCAAGCAAGTTTTTGAATCAACCACGCCCGTTTTTCAATAAATTGTTGGATCAAAAACTTTGCTGTAAAAACAAATAATTTTGCTGTTGAATCAAAGACGGAGATTCAACAGCCGAAAGTTGTTGGTTTAACTACGGGTATTTTTTTCAGAGTACATACATACATACATACATACATACATACATACATACATACATACATACATACATACATACATAAGATGTAATACCTTCGCATTCATAAGTACAAGTATAAAAATACATATATATTATATCTTACACTCAGAGAAAGAACAAGCTAAATTTAAGTCTAGTGTAATTAAAGCGAGCTGAAAACGTCATGAAAGCTTTTTAAGCTCCAAAATGCTAAAATGAAGAATACTTAAATACCTACACTCAGGGAAAAAACATTATAAAAACATATGAAAACGTGCTTAAAATGGACAAAAACGTATGTATCTAAAAGTGATGTAAATACGAACATTTTTATTTTAAAAATGTTCATTGTAAAATTGCAAAATCAAGAAAAAAAACATTTTAAATTTAAAAATCTTTATTTTTATTTTAAGCACTATGAGATTTTGAAGCTAAAACTCTCTTTTTTATTACATTCATTTTCATTTTTAATTTAGATTTTTCTCTTTAAATCCAAAATTTATTTAAATTTCAAGAATTTCATAAAAATAAAAAATAAAAATGATCTAGTTTAAAACGTGTATTATAAAAAAAAAAACTTTAGTTTTGATTTATTTTCTTCTTTCTTATTTTTAGCACGATACTTATATTTTTTTAAATGTTATTTATTATGCATTTTTCAAACAAGCTTAACTATGTAAACTCATTTTAAACACAATCCATGACTGATTGAAGCTTGCCTAATCTTATTTTAAGAATGCTTAAACTTACATATATTAAGAATTTCATTCCTGAATCAAAAATCTTATTGTTAAATCAAGTTTTTCAGGTTTTTATCTTGTTTAAAGCTTGATTCAAACTTGCGGAAACTTAAATTTAATTTAGTTTTCGTTAATTTTTGCAATTTTTGATTTTAGCCCGCAATTTTTTTCTCAGTGTATCTATATATTTTTTTTGTGATTTGCTTTGTTAATAAATATTATTATTTTTGGGCGCTCATAAACCTTGAGTCTTCTGATTATGTTTATTTGACTTCGGCTTTTTATTTACATGTGTATTTGTACACGTGCTGTAAATACAAAAACAATAACAAATACTATTTCATATCTCACATACTTATACATAAATATGTATTGAGTTTTGTAGCTTACCTTGCAGGGTTTTTCGAACTTAATATTTATTGCGTAAATTAAATATTTTTTTACATATGGCTAGCGTAGAACTAAACTGGTCTATCTAACATTTTTTCAGAAATCGAGTTATGTACATTTTTGAACTTGAAAATCATAAATTTATCCGTGCAAAATTGACGTAGGTCATATTTCTGCACCAAAGTGTCCAAACGCTAAAAAGGTCACTTTAGAATTCACGTCCTTTTGTCATTTCAAGAAATTCTAAAGTGGTCCAACTAGCATAGACTACCATACACCAGTATAATATTACACCAGATTAGTGGATGGAATTGGTTAAAAATTGTAGAAAGCATGCTCTTTTTGATGTTAATAATATGGTGGGGAAAGTTATGTCATTTGACGAACTACGGCCAATGTTCAGGGACTACCAGAGTATAGTAGACGACGGCGCAAAAGTTTCCCAAATGCGAAAGGCTAAATTTGTCACGGGTGAATCTGTGATGCAGTTTAATGATGATTATTGTGAAACATATAAATCCGTCTATATAAAGAAATCTAGTGAGAACCTACATGATTTCATAAAGTTCTTGCAAAATTTTACACCAGATCAGGGCAGCGACATACGCGTTTTGAAATTCAAAAAAATGCAGGACATAAAAATATGTTGAAATTTGTACCACCGATTCATCACCCCTTTTACCTGTCTCTCCACATGTAAGCCGAAGAGATGAAACAGAAAACAATCTAGAAGATTTTTTACCAGCCCGCCGTGGATAAAACTAGGTTACTGTTACTTTTAATGCAGAGGTGATCATTTACGAACATGTGTATGTTATTTTTGTAATTAAAGTACTTCCTTTCACATATTTTTTGTTGTTTTATTCATATAATTTCCAATTTGTAGTTCAAACTTCCTTAAAAATTAATTCTAAAGTGGTCTATGTAACAAGTTTTCTTGGTACAAACAAATATTATATAAAAAACGTTTCTATAATAATTTTTTTTTTTAATGCAGAATGTTAAGTTAACTATTAAGCTAACAGAATAATTTACAATGTTCACTTAACATACATCAACAATCGCACACCGCATTAAAACGCGTTTCATCTGTTTTCTCCACTTTTGTATTTTGTTAGATAGACCAGTTTAGTTCTACGCTAGCCATATGTACATATGTAGGTACCTATGTATGTACTTATGTATATACGGTGGCATGTAACGGAAATGTTTTTTTTTTTTTTGGCGGCGGAATTTACATACTCTTCTACATACACACAAACTGTAATCGACAAATAAGCTCAAAAAGAATCAAGAGGAATTACTAAAAAAAAAATTACAGAACACATAAAGGCAAGCAAAAAATTTTTAGAATAAAAAACAAACCAAAAAAAATGAAAATTATTATGATAATAAAAATAGTAGATAAAACAACGCTATGATTTCTGCGCCTATTTCAAGCTTCTTATGTAGTTCTGTACCTTTCTGTACGAACTATACATATGTAACTGCTTCTCCAATTTCATGTTCATCGCCTAGAATACTTTAGTACCTACTATCCTTTTAAAGCGACTTTCCACAGGCCGAGCAGCTTTGCGATCTTAGGAAAAAAAAACCCACACAAATCCTATTTGAATTAATCTAATGTCCATAAATCACAACTAGAGGCTCGATTGGCTTCACGCGTATTCCAAAAAGTAATATGTAATTTATTTTCGCTTAAACTATTTCTAACGTGCTTTACATGCTATGGCGCTCAGTAATTTGAACGCTTTTCTTTTATATTTTGTTTTTGTTTTTAGAGCGAATGCGGAAGCAGCTAAATAAGTTTTATAAATGTATACATGTATGTATGTACATATGTACATATGTACTTGTTAATGTACATACGCATATATAGGTACATAGGTATATGTGGCAACTATGAGTTTTATCTTGTTTTATTTATAAGTAGGTATCTATGAGTTTGTTTTTTTGCCTCGCGTATAAATGACTTGTTTTTTTAGACGCGCTCTGTCAATTGACTTTGACTCAAGTGTGATTATACGCAATAACATACATATACATATGTATGTATATAAATTTATATAAATATATGTATGTACATATATGTGCATATGTATGTACATATATTTGTACATCTCTACATACAATATTCGCAACGTTTCATTCATTCACTTACGTAACTCCCTCTATTTACGCATTGGCTGCTCGCTGTTTCTATTTCGGTTATCTATGGCGATGTGTGTATGTATGTATGTATCGATCGAAACGTCACCATATAAATTGACAACAAAATAAACTAATTTCAAAGCATAGTGTTGAGCTATAAAAAATTGAATAAACACACACACATACACACATATAAAATATAGTACACACAGCAAAACTTTGGATTGTCATGGCGTATACGTAATTTACACGCGCCCACCAAATTCTTTTTCTTTTTTTTTTACTATAACGCCACATTGTTGTCGAAAAAGCGCGAAAACAAAAATATTTCCGGGAATAAGAGAGCCCATATGTATGTACATACATACATACATTCAAAGCATAAAATTTCAGGCGTATTTTTACGCCGCTACCCAGTTTACGATGTTGGCAAAAATATTGACTGTTATCACATGCGTGACTCCATAAATGTACATATGTACATGTGTTTCATCATTGTTTTATATACATATGTACATACATACCCTGCAAAAAAGTTTAGCTTATTGTTGACAAATCAGTTCTAAATAAATAATAGCTTAAAAAACTAAAAAACACGCTTTAATCTTAAAAATCGTACTAAAAATTGAGAAATAATTTAATTAGAAACAAAATGATGAACGCAAATATACATAAGTATTTAAGGAACAGCGTCGGGTGGTGCCCAGTATGTCAAAAAATATTTAAGATCGTTGTTTTTAACCAATATTTTTATTTTGACTTTCATATAACGTACTCTTTAATTTCGCAACTAGGTATGTATATTTTTGTACTAGTTGTACGAATCGAATATTTTCATGTTCAAATATTATTGAGCACCCCCACGCTTTTCCTTAAATACTTATATTTTCGTTCATCATTTTCTTTCTAATTAAATTATTTCTCATTTTTAAGATTAAAGCGTGTTTTTTAGTTTTTTTAAGCTATTATTTATTTTTAACTTTTTAGTGAAATTTTTCATTAAAGGATGTTTTATGCGGACGCAAGAATAAAAGTAAAAAGAAGTCTGATGCAGGGATGTGGTGATCTCCGAAATAGATCTATATACATACATATGTATTTATAACTTCTACCAAAAATATTAATTTTTCACATACATTTTTTCCTTATAAAAAAAAACATTGGTCATGAGAGCTCAAAAATGAAGCCTAAACGAAAAAATATCAACTAATATGTACAATGTGTATCGAAGCAAAACTATTTCAGTTTTTAATCGGAGATATGCTCTTCTTTATTTGCCTGTGCATATTCACAATGAACAGTTAGCGCTTCAAAATATTCTCATTGTCCTATAATCACTTCCATATTTTTCTTGTATACCAAAAATAGTAAATAACTTCTTGAAAATAAAAATTGCCAAAAAGATGTGAAAGTTACCAAGAAACCAACAGCGAAAAAATAACCTATTTTGGTAATTACCAAGTTCGGCAACCGTGCTATAAATAGAATTTGAACCAGGATTTGAAATTGCTTAGCTACTTTTGCTGCATTTGCTTTTGCTAACGAAAAATAAATTAGCAAACTCGGCCAGCCGAGTAAAAAACGAGAACGCGATTCATTAGCTTCAGTTTTCAGCTGAGCCGTGTTTGCTTGTATAGTTAAGCAAAGCAACGCGATTTGGGGGATTTCATTTTACTTCCAGCAATTAGGTGTGTCTTTGCATTTTTTCTGCTTTTGCTTATTGCATCCTGTTAACGTTACCAGAGTTGAGTGATGGTGAATTACAGATTTCAGAGAAAAGTTGAAAAAATTAGCAGCGCGCTGTAGAATGGAATGTTACTTTACATTTGTGCACATCTGCTGATATTCTTAGTTTTATTCACATACACCGATTTCACCAATGCACCAAATTCCTAAAACAGCAAAGTAATTTTAAAATTTTCTTATCGAATTTCAATTATAAATAAATTTAAGAATTAAAAGAAATCAATTTAAATTAGTTTCAATTTGACTTTTCTGGGACTCGAACCTGCGCCTCTATGTGCATATCTTTCTGTATTAAAAAATTATAATTCAATAGATGCTTTTGTGTACACAACAATATTGTTATTGTTGTTTTTTGATACATATGTTTGGGGGATAGTAGGATTTTCGTTGATCAGAGTCTAGCAGCTGCTGTGCCCCGATACACCAAGATGAATGGTGAGGGTTTTGATGCAGCCACCAATTTATTATTGCTCAATAGTTGTACATATGTATGTACATATGTATTGATGCATCATCTATTTGTTCAGAGAGGGTGACAAATTAAATTTCATTGGCATAGGTATAGAGATGGTTGATCGTTGCTCATCAACGAGGTTGATGGGTTGGCCATCAACAAGATGAAATGGACAACAAAATGTTTTTATATTTTCAAAATTTCGAAATTGTAAAATACTCACCGGTTGTAGCAAACTGGTGCATTGTTGTATGGTTTTTAATACAGAAAATGCATTGATGCGCAGGTTCGAGTCCCAGTAAAGTCAAAATGAAATTAATTTTAATTGATTTTTTTTTAATTTTTAATTTATTTATAATTCAAATTCGATAAGAAAATAGTTAAAACACCAGTGGTTTTGGGAAATTAGTGCATCGATGGAATTGGTGTATGGGAGGAATAATGAGCCATATCAGCAGATGTGCAGAAATTTAATATAACATTCCTTTCTACAGACGAACTCGCTCTACTTCTGTTATTTTAACAGCCAGCTGTGTTGAATTAAAATTTTTTATTCACCAGATGCACTAACAGAATTTTGCTGGGTCTCTGGCTTCCAGGAATTATTCGTAGTTGCAACTTCTCTGTTCATCTACGTTCTCTGTTATTGGCTTGCATACGGGAGTGAATTGAATGAAATTCATAGAGGCTATTTTGAAGAGAGGTAACTTAAAAGCCTCAATGAAGCATGGAATATAATGTTGAATGTCCACTATATGATGTCGTTGGGTTGAATCCCATGTTGATGTCACGTTTCGAATCCGGAGGTGAATAGAAATAATAGAGGAGAGAATACAATAAAAGTAAAGTTGAATGTTTCAAAAAAATAATAATTGAGTTAAACGTTTGCAACTTTTAGGATGGGATGAAGTTACATACATACATACATACATACATACATACATACATACATACATACAGGTGAAGCTAATAAAAGCGTGTTAAAAAAGGAGTACGCTGGCAGCGCTGCTTCTGTTATGCACTCACTCTGTCTGCTGCTAACTTTCTAATACTTATCTAGGCCTTATTTCGCATGGCGGATAAGCCTTTGGAATAAGGTGTACTCGCAGAGAGAGTACCTACTCCTTATGGCCTGATGACATCAACACAGCAAAATCAGCCTTATTTTAAGCCTTACTCCATACAAATTTACTACCCTTATAATTTTCTGGCCTTATTTCGGAAGCCTTTAAATCTGCTGTTTTAATTCTTAAAAATAAGGCTTAGATTTTTTGGTGGGTATGTATGTATGTATGTACATACACATAGTATTTATATTATTGTTTACGTTTACGCGTCACTGAATTCTTAGAAATTTTCACACATACACCTACACACACACATGCCGGCACTATCGTGCACGAAATTAAAAAAAAAAAAAACCGGCCGCCGCATAGTGTGCGATTCGCTTGCGATAGCGCAGGAAAACTAATAACTTGCAAAGAAAAAAAAATATAGCTTCAATCGTTTTTTTTTTACTAATTAGGAAAGATATTAAGGAACTAAAAAATTTATTTTTTCTTTTTAAAAAACAAAAATTTATAAAATTTTTTTTTAATAATTTATTTATTATTTTTTTATTTATTCTTTTATTATAAAAATATTTCTTACAAAAAATCAAAAGAATCGATATTTGATAAAGAAAAGACCAAACCGAATTCAGTTTCAATTTTAAGCTTTTAAATTTTTTCAAAAACGAAAAAAGCAAACAAAATTAAAACTTTTTTGCTTTCAGTTTCAGCCTCTCTTTTTGTCTCTTAAAAAAACTTATTAAAAAATGTAATGAGATGCGAACCTGCGAACCTTCAATTTTAACCAATTTCAGGCTGTCTGCCCTAACCTTTGTGCTATTGTACTACATGTGTGAAATGTATCAAATATTCTACTTGATTTTCAAAATTGCTTTGAAATGTTTTTTTTTAATTCAAAACTCTCATCACACAATCAAATAAATTTCTCTCTCCCCGACATCTTTTCAAAATTTCTAAGACTAAATTCCAAACAATTTATGCTAAGCAAAATTTCGACACTGCTTTGATTCGGTTTTTTTTTTATCTTTGATAAATTTTAAATCGAAATATATTAAGAAATTCCCAAAACTTTTGACTCGTTTAAAATATAAGTGGTTATTAAAAATTAATTATAAGCTAATTTAAGTACCGGTAATGTATAGAAATTTAAAAAAATTTCGCTTCACTCAACTTTAAAATTTGACCTTTCCATCGCTACCGAAAGCTAAAATCGCCCACTGTGCGCCGGCCGCCTTGCCGCTTGCCGCTCATTGATAGAGCGCCGCCGTCTATCAGCACGAGCGTGATGTTTTGAAAAAAGCTCAACACCAGCAAACGCTAATATCTATCTATCATCTATGTGCTGGTTTGTTGTTATTGTTTTTTGTTGTTTATTGCTAAATATTGACTTGTTTTTTTGGTTTAGGAATAATTTGAATTTTGTTGTTCTTCTCCGTTTTCTTCTGTTTTTTCTTGGTTTTTTTTGTTACTTTTTCCGCCATGCTTTAGTCACTGTTGGACTTTTTTACTTTGCCAAATTTTTTTAAATTTTTTTTACTTACTATGCTTTGATAGTAAAAATTTCCACGCAAACATTTTATTTTATTTTTATTTTTGGTTTCTTCTTTGCTGTTTTCTTTATAAAGTTGTCGAATATTTTGTGTACATACATACATACATACATACGTATTTTGTGTGTGGAATTTTAAGAGGTGATTTATTTTTTTTTTTTTATAGGATTTTTGGTCTTTTTTTTTTTGTTTGTTTTTTCATTGATTGAAACTTAATCGCTTGGCGCTTGTTTTTATTATTATTAGGTATCTAATGAATGTTTGTAGCGTATAGTTCTATCACAAAAATGTTTTATCTGGTTTTGTGCTTTGCATAAACATATCGTCTTAAAAACTTCATAACCGCCTAACAGAAACTTTCATAATCGCCTAGCAAAAATTAAAATTGAAATCCTGACGTCCAACGCTACGACTTCATAAGAGCTGCAAAGGACATTAGAAGAAAATTTAGAGCTAGGCGCCAGCAATTAAAGTTTGGCAAAACTCTATTTTGTCAAAAACGGGTTATGCAAGTTACAGTTAGGCGTTTGTGAAGCTTTAACGACGATATGCATATGCATACATTTTGCTTTTAATATTCAACAGCCTTAATTGCTATGCAAATGCAAACATGACATTTAATTTATCAAGTTTTTTTTTTGTTTTAACCTTCGTTTAGACACCCACCCGAAAGTAAATAGTTGTCACTTACAATTACAATTTCAAGCTGCAAATTTGTTTTTCTATCTATCTATCTATCTCCCTCTCACACACTAGCTGTCTCTCCCTCTCACACACAAACTGTCTTTCTCTTACACTGTTGTTGTTGTGCCTTTTGCACGAAGGCCAACCACTTGTGTCGCAAGCCCGGCTTATGGGTATTCACAAGGCACAAGCTGTTTTAGAGCACAGCATAAATGAAGCAAAGAAAAGAAGAAGAAGAAAAACGTGTAAATTATACAATTAGTATCAGCATTTATTCATGCAGCCATTTGTACAATTTAATTAAATTTTTCATTTATTCAGCTTGCTTGCGGTTATTAGGTTGGCGTTGTAGGTACTAAAAACACAAACTAGTTTTATTTTCTTGTTTGCTTGATTGTTTGTAATAAAGTTTTTGACGTGACGCAGCAGGCGGCGGTGACAGGCGCTAAAAGGTTGCAGAAGTACATTGATTGTCTTGGATATTCGTTTGTGGTCTTAAATTGTTATGCATTATAATTTTGGTTATTTGTTTTCAAGGGTTTTTTTTGTGGTAACTGTATGTGGTTTTCACGCGCCAATGCCGTACTAAAAATCACCAAATTCTAAAACTCATTAAGTAACACTTTTATAACTGTGATAAAGCAATTTTCAACTTTTATTACTCCCTTTTGTTAAGTTTGGTTTATGTTGGTACATAAATACTACATACATATGTACATACACACCAGCAAATATGTATAAAATACCCAGTTGGAAAAAAGGGTAATGTTTGGTAATGCACAAAGTAATCTATCTCTACCATCATTTATACATTACAACATGCATGATTCCTAACACAGCAAATGTCCTACGAAAGTAATGTGTCGCTTTAGGTAAAGCGACACATTACCTTTTGCATTACCCATTCGTATATAAAAAGATACATTACCTTTTGCATTACCTCTTCGTATATAAAAGAATACATTGCCCTGTACATTACCTCTTCGTATACGAAAAGACATCATACCTAAATTCCATGAAATATTTATACATTTAAGTTGCTATACATATTAGGACTCTCGTTGCTCATACTAATGTTTGGACCACAACTATTTCTTGTATCTTTCATCGCCAATGGCGTTTGGGATACATTTTCAGAATTATGCATGTACATATGTACATATTTTTCACCAATTTAATTTTTTTTTTATTATTTTTTTTAAGCTGTCACCTTCAAGCGACAAAAATACAATTGAGTTATTTCAAATCATGTTCAGAGAAATTACCTCTTCGTTTACATAGGTATGCATGTTTTCGTATATTGCCATTCGTTGATGAATTCATATTTGAAAAAGGTAATGCATTCCGCACTTTCCAACTGGGTAGCTGCAACATAAATCTGTAACAATAACCTGTTTATATACTTTCAATTTTTCAATTAGTGTTTGGCAATTGACCCACTTGTATGCAATTAACTTTAAGTAGTACATACAGCAAACATATAAATGTAGGTACATGAACAAATACACATTTATAATTAAGTATTTGCTTAAGTATAGACTACAGCAATTTCCTTAAGACTTACTTATGTATGTAGTAGACGTAAGACGTTTCCGCGCGTCTTACATTATCATTTCGCTGCATTTCGTTGCGGTCGCTAAGCGCACAAAGCTTTTAAGTTTGTGGGCGTAGAAAGCTTAGAAATAAAATTATAAACAATTATAGTGAATATAGAGAAACACTTTTTGGAAAATAGGCACTGTAGGTACAGAACACACAAAAAACAAACTTTGAAAAAAAAAAACGCAGCACAAAGCTTAAATACAAGTCAAGTAAAATCAAAGCCAACTCAAATTAACTTCAAGGCAAAATATTGAAACAACACAAAATTAAAATTGCCTATCAAAACAATAAAAACCCAAAAAGCGGCCATTCAAAAAAAGACTTGCATATAAAATAGACAAAAAATTAAAAAAAGGCAATACAAAGGCCGTGTTTAAAATTTAATGTGTTTGAATGTGTTTGAAAAAAAAGACGAAAAGCTCAAAATTAATAAGGAAAATAGTAATAAAAAAAGCAACAAGCAGGAAATAAATAATAATAAAAATAATAAATCAATAAAACAATAAGAAAAAACTGAAAAAGCTAGTAGAAAACCTAACAAGTCATAAAAATATAGATACTTTAAAAAATAGAATAGGCGAATAGTAGATAATGATAAAAAATAAAAAATAATACAAAAAAAATAACAAATCGTAAAAATATACATTTAAAAAATAGTACACCTTGGTATTTTGAAAAAAAAATGCTTATAAAGAAAATAGTAGATATTAAAAAAACAAAAAAAATTAAAACAAAAAATAAAAACGAATGTCAACTAATAGAAAAGCATTATAAATCATAAAACTAAAAAAATAGAACATTTGGCATTAAAAAATGCTTATAAGGAAAGTAGGAGATTATAAAGAAAACAAAAGATACAAATAAAAAATTAAAAAAAAAATTAAAGCAACGATAAAAATACAAAGAAAAAACTAGTAAGAAAATAACAAATCATAAAAATATACATTAAAAAAAAAAAAACTTTTTGGGATTGAAAAAAAAAAAAAACAAAATGCTTATAAGGAAAATAGCAGATAATTAAAAAAAAAATTAAAATAAAAAAATCAAAAATAATATAAATACAAAAAATAACAATTATAAAAAACGTAGCAAATCATAAAAATACACATTTAAAAAAATTTAACGCTTTGGTATTAAAAAAACACAAAATGCTTATAAGAAAAATACTAGATAATAAAATAAACAAAAGATAAAAGTAAAAAAAAAAATAAAAAATAAAACCAATAATAAAAAAAAATAAAAACTAATAAAAAATATAAAAATATAGCAAGAAAAAAAGCTTTGGCATTAAAAAAAATTAAATGCTTATAAGGAAAATAGTAAGTAACACAGAAAACAAAAAAATTAAAAAAAAAAATAAAAAGTAATAAAAAACAAAAAAATCATAAAAATATAAATTGAAAAAATAAAGCGCTTTGGCATTAAAACAAAAAAATTAATGTATGCCAAGAAATATTATGGAAAAAAAATAATAGAAAATTAAAAATAAATGAAAAAATAAAAAATAGAAACTAAAAACTAAAAACCAAAAAAACATAACAAATCATAAAATTATGCAGATAAAAAAAAAATAGAATGCCTTATTATTGAAAAAAAATATATTAAGTTAATGCCAAAAATATTAAGCAAAAAATAGTATAAAATCAATAAAAATAAATTAAAAAAAAAATTAAAAAAAAATAATAAAAATAAAAAGATGATGAAAAGTAATACTGTTTATTTTATCACAATCACAAAAAAGACATTTAACAAAACAATAGAATGCTTTGGCATTGAAACAAACAAAAAACTAAATTCATGCCAAGAAATATTAAGCCAAACAAATACATACATATGTATGTAATAAAAAGCAATAAAAATAAATAAAAAATAACTAAAAAAGCACGCCAAACCAAACGTCCCTTCACGTTCTCATTTGCTTATTTGCTATAAAATTCAGCTACATAGTAGAAAAAAAATATCAGTCAACTTAAATGTGGCGCAGCGCAGCAGTAACTAAGAAAAGTAGTTTCAATGCAAACCTGCGCATGCGCAACAAACAAAAAAGAGCAAAAGTAACGGTTAACGCTTACATAACAACATACATAAAAAGCTTAAAGCATCATCACTGCTTACGCTGTCATGTCGTTGTTGTTGTTGTTGTATTGCCACAAATGTAACTGTTATATGTACTAGGTGGCCACATGGCATGCCAACAGCGCAACGCGCCAACTCAAACGTCAAACTAATGCGCTGTAAAACTTCAAATGTGTATGAGAAAGTAAAGATGTTGCCATTGCCATGGTATTTACCGTTTTTTTTTTTTGTTGTTTTTTTCTTCGTTTTTTTTTTTTTTTTGCTCCGCTATTAACGCCGAAACTCCACAAAACAAAAATTATGTTAATTTTGTCTACCAGAATCATGTCTAAAATCCATGTTTGCATATGCGTGGGCACTTCATTATGTTAGACATAATTTGCAAAATGGCGCCGAATTGGCATGCCGTGTACGCAGAAGCACTTAGAAAGTTAAAAAAAATTGTTTAAAATTGGCGATGATGCTCGCAAACTGTATATATGCACTTAATGTTCTTTTTATTTATTTTTTAAGCCCAAACACTCAAGCCAAATGGACGCCGTGCGAAATTTCACGTTCAATGTGGAGATGTTGCCACTGTGAATATTTCGTTGAAATGAAAAATTAGCTGTCAAATCACCAAACTGACAGCTCATGTTAAGGCAATCTTGTTAAAGCAATTGCCTTGGCATCTCTGTTATACCAGAAGACAGAGGCGGTCTCCATTTGAAATCTATGTTATAATGGTGCTTGTGATGACAGAATTCTGTTTTGAGGAGACGCCGGGTAAATTACCCAAATTTAAAAACGTGACACAACAATTTGTGTTATGCTGCCGATTTTATAGCTGTATGAGGCATAAATTTTTGGTGGTTACGTTTTTTTTTACGTGGACTCGATTGCAAGCGGCTTTTAGGATTTCGTTTTCGTTTTTTTTTTCTTTTTCTTCTTAATTCAATAATTCAACACATATTTTCTAATGTGCTACTCGTTATTTTGGCACATCAACGAGTACAAGTGAGAGTTCACTATAGTGAATGAAAAGGTGAGATCTTTCTATACGAGTAACGAGTGAAATAGGTGGGTTAACGAATGATGAGACGCTTCGACTAGTAAATCATAATAGAACAGTAACGAGTAAACAACTAAAGACGAGTGGCGAGTAATGAATGAATGATTGAGAAATAGGTTTATCGGTTCATGGCTAAACTGATAGAAAATTGAGAAATGGTGTTAAACATCAGAAATTTGAACTAAATTCGATCCAGTAATCTTTAAATGAGAACAATACCAGGGACGTCCCGGTTATAAGAGAAATAGGGTAAAATTCATATTTAATCATTATCATGAGTAAAAAAAATTTTTGATCCTTAATAACCATTATAAAAACCAGAAAACCGTTTTGGGCCTGAATAACCGTTATTCAGATTTTTATTTTTTTTTGGTCAGCTATAAAAATCAAACCTATTTATTTGTCAATATTTCTGGACGATATTGGCATCAAATGAAAGGTGTTGAGCAGGGATTGTAGCTATGATTACCTCTTTTCATTTCATACCAATATTGCTTAAAACATTCCAGGGCATCCGGGTCCACTCTTCACCCATATCTGGGAACCCGACCTACGAATCTTAACAAATACACCTCTATGTAAAAGCCCTGCTCAACACCTTTCATATGATACCAATATCGTCCAGAAATATTGACAAATAAATAAGCTTGATTTTTATAGCTGACCAAAAAAAAAAAATTAAAATCTGAATAACGGTTATTCAGGCCCAAAACAGTTTTTTGGTTGCCATAACGGTTATTAAGGCCCAAAAAAGTTTTTTGGTTTTTATAATGGTTATTAAAGACCAAAAGAAAAGAAGAAAATAACCGTTATTTTCGGTCTCTGAATAATACTCACTTCGTAACTTAAAAAGTGCTCAGCCCCAGAAAAAAAGATACAATTTCATGACGTTTGTTTTTAAAGAAACTAACTCAATCGACATAAAAAAGCAACAATCGTTAACTAGTTAAGCTGCAAATAATGTTTGCTCTATTGCTGCTTTTGGCTATTCTTTGTCATATTTAATTTTCTGCTTTTCAACTTATGATGCAGAATGCTGATCGCCAGCGGCGATTCAACTCTAGTTTTGCTGAACAACTCAATCACATTTTATTCTAACTGTCGAAAGAATAATAGATGCTTACATGAAAGATATAAACATGTAAATTGCTAGAAATTGAGCAGCTCAGAGTGTAAGGAACGCTACCAGCGCTTGATATGACCACCTCAACCAATGACTAGACGTACCTCAACCATCGAACAGCCGTACCTCAACCATCGAACAGCCTTACCTCAACTCTATGGCCAACCAGCCAACCAATCGCCTACTTATTCGTTTGGGCGCAATACGATCAATGATGACTACTGCGCTTGTGCTTCTGCAGATCGATGCTGTCGCTGCTGACAACAAGCAACAATTACAATAATTCAAATGTTGAATTCGTAGAATTTTACCATATTGATTTGGTGAAAACATTCAAATTGCATTACAATTGACATAGAAAGAATTTGTATTTTTTTTTGCATTTAGCATGCGTTTGCATTTCTACGAAAATGGACATGAGTGTACATATTTATGCATGCAAAATGCTGCTGCCACTTGAATTAAACGAATGAGCGAATGACAGCAGTGATACCCCTAGGGAAATAAATATATTTCTAACACGAACAAACACTTTTTCGTCGACTGCCTCCCTCTGCTGGCAATTTATGCCTTAAAAAGACACGCTCACTCCCTCGCGTTGGTTGCTTGATTGTCATAGATGAAATGCAAAAATTATTATTATGCCATGAGTGCTGGCATGCAATTTGCATGCGCATATTTGTCTCTAGCCGCAGGGGATACGTTATTAGCTAGTGATGTGTTTTGAATGTATAGCTGTGGTGGGGCAGTGCTGCCAAGTTGGTTAGTAAAGTTATAATTAAATGTAAGAGCTGTGTATGATTGCAGTTGAGTTGGGTGTATTGAAGGCGCTTTAAATAGCAAGAGATGAGAGAAAAGATTTCTGCGTCATCTTGCCGCCGGTAGACCTACTTTTTACTCAACCATGTACATACATTAGGGCGTATAACACCAACACGAAAATTTTATCCCAACGCCTTTTTAGAGAGTCTGAAACTTTTTTTTATTTTTAAGGTCGCTAGAGGGTTAAAGTGTTCTATAATATTTCAGTAGGGGTCTCCTAAAAAAAAATATTTGTAAAATGAATCTAAAAGACCATAGGAGACAAGAAACATATACATATTCCTGGAAATGTTTGGTTAGGTTAGCTTGGCCGGGATACACGGATCCTTCACATAGACCATATATGGTCCTTAGTGTTTCCAACATCGTATTGGAATCGTAGTACTAAACTTGGAATGCAAGACTTCGCAAGTTTTAGTATTTTTTGTATTTTCTGAAGAGTATTTTGTGCATTTCCTGAAGAGTATTTTGTTGTCCACTAGATTCCACAACAGGGCTGAGAGTACACCCCCTTGCGTGGTGCCACTATGCGCCCTCCTTGACGTCGTCAAAAGGCCCCACCCACCCGTCACCGTCCGACAACTCCAAAGTTCCTCCATCCAGCGCCAGATGATTGGGGGTATTCCGATCCATTCGAGCCCCTTCAGCAGCGCCTCAGCAGAGACATTGCTAACGGCACCGGAAATATCAAGAAAGACACCTATCGCACTTCCTGTAGTGAAGCGCCTTTTCGATATGTAGTACAATGTTATGATTTTTAATCTTGTTTCTTCTCCATCACGACAAGATAAAGGCGTTTTATGCCTTACGCTAAGTACCTCGAAACATGACTGAGGACGTCTCGCAACTCCCCCCCCCCCCCCCATTAGCGCAGGACTTGAAGGATCTACTCTCAGGCCACAGATATTGGCGTATTAAACTTAACGAACGAACTACAAATAACGAAGATGTGAAAAAAATGTATTTTAGAGACATCTAGCGGCGTCCAAAAAAAAATAAAAAAAATTTTCCAGAAATATTTTTTCAAAAAGACGGGGCAAACTTTGTTTTGCGATACGTTCTAATGCGTATATCAGTCATTACATTTACTAAGCCAGCCCAGCCTCTTTTACCGTTAATAAAAAAATATGTTTGCATTAAACATTAGCCCCGTGTAATTAAATACACAAATTCATGCGAATTTCCAATGCCAATAGGATTATTATACATACATAAATTTATTATTATACGCTGCTCAACTTGACCACACAGCGAGATTTTCTCACGGCATTCATACGCAAGTTAGTATGTAATATTTTCAATAGAACAAGGTTTGAAATTTATTCTACAAATGCGGTACAAGTGGCTTGTGCTCTCGTATATTCATATATAAATAAGTATGTATGTCTATGCATGTTTTTTCCAAACGCAGAGACCGTTCCTCAGTCCAAAGTACGCACTTATTTCATTATTCATTCATAGCGCTGTTATTATACTCGTCGCTGCATATGAGTACTCGCTACTTTGCAATCGTTGTCTTTGTACTTTTTCTTTTTCAAGCGGTGTGAAACTTTACTACAAAGCCAAGCACTACACTTTTGACGTTTCATACATGTATAAACATGCATAAGCTTGCTACGCGTATCGTAATTGCATTGCTGGTTGATGATGAAAAACCTGACGATTGTCATGTACGCCGGTAAGCCAAGCCAAGCCGAGCCGGTTCGGTGCAGCTTAGTTCAATGCAGTGCAGCGCAGCTGTCAGTTGGCAACGCCAAACAACGGTTAACTGTAAAAAATGGCGCGTATGTGTGTGCCCACTAGAATAGCTAAGCAAGCAACAACAGTCGGTCGAACGATCGGTGGCTACGCATGCGTTGAACGAGCAACAACTAAAGCGTAGCGTAGAGCAACCGGTAACTGGTGGTGGTGGCGGCAATGAGCGCAATACCTATAAGGTAGACTTGTATGTAGAACATTGCAAGCCGGCTGGAAAGTAGTCAAATACATAGTAGGCTAACAAGTAAGCAAGCAAAAAGACAAGCAAGCAGGAAGGCAAGCAGTCAGGCGGTTTGATAGATAGATATGTGGTAGGCAGGTGGCTAACTTGTTGCCGCAGCCCTGAATTAACCGCAAATTAAACGTGATGCTTACAATTTCTACTTATATGACTTTGCTTGCTGCTTGTCCCTCTACTTCGACTTCCACTCTGCCTTCGGCTTCTGCCTATGCATCTGTTTCTCCCCCTGCCTCTGCATCTGTTTCTCCCTCTGCCTCTGCCTCTCCCTCTGCATCCGCTTCTGTTTCTCCTACTGCTTCTACTACTTCTATTTCAATTCTAATTATTATTTTGATTGCGTATGCGTTTGGGGGCTTTCATGTACCTACTATAGCAGTGCTGTGTGTGAATGTGCTGAATTATTACCGCTATTCGTGGCACGTTGCACGTTGCCCACATTGTACTAATAAGTATGTACATATATAGTTGGTTTTGTTGGTACACTTTCTGCTGTTTGTATGTGCATTGCATACGAAATGCAATGGGCCAGCCAGCCAGCCTTCTCAACTCAACCTGCCTAACAAATGTAGGAAAAATTGAGGTGTTCACTAGAGCGTCGGCTATTACTAGGTTAACAAACGTACATACATATGTATGAAAAGTTAATGCTAGGCTTGCTGTGCTATTGATGGTGAGAACTTGTTGGCCCCACACATATGCAGGTATAAAACTAAGCAGCGTAGTGGTTAGAAGTAGAACTTCATACAATAACTGCAAAAGTGGGCTTAACGCATTGCCCATACAGGAAATCAACGATAAGACAGCGCACAGTCTGATAGGCAGCAATCAGATTTTGCGTAAGCGTAGCTTGCTTTGCCTGGCTTGGCTTTGAAGCGTTGCAAATTAGCGAAAAATGGAAAAAATAAATAGAAAAAATAAACTTTATTATTTTTTCAAGCCCAACCAAGCAAGCACATGAGCATTTGCTTTCCAATTTGAATGCTAAAATATGTAAATGGCAAAAAATGAAGGCAGCAAATTATTGTCAACTGAAAAAGGAAATTTACAGCGCATTGCTTGCCCGCCCGCCTGCCTGCCTGCTGCCAATTTCGTTTCGAGTGGCAACTTTCAGACACAAAAACAAGCTATACAGATACAGAGAGAAATATGAAATGAAATGGCAAAATGTAGGTGCGGTTTGAACTGTGTTACCACCAACAGTTACCACCAGCACCGGCAGCAATTCGCTTGCTTACTTATGCATGCACTTCATGCACTTTTAGGCACTTTCGAGTGGCGAGGGCGGCGATAGCGATTGTTGTTAGCCAGTTGTTGCCTGTTGCAAGGCGCACTGCCTTTGGCCTACAACTTAGGCCTTGTAAAACACACAATTGTCATCGTTTGCCTTTTTTTGTGTTGCTTCTTCTTCTATATCGATTATTTTTCGATTTGCTGCCAAAATGGACAGGACAAACTGCATAAAATCAACAACAACAACAACAACAACAACAACAACAACAACAACAACAACAACACAACAATTGATGGCAGCAAGAAACAACAAAAAACAACAATAAGAATTAATGGCCACATACAAGCAACAACAACAGCAACAACAATAAGAATTGATGGCAACAAGCGCGGCACAAGAAATGCACACTAAATGCAAATTTTTCGTCATCAATTTCGCTTAGCAAAACACAAAAACAAAAGCAAAAAACACACAAAAAAAAAGAAAAAAAACTAAAAAACAAAAATAATGGAAAGCGGCAATTGCTTGTTTGTCATCATTCCATAAAGAGGTGTGGCAGCTGCAAGTTAAGCCTCAAGTGTTCACATACAGTATGTCACATTGCACAAACTGCTGCTGCACCTTATAAACAACAAGAACACACACACATGTATGCTCATCACACTCCTTCTGCTCACTCACTCCCTCTCGCTTTAACCCCTCTATTGCCATAAAGTATATTTCCATATAAGCGTTTGCTGTGTTGGCGCCTGACCCACTGGCAATGCGGCTTGGCTTTGTGGCGTGTCTATGGCGGCATTTTGTGTTCTTCAAGTTCAAGTGGTGCACTTGTCACAAAAGCTTGTTTTTGTATAGAATTTTCAACTAAGTACACTAATATATATGTAGCAAATAACAAATTTCATATACGAAATTTCAGCAGTGTTACATACTAATTGGCTACGCTTTGTTATAATCCACCAACTGCATTTATTTCCAAACCACTGCGAATTCTACTAATTTTAACACTTCCGACTATGTAAAAAACTACTGTGGACTGATGCGTAGCTAATGCCTCGGCAACAAAATTCGAGTGCTACTTTTTTGTAAAGCGCAGCCAACGCAGAAGTGTGTTATACGCGTGCGGCGAATTTTGACTTTAGTTTTTTGATATGTGAGACTCACTGTACCTCGCTGAAGAAGTCATTTTTTCGGAGGCGGGTACACTTTTCTATGATCCCCCCAAAATGATTTCAATTGTTTTTTTTTTTGTTTACTTTTGAAAAGATTCTTTTTAAATTTCTACGCTTGCGGCAAATTTTGAATTCAGTTTTTTGATATGTGAGACTCACTGTACCTCGCTGAAGAAGTCATTTTTTCGGAGGCGGGTACACTTTTCTATGATCCCCCCAAAATGATTTCAATTATTTTTTTGTTTACTTTTGAAAAGATTCTTTTTAAATTTCTACGCTTGCGGCAAATTTTGAATTCAGTTTTTTTATATGTGAGACTCTCTGTACCTCGCTGAAGAAGTCATTTTTTCGGAGGCGGGTACACTTTTCTAAGATCCCCCCAAAATGATTTCAATTGTTTTTGTTGTTTACTTTTGAAAATATCTCTTTTTAATTTCTACATTTCCGACAAATTTTGACATCAGTTTTCTGATCTGTGAGTCTCACTCTACCTCGCTGAAGAAGTAATTTTTTTCGGAGGCGGGTACACTTTTCTAAGATTCTCCCCAAATGATTTCAATTGTTTTTTTTTTGTTTACTTTTGAAAAGATCTTTTTTAAATTTCTACACAGTTTTCTGGTCTTTCAGTTTTCTGATCTATGAAATCCCTTCTAGCCCGCTGAAAAGGTAATTTTTTTCGTAGTTGGCATGATCCAATTACCAGGTCGGTGCATGGTACATACACACAAACATGTCGTGAGCTGAATGTCAAACGGAATGTCAAAACTGAAAGGAGAACGAAATAATTTGACATTCAGCTCACGAGCGAATGATGGAGAAACTCAGAGAACGAAGAATTTGACCAATAGTAAACACGAATGTATGTATAGAATATGCAGAAGCAAAGAAATTGGATAGCTGTTGAAGAAAAAGAAGAAGTCAGCTGATCTGAAGAGCCGACCTGTATTGGTGGATCCTGGTAGTTGGGTACACTTTTCTAATATTTTCCCAAAATTATAAAAAATTTTTTTTGTTTTAGACTTTTAAAACATATTTAAATTGATCAAAGTAAACAAAATATTTTGGTTATTATTCTTCGAACACACTTGTACATACAATATGTATTTATCAAAAGTAAACTACGAAAAATATGATGCTAGATATCCACTAAAACGAATCAAAACAATATCATAAACAGACACACGCGTAAGCGAGAATACACATTTGCGAATAAATAGAGACAAATGTACATAGGTATGTATGTATTTACGAAAAAAAACCCTTCAAAAATTTGAGGACCAGGTAGTCCAATGGGACGGGGCTATAAAGTAGGTCTGAAGGGACGTGGTTACGGACTTGGTTACATGTTATGCTGCATAGTACCACGTGTGAAGCGGCCTAGTTATAGACTTGGTTACATGTTATGCTGCATCGGACCACATCGAATGTAAATTGTCGTTCGCCGCCAACTAATTCGTGCTTGGTCGGCAATTTGGCTCGGTCTAGGGTATTGAGATGTAGTTGAAAACGTGGTCCACTGTAACCATACTAGTCTATGGCCCAAATGGGGTGGTTTTTTATATAGTCCTTTGTTATGCAGCGGTGAATCAGGGGCGGTCATGTCCAATGACATCGCAATGTTAATGTAACCATATTTTTTTCATATATTTGGACCACCTCTGTAACTAGGAACTGTCACAACGTAACCTGGTCCTGTACTAGCATATTACGTGGTCCCACTTTTTGCTGAGAATATATATGTACATACATATGTATATTGTCATAAACCTATGCGTAACATACCGGCACAACACACGACGCGTTTGGTCACCCAAATAAGCTCTCCACTTTCAACATATCACGATTCAAAAAAAACAAATTTAAACAATTTCAGCAAATAAAAATAACGAAAAAGCATTACTAATACATACATACACAAAAAGACAAAAAAATAAAAATAAAAAGCACTAAAAAAACATACACAAAAAGACAAAAAAAAAAACAAAAATAAAAAGCACTAAAAAACGCACAAAATGACAAAAAATTAAAAAAAAAAAAACCAACAACCAAAATACGCACTATTTTTATACCTTTCATGAGAATGAAATGGTATTATAACTTAGTGCCAAAAAATTTTTGTCGAAAGTACCAGAAGGAAGCGTGGGGGACCCACCAAAATATATACCGATATGGTCAGAATCACGAGCTGAGTCGATTAAGCCATGTCCGTCTGTCCGTCTGTCTGTCTGTCCGTCCGTCCGTCTGTGTGAACGCAAACTAGTCCCTCAGTTTTTGAGATATCTGAATGAAATTCGGAACACAGGTATGTTGTTATATGCAGATGATCATTTGTCGGAACCGGCCGAATCGGACCACTATAACATATAGAAACAACCGATTATTCAGATATATTTGAAATTTTTGGATGTAATTTGTGCATAACTTCCCAATTTAAACAGTTAAGGACGTGAAACTTTGAAGTAAATGTACCCATTTTGGCCCAAACAAGGTTACCGAAAATTGTCAAGATCGGACCACTATAACATATAGTTCCACAACATCCGATTATTCAGATATACACATTTTGGTGTATAACTCCTCCATTTTAACAGCTAACGGCCTGAAATTTTGAAGTATTTGTACCCATATTGGCCCAAACGGGATTAGAGAAAATTGTTAAGATCGGACGACTATAACATATAGCTCCCCTACAACCGATTGTTCAGATATGCACATTTTGGTGTATAACTCTTCCATTTTAACAGCTAACGGCGTGAAATTTTGAACTATTTGTACCGATATGGGCCCAGACGGGATTACCGAAAATTGTCAAGATCGGACCACTATAACATATAGCTCCCATACAACCGATTGTTCAGATATGGACATTTTGGTGTATAACTCCTCTATTTTAACAGCTAACGGCGTGAAATTTTAAAGTATTTGTACCCATATGGGCCCAAACGAGGTTACCGAAAATTGTCAAGATCGGACCACTATAACATATAGCTCCCCTACAACCGATAGTTCAGATATGGACATTTTGGTGTATAACTCCTCCATTTTAACAGCTAACGGTGTGAAATTTTAAAGTATTTGTACCCATATGGGCCCAAACGGGATTACCGAAAATTGTCAAGATCGGACCACTATAACATATAGCTCCCCTACAACCGATTGTTCAGATATGGACATTTTGGTGTATAACTCCTCTATTTTAACAGCTAACGGCGTGAAATTTTAAAGTATTTGTACCCATATGGGCCCAAACGGGATTACCGAAAATTGTCAAGATCGGACCATTATAACATATAGCTCCCATACAACCGATTGTTCAGATGTGGACATTTTGGTGTGTAGCTCCTCCATTTAAATAGCCAAGACACCATTTTTTCTAATAAATCTTTCCATAAATAACCCACAGAATTAAAATTATAAATTAAACTTAATCCGGCTATGTACATACATAGGTAACTTTTCATTTCCCCACTCATGAAAGATATGAAGTCTTCGGTACGGCCGAAGACAGCCGCGCTTTTACTTGTTTATGTTGAGCTAAACAAAAACAAGGTAAACAACTGACGTTAACAAAAATTCCAATTGCGTAGCATAAAAAACAAACAACTTGGCAAAAAATACATATGTATGTATGTACCAGACCTGGGTAATGTCAAGTACCAGTACGACTTGCGACAAGTACATTTTAAAGGAATTGTACTGGTACTGGTACTGGCATTCCTAAAATTTTCAAGTACAAGTACAAGTAATTGCAAAATAATTGAAGTTTTAGCAAATACTTCAAAGTATTTGAAAAGAATTGAAAGTACATACTTGAGAAGAATTGAAAAATGTACTTGAATAGATTTGTAAGTAATTGAAAGTAGTACTTTAAAAGAATTAAAAAAAATCGATTCAAGTACATTTTTGAATTCTTTTCAAGTACTTTCAATTCTATACAAATACTTTGAAGTATTTGCTCAAACTTCAATTATTTTGCAATTACTTGTACTTGTACTTCAATATTCTGAAAGTACTTAGTACGGACTAATTACTTCAAGATCAAAATATAAAGTATTTAAATACGTAATAGACCAATTACTACTCAGTATTACCCAGGTCTGGTACGTATATAAATTTTAAAAACCACTTTCGCATTTTTACCTGTTCGTACATGAACACACACGCATAAACACGTTAAGTTTTGTTGCTAAGCTTTGTTGTGCTCTTTTTGCCGCAATGACACGTCTTCTCTTTTGCACTTCCGCTAAACGCTAAATTAGTGCGTAACGCTGGTAGACACATAATGTACATACATATTATGTACATACGTACGGGTTTGTACGACTTATTTGGAGTGGAGAAATATGCGCCACTGTAAACAGAAACAATAATATTGAAAGCAAGATATAATAGATACCTTGAGCAAAATTTTTGCTAATTCATTGTTTATTTACTAGATATTGTTGATTGCCAAATATGCTACCGCAAAGAAGTACATATGTATGTATGTACATATACATATGTACAAACATGTACCTATTGTAAATATCTAGGCACATGCCTAAGTATTTTGTTATTTATTATTCTCATTGCCACTTATTTACGCGAAAAAAACCCGAGCATTGAAAAAACACAAAAAAGAAATAAATTAAATAAGCAAGTACCGACATACAATAACAATTTGTTTTTACTTATGGATTTTTTTATATGAAAATTTTAATCAAATAAACAGCCACGCCCACTGATCAACTAAGCAATTAATAAATTATAGGTATGCAGGTACACATCAACCATTCATTACTCATAGCCGGCGATTTAACGCCATTGTATAAGTACACTTGTAAATGGAGACAAGTCTTAAATACTACTTAAGTGATTTTTGTCGTGAACAAATTAGCGCATGCACATACATACATAAATACACTTGTTTGTGTGTTTCTGTACGCATAAAAAACAACATCATCACCGCTTAATGATAACTTCTTTCGCATGTGCGCGACAGGAAGTCACACTCACCCCAAATACCTACATACACTTGCCTTTTGTGCGTACAATTTACGCACCGCAAACGCAACAAATGACGACAAAAAAGGCATTAAAAAATGTGTAATTTAAAAAAAAATAATAATAAAAGCACATTAAATAAGCAAACAACTGCCGAATCAGCAACAGTAACAACAATAACATAAAAAATCAACAATGTAAAATCAACTAACCTCAATTCGAGCAAACGACGCATGACGACAATAACGACAACAGCAATAACGACAACAACAAGAACAACAACAACAACAACAACAACAAGAACAACAACAATAACGCCAACAACAACAACAACACCAACAACAATACAACAAAGTACCTACACTATTGACACAAAATCGCACTTAGCAACCAAAAAAAATAAGAACTAACGATAACACGTGAAAATTGAGCACTTAATATTTATTTATTTACATACATACATATGTACATATGTACCTGCGTGTATGTCTGTTTGTGCAGTTTATATACATACATACATACATATATTAACACATTAACTTTTGTTAGGGTAACTTTAGTTTGGGCTCTACACTCAGGGAAAAAGAATTATAAAAACATATGAAAACGTGCTTAAAATTAGGGCTTACGATTCGATCTCGAGCAGTGTCGAGAAATTCGAGGATCGGGAAAACCGAGACTCGCGTTCTCGATTAAATCTCGTTTCTCGGATTTCTCAATAACATATTGTGTCAAAAAATATGAATATCAAAAATTTCTCGTATGTCATTGGAAAGAAAAAATTGTATATTATGAAATTTTAATTGTATTTTTCTCGGAATTTTGTGAAATACACCTGGGAATGGCACATATTCATACACATGTAAGTACATACAAGCAGAACAATCTACGAAACAGCATAGTATGCTTATACCGCTATTTCTGCGATGTATTTGAATGTCGAGAAGCTCGCGAGCCTATCTCGTCTCGCTCGAACTCGAGAAATCGTAAGCTCTACTTAAAATGGGCCAAAACGGATTTAAAAGTGATGTAAATACCAACATTTTTATTTTAAAAATGTTCATTGTAAAATTTTTAAATCAAGAAAAAACATTTTTAATTTAAAAATGTTTATTTTTATTTTAAGCACTATGAGAAAAAACACTGCAGTGTTCTCTATATCATTTTCTCTTCCGGATTCGAAATTGTATCCAACGGCATTCTCTTCATCTTCTCTCAATCCGAGTCCCAACTACAAAAATATAGCCTCCGCTTGTTCTCCCCTTCTTTTCTACTTCGCCTTAACTGTTTGCTATCTTTATTTCTTATTCTCCTTTTTCTTCTTTATTTTATATTTTCCTCTGGATTCGAACCATGACATCAACCTGAAATTCAATCCAACGTCATAGTGGAACATTAAAAATTGTATTGAATTGTAGTAACTTATTTATACTTCCCTTTTCCTAAAAAAGAATCCATGAATTATATGAACCATTGTAAAAACAAAATTAAAAAAATCGATTCTCATTATTGTTTTTGTTGGATTTCTCACAAAAAATATTTGCTCACAAAAAATTTTTGAACAAAGAGCGAGTTTTTGAATCAACATTAATTTTCAATTTTAATTAAAGTAGGATTGTTTTTAAATCCAAAATGCATCTTCACTTCAAAAATTTCACTTTTAATTTAAAAATTATCCTTTTTAAAAAAAAAATGGTTTGGTTTAAAACGTGCATTATGAAAACAAAAATTTTATTTTTGATTTTAAAATGCTGTTTTCCCCTGAGTGTACTTTAGCTTTAGCTCTACTTTCACAGCATCCGCTTAAGATTATTTAAACGGAACATAAACTTGCGCGAAGGCATTTCTGTTACTTGATTCGTCATTTGGTTACGAAAAAACATTGAAAAAAAAAACTGCTCTTAGAATTAAAATCTAACTATTATAGGCTTGACAGGCGGCAGCGATAAACCGGATTACCAACACTGAAAAAAAACTTACTCACATTATGGAAAACTGGGAATGATTTGACGCTAAAGATATATTTTCATTGTTTTGATGTACCATTTTCTTCAAATCCAGGAACAAAAATCACGTTTTAAAGAAAATTGTATTCACAATAATGAAAATGTGTCTTTAGCGCCGCATCATTACCATTTTTCCATAACCGAGTCATTATAAACTTGATAATTAATCTCAGTGGTTTTTGGATATCATTGCTTTAGCTCATCAAGGAAAAAGCAACTTAGGTTTTAGTGACTTTGCTTAAGTTTTAGTAGCTTTGCATGCCTTTAAAAACGCACACCCTATCATTGATACACTTTCACACATACCTACAAATAAGCTTACAAATCCATTGCACATCTTTTATGGGCTTTACTCGTACTCATTCAATTATATGCAGCTTGCCACAAAGATTTTTTATTGTTATAGCATTAAGCTACTTACATACAAATGTGTAGATAAATATGTAAACATGTAACTTTTTGGTTTTGTAAACATGTATATACATTGTAAGTATAAATAAATACCTATCTTAATGCCTGAAATTTGCAAAGTGGGTTAAGTTAATATTTGGCTGGCCGGCATTTTTTTTTTTTGCATGTGCATGACACAAAAATTTGTATTTGTTTATAATTAAATACATCACACACATTGGCTGGCTAAAAAGTAAACTGGAGCAAAGATAAGAAAAAGCATGACAAATTGTCTCTTAATTCTTTGTTGTTGTAACGCACTGTACATTTTTTGGATTGGAGCACATTATTATGGTGAGTAATGAACCATTATTACCCATCAAAAAACTCGATGACCGTGGAATTAAGAGGGTAATCCAGAAAAACCCTGGCAATCGCTTCTACATTCGTTGGCATAATGCCTGACATTAGCATGGGCTTGTCATTGGAGGGAAGGACTTGCCCACTGCATTACCGCCGAACGAATAAATCACGCAATCCCGCTAGGATTCTAGTGAATCAAATAAAGAATACCTTACAGGGAAGCAGAGAAAGAAGGCGAAAAATGTAAGGCATGATGGGAATCTCCAGTGGTATTTATTCCAGTTCATTTTTCGTGCTCCATTCTACTTTTCATTACGTGGAATGGGTAATGGCAGCTCATTCCACTTTGCATTACTGGCAATGCGTGAAAGAAGTGATCAACGCACCAGATGTTCCATGGCAAGCCCTTCTATCATGCCTGACAGGTAATAGCGATGACCAGATTTTTGCTGGGTAAGTGCTCTGGTTGACCGCGTTGGTTAATAATGCGGATGGTCATAATTTGAATACATGCCAGTGCTGCCAAGTCGCAAACATCTTTGCACATTTTTACAACTTTTCGGTCACTTCAAATGAAGAACCAGTTGAAGTTCTCTCAGTTCTAGCGCCAATGCTATCAATAACTCTGTTAGTGCCCTTTTTCCTTTCTTCTTGTCACAAGTGGCAGCCGTGCTTTTTCTTTCAAAAGAAGAACAAAAAAAAAATTGACTAATAAATTGCTTAAACATAAAAACCACCGAGACCGGTGTGGTGATTGTGATAACTCATGGCGCTTATTGAGCGCCTAATTAATTTTTTCTTCAAAAATAAAATGCACAGTCAACGTTTGTCACGCTTTAACTTATATGTTTGTATGTATGTACATATATGCTTGTATGCATCCAAAGCGGCTTTATTATATAAAAATAACACAACTTCAAAAGCCTGTTAGTTATGGATAGAAGATTTTTTTTTAGAAATAAAAAATAATGATTTGGCAGTATTTTTTTCAATTAAAAAAAATGTATATTTCCTTGTACAAAAAAAAAAAAAATTGGCAAAAATCCGCGTTTAAAAATTAATTTTTGTATGTACATATATACATATAATTGCGTGCAACATTATTAACCCATTAGTGGTCAAAGCAAACCTACAATAAATATAAAATATATCATTGGGTGTTCCCAAATTGGCACGGCAACCACTAATGGGTTGATTTATTATTTTATTTTTGATCTATTTTTCATTATTTTTTTTTTTACTTTTTTTTTATTAATTTTTTATGTTTGGCTAATATTTTTATTAATTTTTCTTTTTTTTTAATTTTTAATTTTTTTATATTTTTATTAATTTTTATTTTTTTTTAATTTTTCTATTTTTCTTTTACTTTTTATTAATTTTTTTTTTATTATTTATTTATTTTTGTAGCTTAACAAAATCGTTAATCTAAGCCTTATATTTATTGGTTATGTAGTACCTATTGTTTTTTTTTGTTTTAATTGATTAATGGTGTGCAACATTATTAATTTATTACTTAATTTGTAAACTATTTATATTAATAATTTTTTTTTTTTAATTTTTTTTAAATAATTTTTTTATTAATTATTTTTTGTACTTTTTTCTATATTTTTCTATTATTTTATTAATTTTTTTTTATTATTATTAGTTTATTTTTATTGCCTAAGAAAAGCTAAGGCTTACTAAGCCTTACATTTATTGTGTAGTATCTGCATATGTTTTCAAAGAAGCGCACGCACATCAAGCGCTACGAAGGCCGCATACGCGGAAATCGATAAAAAAAAAAGACTGAAATACAAGAGACACACTTTTATTTCACTTTTTTTATTTACTCATTACTTACTCACGCTATAGCGTTTCAAATTTGTATAAGTTATGCTATGCGGAAGCGAGATCCACAGCTAAACACAATACAAAAGTAGCTAAATAAAAGAAATGTAAACAATTTAGATAGATATAAGAAAAATGTTGATTGCTAACTTGTGTGAATTTTACTATTAACAAAGCGGAATTAAAAAATAATAACAAATAACGTGACTTTAAAAAAAATAAGGCATAAAATGTTAAAAACGCTTTATATAAAAAGTCTATCTATCTACATATGTATCTATTTAAGTATTCACGAATTTAGCGCATCAAGTGTTAAACAAAAATAATTTAACTTAAAAACTTGTTTTTTTTTAAATAGTTACTGTCTTTGTTATTTATTTATACAACCAAAAAGTATTCTAAAAATTTAAAAAACCGCAGCGTTGATTCTTTCTAAACTAACGGTCAAATTTACTGCTAGAAGAGTTGTGCTACATTTGCTCAATGAATGAAGCGTATTCTAAAGTTTTAATTATGCAAAACAAAAAAACACTAAAAAATGTGTGTTAAACAAAATTAAACAAACAACTTTGCTCGCATTAAAAAAAAAAAATAAAAAAAAAACTGCTCATAAAAATGCCAAGCGAAATTGGTAGTGAAAGAGAACGCGTTTGAAAAATGAAATTAGCACAAAGCATTGGTCGTTTTCCTACTTCCCAGCAAACATTCGGAGGCATAAAAGAGTCAGAAAAGCATCCAGAGGAGCCGGAGCGTTCACACTGATTATGAGCTCATTTTATAGTACGAAATGCATGTATTTCTGTGCTTAAGTTGGTCGCCCAATATAAACCTAATTTCATGTATCATTTGAGCCTGAATAAGCATCACGAAAGACTTCTATTGCACTTATGTATATTTATGACTCTTTTTATCCTTCTTCTATGACTAGTAGAAGTAAAAAATAATTTTTTAGGCATTTTCCTTCCCCTGACGCAGTTCTCTGGATCCTCCATCCATTCCAAGTTTCCAAGTACCAAAATTTGCAGCTCCACAGCGGCTGGTTCTTCTACGCTCTCATTGTAGAACCTTCTCGCATTCACTGCTTGTTTTATAATGTTGTCTATTTTGTATTCTCCTCCGTATTCGAGCATTTGTGACTCTTTTATGACATCAACCTGAAATTCAGGCCAACGTCTGCATATAGTGGCACATTAAACATTACATTGAACTTTAGTGATAATTTTATATTTCTCCTTTTTCGAAACAGCATCTATGAATTACAATTATCATTCAAGAAAAAAAACAAGAAAAAAAAACCAAAAATTATAAAAAAAAATTCCTAAGCTCTTATTTCACACATATTTGGACTAATATTCGATTCCAAAATTCTGAGGCTCATGTTTCATACATATTTCGGAGTAATTTTGGATTATAAAAGATTAAGGCTCATATTTCGTTCTCATATCGGACTCCAAATTGTGAGCGCTCAGCGAATTTTTGCTGGGTGTTTGCTGGGTTATGTATGTCTTTTTGTTTGTATTGCTTGTGTCTTTATAACGCTTATACATTTCGAAAGTAAAAGTTGGCTGCTTGAATTGCTTATTTTTACCGCTTTTCACTTTGTTACGTTTTTCACATCTGCGTGATTTAGTTGCTTGCGTAAACTGTTTAGAAATTTTGTTATTTGTTTTTTTTCTTTGATTT
Organism: Urophora cardui; assembly: GCA_960531455.1. NCBI lineage: Eukaryota > Metazoa > Arthropoda > Insecta > Diptera > Tephritidae > Urophora > Urophora cardui. Next base: position 145,551,405 of record OY482672.1, read on the forward strand.
TCTGTTTTTTTTTTTTTTTTTTTTTTTTTGATACAAAGCTTACATCGTATTATCTACTTTTACTATCAAGATGAATGGGCTTTTATAATTTAAAAAAAAAAATTCAAAAAACTTAACGATTACAGCGAAATTTGCGGCAATACTCAAATCATGCGCATGCCATGCCACTTTGCAACATTTGACTATTTTCCCTATAACTGCCACACATACAAAAATTTCGCTTTTTATACAAACGTATACAATTAAAAATACTCGCATGTATTTGATTTTATCAAATTATTGACTATCAAATTGCGCTAGCTAATAAAAATAACACACACGCGCACACACAACGCATTGGCCACACTTGCCGGCAGTAAAGTGCCGCTAAACAATGCGCAACATGTTGACAGCATGTTGCCAACGCACTGTTATAATGTAGCTAAGCACTGCAAGCGCCCGAAATGCAATGGAGAAAAACTCAAAACAAGCAGTGCAGTGATTAAATTAAATTCAAATCAAATATGCACTTTCAAAAAAAAAAAAAAAATATAAAAAGACAAAAAAATATTAAAAAAAATTAAAAAAAACAACAATAAACAAAGCTTTTTTACAAATCAATCACGTAGCAACAATTGCTTATTATTAGTTGGCAACAATTATTGCTTTAGTCAACATATTGATTGACTGACTGGCTTGCCGCTGCATGTAGCAAAATAAGAAAAAACAAAGCGCGAAAAATTTATAAGCAATTTGTAGTTATGCCGTGCGATTTGATGTACATTGTGTGCGGTTGTATGTGGAATAGGCGCACATGCGCTTTTTTTTTGCACAGCATGAGGCCTCCTAGTAGCTGCGCAGCTGTCACACCACACAGCGTCAATATAAATGCAACAGCATGTTGCCTACGCCACACTGGCATATGATTGACTAGACTAACTGACTGACTGACAATGCGGCAAAACAATAGGAAAAGTATGTAGATATGCATTTATGTATGCACTTTTCATTCGTCATGTCCGCATCGCAGTAATTCGTTTTGTTGCCAAAGACGCTTAACGCCGAAAAAAGCGCTAGCGTGCAATGTTGCTTGGCTGCTCAACGAATAATAATTGCATAGGCAATCAAAAGTTGCCGCTGTGGTGCAGTGGCTAGAGTGCTCGCCTGCTGTGCCAGAGGTCTCGGGTTCAAACCACGGTCCGAGCAAAACACCAAAACAATTTTTCTAATTAGTAAAAATCCAATTATTGGATTTTTTAAGAGCAGCGGTCACCTCTCGGCAGTTGGCGGCATACCCTCCGAGAGTATTTCTGCCATGAAAAAGCTTCTCACAAAAAATGCATTCGCCGTTCGGAGCCGGCATAAAACTGTAGGTCCACCCAATTAGTAGGAAAAACAAAAAGGAGCACACCTCGAATTGGGAGAGAAGCTCGGCCATAAAACACGTCAGAGTTATAATAACGCCATTGTATTATTATTATTAATCAAAAGTTGCATTTGCAGTAAAAAAAATAAACTTAACAAAACTAACAAATTCAAATGCAGCAACAACAAAGCAAAGAGCGAGCATTTTATACGAGGAACTGAAAAATAAAAAAGAAACCAAATTAACTGCCCGCCAGTTAGCTCGGCCACAAAATGCAATCACAGCCTCAATTTTCATGTTTTTTTTATTATTATTTTTATTTTTTTTTTTTATTTTTTATTTTTTTATATTCATTTTATATTCATTTTTTTTTTAATTTTTTTTCCTTTTTTTATTTTTTTCCTTTTTTATTTTCATTTTTTTTTTAATTTTTTTTCTTTTTTTATTTTTTTCCTTTTTTATTTTTTTATTTTTTTTATTTCCTTTTTTTTTAATTTTTTCAGTTTTTTGTAATTTTTTTATTTTTTCCGTTTTTTCTTCTTTTCCTTTTTTCATTTTTTTTTTAATTTTTTCATTTTTTTTATTTTTAATTTTTTTGTTTTTTTTTTTTAATTTTTTTTTTTTCTAATTTTTTTTTTATTATAACAACAACGAGCGAAAAATGCGCGCAAGCGAAATGTAATGAAATTATAAAAACAAAATTGGCGCGAAAATATCACATTTCAATAGCAAAACAGCAAAACCTGTATTAAAATCCTTATTAAGTGTTCACCAACATTTTACGAGTATTGCTCTGCACAACCACACCGATATGCTGATACGCTGATACACCACCAATGATCCGCCAATCTTCTGCGGTGCATTAAAGCATAAACATCAAATAATAAACAACTTGGCTAAGCACTTCAAGTCACAACCGCAACGCCTTGCCACTCTCCTGCCCCCTACTCTTTTCTTTCACTCTTTTACTGCTCTCCTTAACTTCCAACTGCGTTTGAATTTTTGTTGCTGGTTGGCGCATGCGCGCGGTCTACGCAACCCCCATCAGTCCCAACAGCAACAAAAAAATCAAAGCAATCAAAAGTAGGAAAAACTGTAAAACAATAGATAGAAGAGACAGCAATGTTTTGACCACAAATTAGCAATAACAATAACAATAAGCACTTAAGCACATGCTTGTAAGCAACTAGTTGGTATGTTTGTATGTAACGTGTATCTATCTAATGGCTAAAATCGCGCTCAATTCGTTTTGTAGCGAGACGAACTGTTTGGTTGCGCGGTAGAGGCAGCAGTAATTGTGTATTATGATGCCGATATAACGGTATTTATTGTAATAGCAACAACAACAACAACTAAAAACGTAACAAGCCAAATGGTATATAAAGTAACGGTAGTTTGAGTGGCATTTGGTAGACAGACAGACAGTCAAGCAACACCTTGCGGTGGAGTGTTGGTTAAGCCAAGCATTTGGGTGTTGTTGTTGTTAATGTTGGCTTGATGGGCTTTTTATATTTACAAGAAAATTATAACCAAATAAGCATATTCATACAAACATCATTATGAAATAGAGAAAAGCAAAAAAAAAACTCTAGCGTTCTTATTAAACGTGCTTAGCTGACGACCCCATTCGCTTAAATGGATATGAAAAAGGGTGTGGCTTGTACGTGCTATTTATTTTTATTTTATTAACACGCAATAAGAAAACAGCTTTTAAATAAATATAAAAATGCAGATGACTTCATATTGCCCAATTTATGTTTAGTTTTGTTTTTTTTTTTTTGCATTGAACTAGCCAAAATAGTTGCGCCAAATTTCTAAACTTGTTGGCGCGCCTAAATTTTTGACCTAGATAGCAAATGAAACAAATATGTATAGTATACGTGCATACATATACACAGAATTACATAGATATGTTTGTATATGGCTTATAAATACATAACATTATAAAGGTTAAGTTAGGTTAGACTTGCTGGCCGGCTAGTGATGGCCTCACATAGACTACATAAGTCAAGGGTGCAGACCCAAATCAAATAACGGAGTCAATCAACAACAACATCACAATTTCTGCAACAACATTACAATTTTTACAACTACATTTTTACCGTAATGACAAAAACTGATTCGAAAAAAAGCTACGCGTTGAATGCCGATCGATTGTACAGCGCAGCCACAGTGATGTTGTTGGAAGCCACAAAGAGTCACTGTACCTGCACCTCTGGATTAAGTGAAGAGGGTGGCAAATATTTGTTTACCCCTATTTTGCATATTAAGGACCTTTTCACATTACTCGGTACGACTTCGGATCGACACTTTTCCTCGGTATTTTTAGCGTACCGAAACGATTCCGCGTTGCTGTGTTTTTCACACTTGTGGGAATACTTTGGGTGCGTAATCTTCAGAAAATAAGAAAACAAACATCGAAATTTACAATATAAAATCTTAAAATTCAACAAATCATTCAATAACAACAATAATGTCTTCTAGTGAAGACGAAGACATTATAACTTGCTACATTTATAGACGCAACGAGTTTTTTACTGACTTTGTTCTTCTTCTTTTATAACGCCACAAAAATGTATGCAGTAATTCCTCAAATTTTACTGACCGGTCTTACCGCGTTGCGGTATACCGAAATTAATCTGCTCCGATTTCATGTATGCAACACTAATGTGAAAGTGCCAATTGAAATACATGTGGTCGGTAAGGTTTCGGTATACTTTCGGTAAAAACCAAAAATGTCGATCCGATACCGCACCGTGTAATGTGAAAGCGCTCTAAACGTATAACAGTATTATAGTATAACAGTATTACAGTATAACAATATAACAATATAGCAGTATAACAGTATAGCAGTGTAAGAGTGTAACAGTATAAGAGTATAACAATAAAGGGATAACATGATGAGAGTATGACAGTATAACCGGTATAACGGTATAACATTAACAGTATAACAGTATAAGAGTACAATAGTACAATAGTGGAACAGTATAAAAGTAAAACGGTATAGCAGCATAACAGTATAAGATTATAAGATCAGAACAACAGATTAACAGTATAAAAGTATAACAATAAAAGGATAACAACATGACAGTATAACAGTATAACGGTATAAAATTAACAGTATATCAGTATAAGAGTACAATACGAGTAGTATAAGAGTACAATACCATAACAGTATAAGAGTATAACTATATTACAGTATAACAGTATAAAAGTAAAACGGTATAGCAGCATAAGAGTATTTGGAGGATGGCTTCGTGTGTAAAAGTCCACGTAAGTGGGGAAAGCTTCTGACTGCCATCCACCTGGGGGTGGCCAGAGCGATTCTTTTGCATGCGGAGCAAGCAGCTCACGACTTCCGCGCAGTGTCCTCTGGATAGCCACCGAACACCCGTTTGGTGGTGAACTAAAGTGAGAAGGCGACAACTCGACAAGGCCACTCCGACATATTCGGTTTAAGGGCTTGTTGAGGGGAATAACTGCAGCGTCTGTTCACCAGAAGGTGCGGCTGCGAGCGGGCGTCTGTCTTGGAGCAAGCGGCTCGCTATATAAATGTGTAACAATATACAACTCCCGCAGGGCGGGTTGTGCGTCGGGCTTGGGACCCACCACGTAAAAATCCTATCCAATGAAAACAACAACAAAGCCTCGGATGAGACCACCCCTTTCTGATGACAACCACGGCAAACGTTTAAAGGACTATGATTTGAGGGTAAGCACCTGGAACGTCCGGACCCTTAATTGGGAAGGTGCCTCTGCCCAGCTGGTTGATGTCCTCGAAAGAGTGAAAGCTGACATCACCGCCATACAAGAGATGCGGTGGAAGGGGCAAGGCAAGAAGAAATGTGGGCCTTGCGATATATATTACAGTGGCCATGCAGAGGAGCGTATATTTGGTGTTGGTTTTGTGGTGGGAAAGAGACTCAGCCGCCGAGTACTGTCGTTCACGCCAGTGAACGAGCGTCTAGCCACCATCCGCATCAAAGCGAGATTTTTCAACATATCTCTTATCTGCGCCCACGCCCCGACGGAAGAGAAGGACGATGCGATCAAAGACACTTTCTATGAGCAGTTAGAGCATGCCTACGACCGCTGCCCCCGTCACGACATTAAGATTGTGCTTGGCGATTTTAATGCCAGGGTGGGTAAGGAAGGTATCTTTGGCAGCACAGTCGGAAAATTCAGTCTCCACGACGTAACCAGTCCCAATGGGACGAGGCTGATCGACTTCGCCGGGTCACGAAACATGGTCATTAGCAGTACCAGATTCCAGCACAAAAAAATACACCAAGCCACATGGCTGTCTCCTGATCGAAAAACGCGAAATCAAATTGATCACGTCATGATCGACGGCAGACACAGCTCCAGCATCCTAGACGTGCGCACAATCCGTGGTCCCAATGTCGACTCCGACCACTATCTTGTAGCAGCCAAGGTACGCACCCGCCTCTGTGCAGCAAAGAATGTGCCAGCAGGACAGCAAGGAAAGTTTGAAGTCGAAAGGCTGCACATGACGCAGACAGCCAATCAATACACCACTCGGCTCTCACTCCTGCTCTCTGAGAGCAACCCTTCACCAAACGATGTATCTGAGGAATGGGAACACATCGCTCGTTCACTTCGTATCGCCGCTGAGGAATCTATAGGATACAAGCGAGCCCACAAGAACACCTGGTACGACAAGGAATGTCGCGATGCCTCGGAAAGAAAGAACGCCGCCTACAGGGCTACATTGTGTGCGGGCGCAACGCGAAGCGTATGGGAGCGTTATCGAACGGCGAAGAAGGAAGAGAGGCGCCTTTTTCGAAAGAAGAAAAGGGAGGCTGAAAGGCGCGAGTGTGAAGAGCTTGAGATGCTGGCGGGTAGGAACGATGCTCGAAAATTCTATCAAAAAATCAGGCGGATGACTGAAGGTTTCAAGACCGGGGTAAATTCCTGCCGGAATGATAACGGTGATCTGGTAACTGATGTCCAGAGCATACTTAAGTTGTGGAGGGATCACTTCTCCTCCTTGCTAGATAATGGCAACAGTGAAAGTGCGGAAGGAGAAGATGTACGACCCGAATCCCCAATAGCAGATGATGGTAGGCATGTTCCACCACCTGATCATGACGAAGTGCGAATAGCAGTATCTAGGCTTAAGAATAACAAGGCCCCGGGCGCTGACGGCTTGCCAGCCGAGCTATTCAAACATGGTGGCGAAGAGTTGATAAGGAGCATGCATCAACTCCTATGCAGAATATGGTCGGACGAGCGCATGCCCGACGATTGGAACTTAAGTGTGCTCTGCCCAATCCACAAAAAAGGAGACTCCACAGTACGCGCCAATTATCGTGGGATAAGCCTCCTGAATATCGCATATAAGGTCTTAGCAAGTGTATTGTGCGAAAGACTGAAGCCTATCGTCAACAATCTGATTGGACCTTATCAGTGTGGCTTCAGACCTGGTAAATCTACCATCGACCAGATCTTCACAATACGACAAATATTGGAAAAAACCCATGAAAAAGGATCCGACACACACCATCTCTTTGTCGATTTTAAAGCCGCTTTTGATAGCACGAATAGGAATTGCCTGTATGCCGCAATGTCTGAATTTGGTTTCCCTGCTAAACTTATACGGCTATGCCAAATGACATTGACTAACACCACCAGCTCCGTCAGAATTGGGAAGGACCTCTCCGAGCCGTTCGAGACCAAACGAGGTTTCAGACAAGGTGACTCTCTTTCGTGCGACTTCTTCAATTTGATGCTGGAAAAGATAATACGAGCTGCAGAACTTAACCATACAGGAAGCATCTTATATCACAAGAGTGTGCAACTGCTGGCGTACGCCGATGACATCGACATCATTGGCACTAACACGCGCGCCGTATGTTCTGCCTTCTCCAAGCTGGATAAAGAGGCTAAGAAAATGGGTTTGGCGGTCAACGAGGACAAGACGAAGTACCTCCTGTCATCACACAAAGAAACAGCACGCCTTGGCAGCCACGTCAATGTTGATAGCTACAAATTCGAAACTGTTAAGGACTTCGTCTATCTGGGAACCAGCATTAACACCAAGAATGATGTCAGCACGGAGATCCAACGAAGAATCACGCTTGCCAATAAATGCTACTTCGGACTAAGTAGGCAACTGAAAAGTAAAGTCCTCTCTCGACAAACAAAAATCACACTCTACAGGACGCTCATCGTTCCAGTCCTCATGTACGGCGCAGAAGCATGGACAATTTCAAAATCAGATGAGATGGCACTTGGAGTATTCGAGAGAAAAGTTCTTCGTAAGATTTATGGACCTTTGCGCGTTGGCGTGGGCGAGTATCGACGGAGATTTAACGATGAGCTGTACGAGCTTTACACAGACATCGACATTGTTCAGCGAATAAAGATCCAGCGGCTGCGTTGGGCAGGTCATGTCGTGAGAATGGACGAAGGCGCTCCGGCTAAGAAAGCATTTCTATCGAAACCCGCTGAACGCAAAAGAAAAGGGAGACCTCCACTGCGTTGGGAAAATCAGGTGGACAGCGATGCTGCCTCCCTAGGTGTTCCCAAGTGGCGCCATGCTGCACGAAACAGAAGCAATTGGCGCGCTCTGTTGGACTCGGCCAGAATCGTCTAGACGGTTAAGCGCCAATCAAGAAGAAGAAGAGCATAAGAGTATAACAATATAAGATTATAAGATAATAACAGCACAACAGGTTAACACTATAACAGGTTAACAGTATAACAGGATGAGAGTATAAGAGTATAACGGTATAATATTATAACAGTATAACAATAAAAGGATGACATGATGACAGTATAACAGTATAACAGTATAAGAGGATGAGAGTATAATAGTATAAGAGTATAACGGTATAACATTATAACAATAAAGGGATGACATGATGACAGTATAACAGTATGGCAGTATAACAGTATAACATATAACAGTATAACAGTTTAAAAGTACAACAATATAACAATATAATACTATTTTTCCTGAATTTCTAAGCAAGCGATCGAAATTACCCTTTCGTGGGGGTGCTAGAGGGTTAAAATGCTCTAGAATAACATTCGCCATAAAATTTCGGTAGGGGTCTCAGAAAAATTTTTTGTAAAATGAACCTTATTGGAATGTTGAATGTGTTTTATTTCGGATTCTACTGAAGCGATCGAAATATTTATTTTGTAAAAGATTCATGATTTTTGAAGACGTTTAACATGCAGGCATAAAAAATTGCATTAGGGTGGTATAAACCAAGTACTGGGTGGTAGTGGCCACAATGGCGCACATAGGGTTAACACAATTGTGTAGTCGAAAGACTTTTTTTTTTGATTCATATTAGGCGAGACGGTCTAATTTACATACATGAATATACTTATCTACGATAACCCACTAACCGACAGCGAAAGAAAGAAATAACAAATTCGCACATCATAAAATTCGCGAGCAGATGACATGTTTAAATGCCAATATACGTACCTTTCAACACACTTGCAAGTACATCAACACTCCTTAATGTACATACATGCACACAGATGCATAAATCACTTTCCATGCATTTACATATAACAAAAAAGAACCTCTAAAAAGCTTTTGGGAGCTGTCTAAAAACGGTCATTGAATGCCAACGTGATAATAATTCTTGTTTTTTGTTTTTGTTTTTTTTGGGCGGTATTTTGTCTGCCTAAAATGGCACAAAATGAAATTATTGCGCAAGGTCAGTGAGCACGAAACGTCGGAAATGGTGTGGTGGCGGGGGTGGCGACGGTGGTTGTGATGATGCTTCTGATGATGATGATGATGGTGATGCCTTGCGAAAATGAATAATAAACAAAAAGCGTCACTGCTTTTATTTTGTTGGGGCTGGTGAGGTGCTCATTTAATTAAATTTTTTTCTAGTGCGTCTGTCAGTAATTGTTTAATTTTTTCTCACGCATAAAGTTTACTAAAGTTTATTAAGTTTTTATAAAAAGCTTTAAGTTATTATATTTGCATACATACATAATTCATTCAAAAGTGTTTTTTTTTTTTTGCAAAAGGTGCCATTACTGAAATCCAACGCATCCAGCTGTGAGTTGCCATGGCTTTTTCGCTTTTGTCTTGGCTGTTATTTGGTTTGTTATTGATACAGTTGAAAAAACATTTCGGCGTTATTTGTTCGAATTTTATTGTATTGTGTAATCATTTATTTTTTCATTTTTCAATTTTTTAGGCTTTAAATACTCATTGTTTGCTCTGCTTATCAATAGGCGTTATTTTGCAACTGAATAATTTACTCTACAAGGTCATAAAGGTTATATGTATGTATGTGTGTTTGTGCATTTAATCTTTTTTCCTTTTTCTGGCGCTCATTGTCCATTAAGTTTGTGCGTGATTTTTTGCGTGCGTAGGCTTTAGTTGCCGATGATTATCGCTTCAAGTGTTCATATACTAATAAATAACGCATTTTTTTGGCCTATTTTATTTTTGTGTTTTTTTTTTTTTTTGTTAGCGAACAAACGCACAATGCCACGCACTGTTGTTTTTTCCAAGTTTTTTTTCTTTTTGAAATGACATTGGAAATGTGTTATATAAAGATATTTGTAGACATATGTATGTATGTACATACATAAAGCCTATTTATATTAATGGATATTTATTTAGATTAGGGTGGTCCGCAAATGTATGTAGATAAATTGTATATCATATTTTGTGAACCTTGCACACTAGTGATGAGCGATATATCGCAAACGGTGATTTTTTCACTGTGAATAAAAAATCGCAAATCGCAATTGCGATTACTTTTTCAAAATAGCAGTTCACTACTTATTGGGAACTGCTATCGATGTGCCAAGTAAGCATTTCACCTATGTGAATCGCAATCGCAAAAGCATTATAAATTTCTTTTTGTTTATACTTTTGAGCAGACCACATACGTATATAGAAATATAAGAAAAAAAAAATTATTGAATTTACAATTTATCTTTGAAAAATGTTTACAAACAGCGAAATTACTGCGTAATATGTTGTTATTGCTATCATTTTGTTAACATAAAATGAAGACAGGTTATATCGCTCAGAAAACGCAAAATTAATCTCTACCGGTAACTGATGATTTTATAGCAGTCCATGCAATCGCAATAGCAGTTTAAAATCGCAGTGATTTAAAAATAGCAATCACCGAAATCACAGATATTGAAAAATCGCAGTTTCTCTCATCTCTATTGCACACTATGTCGATGCCAATATAGTCGAATATATCACATATAAATTTTGGTCCTGATCGGAGACGATTAAGTCTTGTCGCACAGGCGTCAAAAGATATAGTACTATATATGAGACCCCTATGCGACGCCCCTTAACCGCCTCCGAACGGTACAAAAATTTATATATTTAATATCTTTGAGTGAAGGATAATCAATTTCGCGCATCAGATATAAAACGAAAATTAATTTAGTTTTTTGAAGCTCCATAGAGTTTTCTGAATTTCTTGAATATTGACCTGTGATACCTATTAACAATCTTCGATCGCGACAAAAATTTATATGTGATATCTTTGACTGTGCTGTTTGCGATTTAGAGGGTGAGACCGAATAAAATCGCTAATTTGATTTTTTATGTACAACCCTAATGTAGATATGTACATAAGTTTCTATGAATACATGTAGGTATATAATGCCAGCGCTATTTATAATTTTTTTTTGCTCAGTGAAAGTAGCTTAGCTGTGTCAGTAGGCCGAAGATAATGGTCTTGTTTGTTTCGCGAAAATTTCGAGAATAAAAAAAAAACTTAAAAATATACAAAGAAATTTTTTAGCGAACACCCACTACTAGAAATATTTAGTTGAGTTTATTTTTAAAATGTTTTAACATTTATAAGTACTATAAAATATTAATTTACTCCAAAAAAGGTGCTAAACTCCAATTTTTACTCCTCTTCTTTCTTTGCAGTTCACGCAAACGTCCACAGCCATATAGCACACACGATTGCTTTAGCGGCCAGTGCGGTGACAAAGAAGATATGGAGGAATGCCATGCAGCTATGATTTTAATGAAACTCTCACACTCACCGAAAAATGCCGGTAAGTAGAAGGATTTCTCTTTCACCCAATAACTAGCATGACCACATTTTTATTGCCTTTTTGGCTCTTTATGACCCACAACAACAGCAGTTCGGCTCTGTTTGGCTCACAACAACAACACGAATCACATGCTGTTGCTGTCGGAAATATTGTTGTTGTAAGGTTGTGACCTTGTTGTGTGGATCCTGGAGAACATAGTTTAAAAAAAATACATCACACTCACATACAAAAAAAAAAGAATCCAAAAAGCGTGCCGTAAATAAGCTTTTCAGGCGAGCTCAGAAAATGGAGAAAAAATGAGGGAAAAGGTATACAAAAGTAGTGATAAAATGAGCTTTATAAGCCTCAAAAAAACGTACTTTTTTATGATACTGTTTCGGAGCGTTTTGGATCCTTCCTTATTATGGCTTTATTTTGGGCTGCCCGCGTATAACGATTTTTTACTCATATATAAGCCTACAAAAAGGGCCAATTTCTGAGGGTAACACTGTCACACAAATTGTGTGTTGTTTTCTGTGGGCGAAGTAATTAACACACAGAACGAAAGACCACACTATACACATATAGCAAAACCCCAACACGTTTTGCTCGCTGAGGTCAAATTTTTTAATTCATTCCATTTTAAATTTGCGAAATTTCGTCTATGTAATTTTTAAATTTATGAAAAAAGGGTTAAGATAGATATCATATAGGAATAAGTTATTTAGTAAAATTGCAGGAGCTTTAATTTCGCAGAATACTTTAACCCTCTAAATCCAACACGAGTAGGTCGTTTTGACAGCTCTTTTAGAGAGTCCGAAAAAAAATCTATTTTGAAGGTTGTTAGAGGGTTAAAATGTTCTAGAAAATTATGCGCCATAAAATTTCACTTAGGGTCTACTCAGACAAAATCTTTGTACAAAGAACTTTAACCCTCTAACACCCCTAAGAAAAAGTCGTTTTGACAGATTTTTTAGCGAGTCCAAAAAATATAATTTTGAAGTTCGTTAGAGGGTTAAAATGTTCTAGAAAATTATTTGCCATAAAATTTCACTTAGGTCCTAGGAACTTCAACCCTCTAACACCACAACGAAAGAGTCGTTTTGACAACTTTTTAAGAAAGTCCGAAAAAATAGTATTTTTAAGTTCTTTAGAGGGTTAAAATGTTCTAGAAAATTATTCGCCATAAAATTTCCCGTGGGGTCTACTCAGACAAAATCTTTGTACAAGGAACTTTAACCCTCTAACACCCCAATAAAAGGTCCTTTTGACAACTTTTTTAGAAAGTACGAAAAAATAGTATTTTGAAGGTCGATAGAGGATTAAAATGTTCTAGAAAATTATTCGCCATAAAATTTCAAGTGGGGTCTACTCAGACAAAATCTTTGTACAAAGGAACTTTAACCCTCTAACACCCAATCGAAAAGGTCCTTTTGACAACTTTTTTAGAAAGTCCGAAAAAATAGTATTTTCAAGTTCGTTAGAGGGTTAAAATGTTCTAGAAAATTATTCGCCATAAAGTTTCACTTGGGGTCTACTCAGACAAAATCTTTGTACAAGGAACCTAAAAGACCTAAAAGTTGTTACTTTCGTTCTTTGTGTGAATTATTTCTCCCACAAAAGTGCTGTTGCACAGTGTAATATGCATTTTATAGCACCGAAAATGTATTTTTTTCCTTTTTCAAGTTATGCGTGATATCTTTAAACAAAATATGTACATTAGGGTAGTCCAAATTTGTATGAAGAAAATAAAGCTCTCCCGAAATCCGCGGAACAACCCGCATGTTATGCGACTGTACTACAGAAATCTATACCGAAAATTTTGCCTTAATATACTTAAGTTTACGGGTAGCGCAAATGCCTTCCGTTTGCTTTTACATCAGTGATGATACATAATTTTTTGTAAATTCCTTAATGAACAAAAACATACCTTTTTATCATTAAAAAAGGAAATGGATATTGTTCTAAGAGTAATAGAATAAAAAAAAGCCTTGTGCCGCAGTGTTTTTTTGAGTTTTAATTTTTTTGGACCACCTTAATATACATCTTATGTATGCCTATTCAAATGAGCTATTTTCAATTTTTTTTTTGTTTTTTACAAATTTTCTTTTTTTAGAAAAATGGTTCAGCAGCAGCCCCGGCAGCGCATCCTGCTCATCGGGCAGCTCATGGAGTTCGGGCTCATCATCGCCACCGTTGAGCGATGATGGTCATGGTAGCGTCAGCGGCAGTGGCGTTAGCGGCATTGGCGGCCTACACACCACCACAGCCGCCATGTTGAATGATGCGAATAATGCACGCATACGCACCACATCAGTATCGACCTCAGATGAAGGCATTGTTGTAGACTTCAAAGAGGAAGCGCCGCGTAAAAAGAGGGTAAGTGTGCGATTAAAAAAAAATTTTTTTTAACCAAAACGCAAATTTCAAATTTTCTCTTATGTATCTGAAAAATATTTAAATGCGCCTATTTAGAGCATATGTACCTACATATGTTTGTTATAGAAAATCTAAGTATATTTGCCTACACACGCACGTACATTTGTACTCGGCGCGCACACGCGCAAAATTATTTCATTGCCGGCCACATGCGTCTGCTGGCCTAAATTTCCACATTATCTCTGCCGCTCCGCTATTCTCGTTCAAATTGCGTTGTGTGTTAAGTTATTGCGCGTTGTTGTAATTTGTACCAAAAAAAAACACGAAAGTGGCACAAACGAAACGAATTCAAAGTGCCAAAAACTGTTTTTATGCGCTGGCTTTTCTATATTTATTTACTTACTAGGCACAAAATTTGGCTGTTGCTTGTGAGTAGGAAGCAATTTTAGGCTCAAAATAGAGACCCATATATGTACAGTTGTATCAAAAGCAATTTTAGTTGTAGTTGTTGCGAGCTCAAAATTAATTAAAGCAAAAATTAAAAAAAAAAAAACAAAAAACAAAAAACACAAGCAAAATCAAAAGACAAATGTGAAAGCGCTACAGCTACAGCTACAGCTGTACAAAGTTGACTATTTAATTACAATTGTATTTATATACATACTAACATTTGCTTGTAACTTCGCTTTGCCGCACAACAAGATAATAAATCGTTTTTGTGGCATTCAAGCAACACACTCAAAAAATGAATTTAGGCCTACCCGGTTTCGCAAGTTTCAAAAGAAAAAGGCCAAAAAGCGTGAATAACATAAAATTTACCTACATAAATACTTACTTATGTATCTATGAACAGCGTTTGTTTGTAACTAATTGTAGCACAGCCAATTAAACAGCACATTTAAATAAATAAAGCGACCGCAAAAACCTTTTTGAAATCATCAGCCAACAACAAACCAACGTTACGCATAATAAATATGACACAGCACGCCATAACTCACTTTGTTGTCACTTTGTTGTCACTTTGTGTCTTGTTGTCTTGGTCTTGGTCTTGCTCTTGACGTTTGATGTTTGATGTTGCTTTGCAAGAGAAAAAGTTGCGTATACGCCTATCAACACCACCAAAAAAATCCCGGCACGGCACGCCACAATTGCCGAAATGCCGCCGCATGAACACACTATACATTGTGTGGCAGCTAAGCTACCCTGTAGGGAAAATCTCTAGTTCCGAACTAGGTCGCTCTAGTGCATTTTTCGCAACTACATACTAGTGCGAACTAAATCTCTTTTGCATGTTATTAACTGGCGAATTTAACACGGCGATGTCATAGGCGGTGTCAATTGTCACTCTCTGCATTACATTTTCGATAGTTCCGAACTAGTACTAAATTCTATAGTTTTCACTAGTTCGTTTATTGGCACAATTTCGATAGTTCTGAACTAGCTACAAGCATGGTAGAAAAATAGAAGGTAAAATCACTTATTGACGTAGGCAGCCATCTTGACTTTTATTGAATTTATGATATTTCATTGAAATCATGCTACCAGAGTAAACAGCAGCAAATGTTTTTTGGGCCGAAATGTGAAGTTTGTGAAAAACAAATTTATTTTAAAAAAAGCAATTGTGATTTGTGCAAACTAAATAAATAAATAAATTTACTTTCATACGAGTAATTTGTGAAAAAAGATTTGAAAAATGAGCTGCCTCTTCAGAGGATGCGAAAATACCGTGCACTTTTGCAAAGGCTTAGCGGTGAAGTTTTTTAGGTTTCCAGCAATTCCGTTTATAAAGAATCAATGGCATCAAGCGTGCCAAATAGAGGAAGTTGATCTTCCAAAGAACCCGTTGATGTGCTCAGTGCAATTCGGTGCTAGCGATATTAGAAGCACAAACAACAAAACGTTATTATCGAAATGTGCAGTGCCAAGTTATAACTAATGCGAAAACAAAGTATGGACGCAATAATTAAAATGTGCATAAATCTTAATAAAATATGTATTTTTTAGAGTGCAATTAGTGGAAAGCTTTGTGAACAAAAATCTCGA
The DNA here is from genome assembly GCA_960531455.1 of Urophora cardui. Classification (NCBI taxonomy): domain Eukaryota; kingdom Metazoa; phylum Arthropoda; class Insecta; order Diptera; family Tephritidae; genus Urophora; species Urophora cardui. The sequence continues at coordinate 145,567,198 of OY482672.1, forward strand.
GGCTGTAGATACGTAAGGGCCTTATAAACAAACATTTAATTGGAAATATCTCGAAGACATCCTGATGAAAAAAAAAGATTACAAAAACAAAAAAAAAATGAAAAAAAATTACAACTTAAATGAGTTTAATAAAGAACTTTAAAATATACCTTGTTGTTTCCTTTAATCTGAATTCTACATTTCTGTTCCACCAAATTTTTGCTTGTATTGTACTCCTTCTCTTCCCTTTCTGTAAGATAGAAGTGAAAAAGAACGAGCAAAATGTAAACAAAAAATTTGTTCGGACATAACGATGAATCCAGCCTTACTTCTTTGTTAAATGCTCTGTCTGTTGTATTGCGTAAGGCTTTGTATTAAATATTCGAGCCAAATACTTCCCACTTTTCACATCCCTTATAATAATATATGACCTTCTTTGACAATTTCTGAGCTTTCTTCAACTAAAACTAAAGTTACCAAAAATTTCTTAAAAAATCTCCATTTTTATATTTGTCCAATATGGCAGCCTCACTCATAATGTTTACAAAAAAAATACTTCAGAAAAATTCAATAGCCGTCAAAAAGTTTAAAGTGAAATTACCTTCTGAATTTTTATACCATGGCTACAAGTACCTACAAATTCTACAGTTTTACATCTGCCACTTAAGTGCAGCCTTTGACACACTTCATGCAAGTGGCGCGATGGCCGACTGGCTAACGCATGTGCCTTCCAATCTGAGGGGCGCGGGTTCGAATCCTGTCGGTGTCAAGGTGGATGATAAGTTTTTTTTAAATTTTTTGTTAACTAATATTTTTTTATTTATTTATTTAATAAAAATTTACATCAATATTTAAAAAGTAATAAAATAAAAAAAAAATTTAAATAAGCCTGAGGGATCGGAAAAGCATAATTAGGGGAACATTTCATACAAGATGCAAATAGAAAACTCTTTATATAAAATGCTTCACTAAACATCTGAGAATTGCAGAAATATACAAAGTCGACGGCAATTGAACGAACGAAAAATTTTCATAGAATTTTTGTCACTTCGAAATTGCATACAAATCAAAGTGTGTCTTATAATGGTCACTCAATGCACTCTTTCTGAACTGGTGAGGATCTATTTACAATTGATCTAGTTCCCTTTTGACACATTTTCGCTAGTTCGGAAATAGAAATTTTGCCCACTAGTTATTGAGCTCCCTGCAGGGTAGCCAAGCGTCAACTACCTATACAAGTTTTTAATACATAAATACATGCATATATGTAGGTACAATGTAAATAAATATATGTATGTATATATGTATATTTATATGCCGACCTAAATGTTTGCTGCATTTAATTTAAATTATTGTAAGGTTGCTGGCGCTGCCGAGCCGGCCATGCAATGTCATCCCACGGCGACTGGTTGGTTTGCCTGCCGCACTGACTGACTGTCAGCCCCATAATGACGCCGCCGCCCTTCAAACTGGCGTTTAAGAAATTAATATACAAACTTAAGCTTTTTTATTAATAAATTTAAATAATCAAGCAGCGCTGATCCATAAAAGAGTGTCGAAAATGCGCTTCTTTGAAGCATTGTTTCGTAAACTTTAAAAAACATATTTTTCTATGATTCGGTTTCGGAGTCATTTTGGATGCTTTTATGTGCCTACTATTGCGTTGCACAGGGATTGTAGCTCTGATTACCTCTTTTCATTTGATACAAATATTGCTTAAAACATTCCTGGGCATCCGGGTCCACTTTTCACCCATAACTGGGAACCCGACGCACGAATCTTAACAAATACACCTCTGTATAAAAGCCCTGCTCAACACCTTTCATTTGATACCAATATCGTCCAGAAATATTGACAAATAAATTGGCTTGACCTTTATAGCTGACCAAAAAAAAAAAATAAAAATCTGAATAACGGTTATTCAGGTCCAAAACAGTTTTTTGGTTTTTATAATGGTTATTACGGACCAAAAGAAGATAAAGGTTATTTTTGCGTAACCTTTTCACCACACTAGAAAAAAATAACCGCTATTTTCGGTCCCTCGTATAAATGCATTAATATGTAAATAACCGTAGGCACGTGTGTTTGCTTGAATTAAGAAAAAAAAAAATAACGAAAAAAATTACAAAAAGATTTTCATTGCCGTTGGCCAGTTTGAATTAACAAACCTTGAAAAATAGTTATCATCATGCTTACTGTTTTTGTTGTTGTTTAAATTAATTTAATTTATTTAAATTTTTGTGTTAATAAATGGCATTTAATTGTTTTGTAACTTCAGAAAGCAAAAAGCATTAAAAAAAATGTTGCCAGCAAAACTAAAATCTAGCAGAAACTTAAGCAAAATGGCACAAAAAACAGTGTTGCCAAAGAAAGTTAAGTGTATCCGATTTTTATCAAAAAGTGCACATAAAACATTGTTGCCAAAGAAAGTTAATTGTATCCGATTTTTATCAAAAAACGCGCAAAAAACAGTGTTGCCAAAGAAAGTTAACTGTATCCCATTTTTATTAAAAAGGGCACAAAAAACAGTGTTGCCAAAGAAAGTTAATTGTATCCGATTTTTATCAAAAAACGCGCAAAAAACAGTGTTGCCAAAGAAAGTTAACTGTATCCCATTTTTATTAAAAAGGGCACAAAAAACAGTGTTGCCAAAGAAAGTTAATTGTATCCGATTTTTATCAAAAAGGGCACAAAAAACAGTGTTGCCAAAGAAAGTTAACTGTACTGGAAATTTATAAAAAGAGGCGCAAAAACAATGTCGTAAACTCGGCCAGACAGACACAAAAACAATGTTGCCAAATTAATATTTGTGAGTAATATAAGCAAAAATACCCAAAAACAATGTTGCCATATAAAGAAAAAATAAGCATTTTTGCATTAATTTACCACCACTGGAGTCTCAAAATTTTCAACACTGCAAACTCATTGCTTTAATTTAACTCAACACATTTACAACACGCATAAAATGATTTCCGTCGCAACAAAAAACAAAAACAACACCTTTTAATTTTTATTTAGAGCAATTCAAGGAAACGAAAAATATGCGCTATAAAGTCTTTATGTTAATCGATTTTAGTGCTAAAAACACATACATACATATGTACATATTTCTTGTGAACACTTAAATTAGCTTGTTTTTCGACATTCGACACAGTTTCAATGTATTTTGTTCTTATTGTTGTACATTTTTAATGGAGTCAGCCACTAACTGACTGTCATCAATTGAAAACTTAAAAATGTTTTTCACACTTACAACAACAACACTTACATAAATTGTGTGTGCAATTCGGGTCAAAAACAAACATAAAATCATGCAAAAATTGACAACTGCGAGGCAAAAAGTAGATATAGTAAAATTTTTGTTTTTAGATGTTAATGTTTAAAAATTAATGCGCAGAAAAATAGCGCCTTGTAATAATAAAAAAAAATAAAATATAAAAAAAATAAAAGTATAAAGAAAAAATATAAAAAAATTTAAAAACGATTTAAAAAAATTTAAAAATATGTATTTAAAAACGATTTAAAAAAAATGTTGACACAAATTTTATGCGGCTAATGCGTTGCTCAATAACACTATTGGGGTTTGAAAAATTTTAATTTTTTTTCTAATTTTTTTTTTTTTTAATTTTAAATTTTTTTTTGTACAAGTAAATTTTTTTTTTAGAAAATTTGGAGGCCGGTGTAGTTTAATCAGCATTGAAAATTCAAGCATTGAAAATCGAAAAAAAACAACAAAATGGCAAATTGCAAATTTTCAAATTTCCTTAAATTGCACTCTGGCGGCGCGCAAACTAAAGCGCTCAATGCAGGCGTTAAATAAATAGAAGCAACAACAATTTGTATGCATCAGCACAGATTTACATATTAACATATATGTATATGTATGTACATTAGAACGTATCGCAAAAAGAAAAGTTCGTGGTATGACCCCAAAGCATTATTTTGACCCCCTTTTGAGAAATTTAGAAAAAATAGTATTTTTATGGTCGCTAATGGTTTAAAATGTTCTAGAAAATTATTCGCCATAAAATCTTACTAGAAAAATCTTCGTAAAATGCACCTAAAAGGCCACAGGAAGCGAAAAACAAATATGTATTCCTCAAAAAGTTAAACGTATTTTAATGCAGGTGCTCCTAAAGCGATTGAAATACTTTCTTTGCAAAAGATTAATGATTTTTGACGAACTTTAACGTGCAGGCAAAAAAATTTACATTAGGGTGGTATAAACTAAATACTGGGTGGCAGCGACCCCTCTGGCGCACATAGGGTTAATGCGTTTATATAGTAGAAATTTTGCTCCCAAGCCACCAAAGACTTTTTTTAAACTTAGAGATCGAACTATAAATGCCGAAGATATGAAAAAAGTTTATTTGAATTTGAGCGACATCTAGCGGCATTCAAAAAAAATAAAATGAAATTTTTTTCCGGAAATGTTTTCGAAAAAGAAATCTTGTGTGATGGGCGTACCGTGTACTTTTTTTTTGTAGTCTATATAAGGCGAGTCGCCCTAATGTTCATATGGCACCCTAAATCCTAAAGTGACACAACTCAAAAGTCGTTCTTTTTTTTCAAAAACCGGTGCACAAAATATATCTCTAGTAAATTCCAAAAAAAAATCATTTCCGTCAATGTCGCTTTTGACTGAAAAACAACCATTATACGTGACCTTTTGCCATATTATTGCTTGTAAAGAAACAAGTTTTTGAGCTCTACTGAAAATTTTCGAATTTTGAGTTGTGTCACTTTATGATTTAGCGTGCGAGATGAACATATGTGTGTATGTATGTAGATTAGTGGGTCACTTTTAAATGATTGAACCACTTGAATCTCTGCCTCTGTTACATACATACATATATAAAAGCTGTGTGCAATTGATTGTTGTTGTTGTTGCATTTTGCATTACATTGCTCAGCATCCAACAAAAATGTAATAAAAACAAACAACACAAACCAAATTATTTGGCAGTCGAATTGAAAAGCTAAAACTCATACAAATTTATATCTATTTCCACTCTGTCTGTGCAGTGAAAGAATTCAGAAACACAAGTGAAATGCAATGCAATGCAACCAATTGTGTGCCATTTTGTCTGGTGCTAAATGAAATTTGTTTTCTAACAAACCCTTTTAAATGCATTTATTGCAATATTGCAGCGCAAAAACAGACAACGCTGACAATTTACAAAAACAACAAACAGAAAAATTATAAAAAAGCAAGCAAAACAGATGAATATATTTTTGTAATATAAAAGTCATTCTGTTTGTTCATAAGCCGACTAAGCTACAACTGGATATATATATGTATATAAGCAGCAGGTAATAACAACAACAACAACAACAACAACAACAATAACAACAACAACAACAACAACAACAACAACAACAACAACAACAACAAAAACTGTTTTGTACTTCACAGCTGCATTTTATTAAAATTTGTAAAACAACTACACATACACTGAGAGAAAAAAAATATATGAAGGGGTCAAAGAAATTGTTTACCTATTTTGAACACTACTTTCTTTGTTTTGCGTAAATTTTCCTTAAAACATGTTAAAAGGTTTATAAAATATTGTTGTTACATGCGTTACCATGGTTTCATATACTTGTTTTGAAAAAAATCATACATTAAAATAATGAAAAATTCTTTAAGCGCCATTCCATTCCCAACTTTCCTTGTTTTGAAGACTTGATTTCTTTAATTTTGAAAAATTAAATTCCCATACAAATCCCTATGGCAACGAATTTGTTTGAATGTTTTTTATGTTTTTTCCACATTTTTGAGAAAATTTACACAAAACAAAGAAAATTTTGTATTGGGACGCGTGTTCAAAATAAGGAAAATTATGTCTTTGATCGAGAGAATTTTTTTTTTTGAGTGTGCATATGCGTTGGCATAAATTGTGTCAGGAAGTAAAAAAAAATGGTTTGATTAGCGCTTCACTCACTTTGTAATGCGCAATAGTTTCTTTTTTTTTATGCTAAAAAGCAGCGCAGTCTTTGAAAAATTATGCATAACACACATTTTAATGGCTTTAATGTGCGCACATGGCGTATGAGTAACATTTTATTGTGCAAGGACATGCACAAGCATGGCTGGCTAAGTTAGGCGCTGAGCGTTGCTGAAGGGCACTAAATGGACACATATACATACATACAAATTTGTATATGAATAGTTATTGTTCCATACATTTAAAAATAAAAAAACAATGCCATCATCATGCCGTATTAAATATTTTCCACCACACACACACACACGCGCAACTAATTGGGTTTTACTACACAATTGTTGCATGCACTTAACAAGTTGGTCGGTTCGCCTCATTAACAAACGCCGCTTTTACTATGTTTTGCATTTCTTAGAAAATGTCAAAGTCAACTATAGCACACACACGAAAAGCCAGCCGTCACAGCTTGTGCGACTTGGGCAGCACAAAGCTACCAACCAATCAATCTAATCATGCAAGCCAATTTTTTTTTGTTATTTTTTTTATTGATAGAATCGTTTGATTCGACATTCAACATTCCAGCTCTCTATTGAAAATTTTCAAGTTGCAACATTTTGCGAGTTAATTGCGTAATTATTATTACAAAGCCGCAATGCAAACGGCAAAACATCAAAGAGGCCGTCCGCGAAAACAATTGAAGTATTTCTTTCAACTGTTGTGTTTTGAATTTTCTTTTGTTTGCATTTTCTTTTGTTTATTTTTTTTATTTTCTTTTTTTTTTGATTTTCTGCTTATTAAAACTTTTTCCTATAAATCGCTACTAGCTCATTTGGCGCATAATATATGTATGAGTAATGCTGCCAATAAAGCTGAATATGGAAAAAACTAATGAAAACTGAAAATTAATCATCATTGCACGGCAGACATCGAGACTCGGAGACATAGAGATCGCTATTAGTATAACATAAAAAAAAGTATTTGTACTCTTTACAATTTTACAACAAATGCATTTTCAATCAGCTGTCCAGCAAACAATCAATCAATCAGCGCAGAAATGCAACTACTCAGTTTTTATATAGCATTTTCAGGTCAAATGAAACATTTTTCAAGTCAAGTGAAACTTTTTTCAAGTCAAGTGGAAGCTCTCTAAATTGAAGTGAAACCTTTTTCAATTGAAATTAAACCTTTTTCAAAATGAAATGAAATTAAAAAAGGTTTAATTTCTATTAAAAAGGTTTAATTTCAATTAAAAAACGTTTAATTTCAATTTTAAAAGGTTTCATTTCAAAGAAAAAAGATTTCATTTCAAATAAAAAAGGTTTCATTATAATTAAAAAACGTTTCATTTAAATTAAAAAAGATTTTATTTCAACTAAAAACCGTTTCATTTAAATTAAAAAACGTTTCATTTAAATTAAAAAAGATTTGATTTCAATTAAAAAACGTTTCCTAATTGAAATCATAAAAGACTCCTATTAGATTCATATTTACGACTTGTTTTCTTCTATGTGGCCGCTGTGGTGCTGCCATGAAAAAGCTTCCCACAAAAAATGCATCCGCCGTTCGGAGCCGGCATAAAACTGTAGGTCCACCCAATTAGTAGGAAAAACAAAATGAGCATACCTCGAATTGGGAGAGAAGCTCGGCCATAAAACTCGTCAGAGTTATAATAGCGCCATTGTATTATTATTATTTCTTCTATGATTAAGCCCATATGACACTACATTTTTTTTCTGGTATTCTACCAGGTTTTTTGTGTGAAGGAGATGGTCAAATACAGTTTTGCGTTGGTGCAAGCGAGCAAGCTATATTGAAAAAAAAAACCAAACAAAATACCATCTAGGCGGCTAAAAACCAACGAGCCAGCTTGTATTTCGGTAGGTTTTTTGGCATTCGGTCATTTTTTCTGACAATTGTTTCAATTTGACAACTAGAAAATAAATTATATTTAAAATAAAAAATATATGGAAATACAAATTTTAAATTTGCCTCCTGTAAGCTTCTGCTATGGCCGTAAGGGTAAAGAAGAAGTCCGGAAGAAAAATTATATTGCGTACTAGCTTCCCTTTATAACATGGAATACACAGCTATTCTGCCCTTTGAGTTTCATAACTCTTTTATTTCTGTAATTTAAATTCAAATTTCTAAAAAAATTAATTTTTTAAATAAATATTATTTTCATTTGGTTTGAATTTTAATGTCAATCAAATTGTTTTTGAGGGAGTATTTATCTCTTTTCAACCTACAGAAGAATTGTTTTTGTATTTTGACTTTCGGTGGGTTTTCCAAACCAAAAAAACCAAGAAAAAAATGTAGTGTTATATAGGCATTAGGAAAACCTAAAAAATAATTTTTTTTTTTTTGTATTTTCCTTCCCTGACCTAGTTCTGCTCAAATGCAGCTTCAATCCCATATCGAATCCCAAAATTCTGAGGCTCATATTATAAACATGTTTCGGATTCATACCGGACTGCAAATTGTGAGTGCTCAGAGAATGTTTGCTGGATACCAATTACAAGTACCTACCTACATTCATACATACATACATACATACATACATTCATACAAAAAAAAATACTTAATAAGCGACATAAAGTCTACCGCCAACAAATCAGACCGTACAAGTACATATCTTTGTACATACATATGTATGTATTACATTCTCCCTCAAAAAATCGCCAAAAATAGCTGAGCACAAAAATAAAATTTTGTTGCTCCTCCGCAAAAACACACAAACAAATAATTAGCAACAACACATACATAAATACTCTGCCTGTTGCTCAATATTAATTATATTGTAAGTACATGCTTGGTAGCTTTTTATTTTCTGTTTTTGATGTGTAAACATCTTTGCTGTAGCTACGAGTAATTTCGAAAAACAGGTAAAGTTTACGCGTAAACGTAAATGACCTTTGTGTTAGTGCACTCCTGCGTCCGTGTGAATCGCTTGGCACTGTCAGTGGTAGGTAGGTAGATAGACATGTACTTACAAATGCTTGCATGCATAGCCGTGCAAATGCAAATATCAACAACAACAGCAACGAAGCGAAGTGAAGTTTTTGTTGTTGTTGTTTTCTGCAACAATGCGACAAATAGGCAAAATAAAAAGGACCAACCTGTTTGAACATGTATGCAAATGTATGGATATGCACACCTACATCTACCTATCTAATTTTCTATGCAATATTGGTATCAAATGAAAGGTTTTGAGAGGACTTCGATATGAAACTCTTTTCATTATGAACCCTAGGCCGGGTCTCAAGATATGGGTCAAACGTGGACTCGGATGATCTTGCATGTTTCTGAGCAATACAAAACAAAACAACATAAAAAATCAAAAGTCAAAAACCAAAACAAACAAAAACAACAAAATAGTAGCAGTCACAATGACAACAAAAAATTACAAAAACGATAGTCGCCTTTTAATCCATAGAAAACCAGGAAAAAAGGAATAAGGAAAAGGGAATAAATATCCGATTTCGAAACAGTTTACACATCAATATTCATGAATACCCGTTATTCACGCTTTAATTTTTTTTATGTTCATTTCGCAATAAAAAATTTTCCATTTCAACTATTTTTTTTTTTGGTTTGCAAATTTTGTGCCAATTATTTTTTGTTGTTATTGTTTTTCGCTGGCTGGGCTCAGTTTGTCTATTTTTCATAAATAATTTCTTAGCACTATTTGTTTTGCAAAAACTAAAGTAAAAATTTAATTATATTCAAAAAAAAGCAAGAAAAAAAAACAAGCACAAATACGAGCAAAGCACAGACAGACACAGACAGGCCTATAAACATGTGAAAACATGTGTGCGCGTCCATCAAAAAACACTTCCCTTCATTTCATTTGATTTCACTCGCTATGTGACAAACTAATGGCGATTTTGTGGCGGTTGTGGTGTGGTGAATGTTATTTTCAAGGCTAACCGCAAACATTTGTTGTTTGCTTTTTTGCATCAAAAGGAAAAAAAAACAAATATGTACATAAAATTAGCAACAAATTCATACAAGCAGCATACCTTCACATTTGCCGGAAGAGTGTGTAGAAATGGTAAAAGCTTTGCTGCTAGTGGGAATAACTAGTGTTAGAAAGACGAACAGCAGCAAAATTAGTTGTTTGTTTGTTTGTTTGTTCGTTGTTTGGCACAAGCATACATTTTTTGCTATTTTAAATTTTGCAAAAATTTCGTATGAGATGACACAACACCTCTGGCTGGCTAGCTCTTGGCACAAACTTAAAGGCAAAATATGACTAAACTATCGTTTAGTTAATAAAATAAATTCATACATATCTAATTTATATAACATTGAGCAACAAGTAGGTAGGCCATATAAACACATACACACATACATATGTACATACATACCAGGAACCGTAACGATTATCATTTTTATAAAAAAAAATCATTTTTAATCGTTATAATTTGATTTTTATTTTTTCGATGAAACTTGATCGATATTTTATGATTTTTATTTTTTCGATCAAAAATAATCTTTATTACTGGATTTAAATTTTTTCGATGAAACTTGATCGATATTTTATGATTTTTATTTTTTCGTTCAAACTGATTCCGTATTCTCCAAAAAAAGCATTAAATAAAAAATAATATTTCAAAAGTCTCTATGTTGCATTTATACACTTTTAAAAGTCTCTATCTAAAATAGGTTACTCATACGCCATGGCAGACATTGGTGTCGCCTCATATAAGGGACGCTAAAAATTCCAAAACCATTTCATTTCCAACAGCATCGCTTGATCTATACTATAAGAGTAAATTTTCAGCGTCTTAATCCATTAATGTCCATGTTTTAACCCACTGGTGACTCTTTGTTTTGAAGAAGTATTATAATATTTTTCTTCTTCTTAATTGGCGCGTAACAATCGAGACGATTTTGATCGAGTCCAATAAAGCGCGCCATTCACTGCTGTTCCGTGCTGCCTGGCGCCAGTTGGAAATGCCAAGTGAAGCAAAGCCGCTTTCTTTCTAATCTTTCCAACGTAGTGGAGGTCGCGCTTTTCCGCCGGTTCGAAGCGTTACTCTGCGCTAAGAGAGAGGTGGTGGGAGGTTTTTTAAGCAGAAATACACACCCATACCACTAATATTTTTTTTTATAGATATTCATGTACGTTTTATTATTCATGCATTACAATTTCACAATTAGCTATGTGCAATATTAAACACTGAATTTGCAAAAATCTGTGATATTCGCAGTTTTATTTTTTTATATCTCTAAATTCCTTATGTGCTAAGCTTTCAGCTAATAACAAGAAAATATTCAAATAGAGCTTGAGATCGTAGTGCTTTTTTTTTTTCGAATTTGTGGCTTAATCAGAAAAACGCACATAGCCACTTTTGATAGTGCACTACCTACTCGTATATATTTATGCATGACAAGTGTCAAGGTATTGCAAATTCTAATTTATTTAAACTATTTTGTATAAATATGCCTATCGCAATAATATCTGTGGCAATTTGCAATAATCGCTTAAGTCGAAAAATATGATTTCGAGATAAATTAATTTTTATATTCGAAGGCATTTTTTAACAAATAATAAAAGTCGATTAAAAGCTATGGACGCAAATTCAGTGAGCCATCCACAATGTTACGATCAAATTTTGTAAATAAAACAAAATGTCATGAAGAAATTTGATTAAGTATATACATCTACTTTGGCTGTTATAGCAAGTTTAATACACTTCTCTTGTAGGTTAAGCCTAAATGTTTTTATTTATATTTTTTAATTAAATTAAGTTATAAGCATGGGGGGTTTTACAGAAATATAGAGTTTTAAAAGGAGAATAACGTGGTATATATAACTCGAAATCTTCCTAAGTCGACTTAAGCCATTATTGCTTGTGACCACAGATATTTTCTCTAATGTTAAGTAAATTCATTGGCGTGTTGGTTTTGTCTTTTCGAAAACATTTAAATTCGTGCAGTTATTTGAAGGTGTTTAGCAGTCAAGGTTTGCTCGCTATTCCATTTGGGCTTTATGCATATATGTATAATTTTTTTGTTTGTCTCTTTAGTGTTGCCAATAGCAGTATGTATATTATGTACAGAGATAGGTATGTATTTATGTATGTAAAGTCTATATGGTAGGCTTGTGCATGCCTTTTGACTTTGAGCTGGCTTAATCGAACTGCAAGTTATACGCTGCTAAAAATGAAGCAACAGCCTAACTTGCAAATAGACAATCAGTCAGTCAGTTTGATGGTCACCACCATATAATGAAGGCTGAACTATGTATATGAACATATCCACATACTCGCAAAATTAGCTATTTCAAATGCTAAACAAATGACTTGGAATTCTTTTGCAATTATTTATATATGTAAAGAATAGATATACATAACTAAATGTATGTAAATGAGTATAGCCATGTATGTAGATATATATTTACATACATACGTAAGCGAATGCCTGCATATTAGCTTAGCAAAATAGCAAAAAAAAATAAACAAAAAAAAAAAACAAAAAAACCAAACCGAGGCAAATGTGCATACAAGCATGACCATGTTTGTAAATTGTACATATAAATTTTTTTATAATTTTTTTGATTTCGTTTTGTTGTTGCTTTTGTTTTTGTTGTTTTTGTTGTTATTGAATCGCATTTGAAAAGTCGGAAAATAAAATATTCAACGTATCTGTGCCAAGTGCACAAAATTTTCATGTTCAAGGTGACAAAAAATCAGCACAAGCACACACAACAACAACAGCAAGAGCGCAAAACAAGGCAACAAAATGCATAGCAATACAAACATACAAACTAGTTGCTATTTCCATGTGTTTGTGTGTGTGTCTGAAAAAGCTCAATACACGAAAATAGCACACTAGGCATACACACACGGCTGCATACTCTAAATGCATACAAACATGCATACATATGTACATATGTACCTGCATATGCATGTATGTGTCTTCATGCACAAATGCGATTTTTTTCACTTAATTCTTTTCTTTTTTTTTGCACCGGCCCCGAGTTTTGTGCTACGCGAAAGCTGTGCTGGGGGTGCAAGCGGTGCGCTGGCGGGCGTGGGCTTTAAGTGTTAGTGATACATACATAAGTACGTTACGTGTTTGTTGTTTTTGCTTTTAAATGAAAATTAATTGCAGTAAGCACATTGTAATGGCATTGCGCGCACTCGTTTGTAAACACATGCATGTTGTACGTGTTTGTGTGTACATATGTAAGTATGTGTACATGAAACCACAGCAGCCATAGAATCGCATACGAGCAGATACACACACACTTAGCTTAAAAATTAATTGCAGCGTGCGCGTGTAGCTAATACAACACCATTGTCGCATCGCCATGGCTTCGTTTCCTCCGCCACGCTACCACCAAATGCATACACTTATTGCGATCACACCTACACATGCATGCATTGGTAGCTAGATGCAATATTGCTGCACCCTCTCCGTCTCGGTCGCTGCCGTGTCCCTTTTCCATTTCGCAATTCATTAGCGTTCAAATGAATATGTTTGTAGTGTCATCGTTGTAGCCAGCGTTGCCGTTTTAAATTCTTGAGATTACCCAAAAAAATATTCCAATTACCCATAATTGCCCGAAATTCCCCATACAAATTTTCAAATTACACTACCCGACAAAATTTCAAAAATTTTGATATCCTCGACATTTTATACATCTTGTATTTAACTTATTTTTTGCATAAAAACAAATCTTTGGTCCGCCATAATTCCGTCACTTTAACGTCGATTTTATGTGGAGTTGGAAAGGGTATTTCATCCTCTCAAAATGAAATGAAATGAAATAACATAAAACTCAAGATGGTAATGGCGGAGATATTGACAGATTAGTAATCCTCTTCTTCTTAGCGCGAAAACTGAAATTTCAAAATATCTCGAAAATTGTTCTACTTTTGAACCATTTGATTACATATTTGGAATTAGTAGGAATACATAGGAATCAAATGTCGAGGATATTTTTTTTTGTCGGGTAGTGTTATCAAGAGATTTCCAATAAACAAGTATTTTCAAATTTATTTTACTTTATAACGGTATTTTTAAATTCATGTGCATATATGTATGTACATATATGTATGGTTAAAAAAAAGTTATAAAGAAACATAAAACAAGTAAGGGAGAAATGAAACATTAAATAGTCCGATTTTCTTTAATTTATAGGTACCTCCAATTCTATGGGTTGTTTATGCAAATATTTATAAAAAAATATTGTAATGATCTTAGCAATTTAAGTGGAGAAGTTTTACCCCAAAATATATGGTTGGTTGTAAGGGAGCTATATGTTATAATGGTCCAATTTGGCCGATTCCGACAAATGATCAGCGTATCTTAACGACAGAAGAACTAGCTTATGATTCTGATAATATCGGTATTGGTGGGTCTACTTTTTCTCCTTCTGGAACTTTCGACAAACCTGTTTTGGCTCGATGTTATAATACCATTTCATTGTCATGAAAGGTATAAAATTGCTTATTTTCTTCCTAGCTAACTTCTTACTTTAATGGGCTTATGAAATTTGCTTGTACGTGTTCGACCAGCCGGTAATTCAAGATTAAATAAATGCTGCAAAAACTCATGCACACTTTCACACAATGCGAATGTAATAGAAACTCATGAAAATAATTATTTTTTTATAGGTATTATTATTCATATAAAACTATTAAAAGGCGAATTCCCCAAAATTCCCCAAATCATAGCACTCCCCAAAAATTACCCAAATATTAAAAAATTCCCCAAATTTGGGGAATTGCCCACAAAACGGCAACGCTGGTTGTAGCAGCCATCACCACAACAGCGTCTATGGTGCTGCTGTTGCTATCGTCGTCGTCGTCGTCGTCGCCTTTGTTGCTTGCTTGCTTGCTTTTGTCATTGTTGCTTCGTTATTGGCATTAGTTTGGCAATTGTTCTAGCACACATTGCCCATTTCTTAGCACTCGCTCAATTATTTTTCGCTTGCTGTGTTGTAATTTTTGTCACTGTGTTCTTTTCTTTAAGCTCTGTGTGCAGTTGTGCTTGTGTGAAAAAGCTTATTTGGTTCCTGTTGTTTTACCTACCTTTTTATCTGCTTCTTATGTGGGAGTGTATCTATTTATTTTGCATCCATATATGAATGCATATATGGTAGTCTATATTTGTACGTATGTATCTACATTTATATGCCAATTTCACATAAAAACAAATGATTTTGAATTAGATACAACCCCTTATCGTAACTATTCCACTACTAGTTCGAAAGAAAGTATATGCTGTCAGGTTTATAGTGTGTTCTTTTATGCTATTTAATGTGAATTTATTCTGCCCTGTAGCACAGCTGCCAAATTCTGTTCAATTGTTTCAAACCGGCCCTTTCGCAGTTATTTGTGATTTTCGCGAAAATTTGCTTGTTCTTTTCTCAAAAATGGTTTTTGTTCTTTTCTGAGATTTTGCTGAATTGTTCCAAACCGGCCTTTTTTTGAGTTTTTTATTCTTTTCTCAAAAAATTATTTTTTCTTTTCTCAGAAAGTAGTTTGCTCTTTTCCTCAAAAGTGGTTGTGCTTTTCTGAAAAAAGTTTTTGTTCTCAAAAAGTAGTTTGTTCTTTTATCAAAGAGCTTTTTGTTCGCTTCTCAAAAAAAAGTTTGTTCTTTTCTTAAAAAAAAAAAATAGTTTGTTCTTTTCTCCAAAAAATAGTTGGTCCATCTTGTCTGTTGCTTGAAAGTGGCTTGTTCATTTTTCAAAAAGCTTTTGGTTCTCTTCTCAAAAGAGTTTGTTCTTTACTTAAAAAAAAAATAGTTTGTTCTTTTCTCCAAAAAATAGTTGGTCCATCTTGTCTGTTACTTGAAAGTGGCTTGTTCTTTTCTCAAAAAGCTTTTGGTTTTCTTCTCAAAAAATTTTGTTCTTTTCTTAAAAAAAAATAGTTTGCTAAAAATTGGCTTATTCTTTTCTCAAAAGGAAGTTTGTTCTTTTCTCAAAAAACTGCTGATTATATTCTCAAAAAATCTTGCCTCAAAAAGAAATTATTTTCCTCAAACGTGGCTTGTTCCCTTCTCAAAAATAGTTTTATCTTTTTAAAAAAAATAATTTATTTCTTTCCCAAAAATTTGCTTTTCCTCTTCTCGAAAGGAAGTTAAAAGTTTGTTCTTTTCTCAAAAATTACTTTGTGTTCTCACAAAACTGCTTATTCTTTTCTCATAAAATTTATTTTTCTTAAAAGAACAAGTTTTTTTAAAAAATAATTTGTTCTTTTCTGAAAAAGATTTTTGTTATTTCCCTAAATGTTACTTGTTATTTGCACGGAAATTTGTTTGTTCTCTTAAAAAAAAAGTGGCTTGTTCCTTTCTTCAAACGTGCTTTGCCCTTTTCCCAAAAAGCTTTTTGTTCTTTTCTCAAAAAGAAACTTGTTCTTTTCTAAAAAATAAATGTTTTTCTTTTCCTCTGAAGTGACATGTTCTTTTCTACAAAAGTTGTTTATACTTGCTTTTGTTCTTTTCTCAAAAAGTTGCTTGTTTTCTCTTTTCTCAAAATTTTCTAAAAGAAAGAAGTGTTTTCTTTTCCTCTAAAGTGGCTTGTTATTTTCTCGAAAATGAAAGTATTTATCCCCAAATAAAAAGCAAAGCCTTTCAAGTGGCCGATTAATGCATTTTTGAAAGCAAAGCACCTGCATTTAGAAAGGAACATGCACCTTTTAGCTTTAAGCTTTCATTTAGATTAACTTTGAATTCATTACTCTGCTTATTATATGTAACTTCACTTACATACCTACATACATACATATTTACATATGCATAGTTTTATTTACGACTAGTAATTGTTCATAATTATAAATTGTGTGCGCGCGTGGTAAATTTCATAAGCAAAAAAGCAAAAATAAAAACTGAAAAAAAAAATGCATGGCTATAAAATATTTAACTACCTACACGTGTTAGTAGTTGAAGACAAGAATATTACTACGCAAAGCAATTTGCATGCATATATGTATGTATGTAAGCACGTAAATATGTAAATGCAAATAGAAAGAGCGAACTTTAACAATAGAAAAAAAATATATATATATGGCAAGCGCGCTGCCGCAGCTACACTGCAGCGTCTTGCGCTTGCAAAGTGAATACATTTTTTATTACTTTTCTCTATAAATGTTATTTTCGCTCTTATATAAATTGTAAAAAATTTATGTAAGCTGTGCAAAAAAAAAGGTGGGTGAGCGAGCGCGCATCTGTATGCATATGTAATTAATCTGTATGTGATTAAGCTTTTGCTATTTACATGAATTTATTTGCATTTCCATTTTTACATTTACATACATTGACTCTAACATTCGTGCCTGATTTGTATTCTATTCAATTCTGTTGGCAGGAACTCGTTTCACATTCATTGCAAAATAGTGTAATTTTCCATAGCACTCAAGTTGGTTTGGTCGATTGCCATTTCAAAGTCACCACCGATGTTTATTGCATTGCAAACTATCTATGGATGATTGATGATGAGGTTTTTTTTCCCTACTTGCTTCAGCGTTAGCTCATTGAATAATTTGCGTTTTGTTCTCTCTCTCTCTCAAATGCCTTTCTGGCAAAAGTTTCGTTCGCTCTTAAATGGCAACTTTATTAACGTTTGGCAAAAAATTGTGTCATACAGTGTTTTAGATAATTGTATGACAGTTATGGCGTTTTCTTTTCTGAGAAAAACTGTTGCCCTTTGATAGCTCAATAATCCATTTACGTAAGCTAATTTTCTATAAACTGATACCCCCTTACATAGTTAGAGTTGAATATTCTGTGAAATGACGACACAAGCTTACAAATTGGCTAAGAAAATGAAAAAGGGCAACATTATTTTGAGAAAAGAAAGTAGGGCAACATTATTTTGAGAAAAGGAAACGGTATTAGTTTTAAGTAACGAATTAACCCGCAATTATAGACCGAAAAAAATTGCCATTTCGGCTACGCTGCTCAGAGACTTTGGAGGGTGTTTTTTTTTTTGCCTTACAGCCAACAAGAATTAATTTCTCTTATTTATTTTTTAAAAATATACACATAGCATTTTCAGGTCAAATTAAACTTTTTTCAAGTTAAGCGAAACTTTTTTTAAGTGAAACTTTTTTCAAGTAAAGTGAAAAAAACCTTTTTAATTGAATTGAAACCTTTTGTAATTGAAATTAAACTTTTTTGAATTTCATTTCCATTGAAAAAGGTTTCGTTTCAATTGAGAAAGGTGTCGATTCAATTAAAAACGTTTCACTTGACTTAAATAAATTTTTACTTAAATTGAAAAAAGTTTCACTTGACTTGAAAAAATTTCATTTCAAAAGTTTCGTTTCTCAATGGAAATGAAATTGAAAAAAGTTTAATTTCAATTGAGAAAGGTTTAGATTCAATTGAAAAAGGTTTAACTTGACTTGAAAAAAATTTTACTTGAATTGAAACAAATTTCACTGGACTTGAAAAACATTTCATTTCAAAAGTTTCACTTTTCAATGGAAATGAAATTAAAAAAAGTTTCATTGCAATTGAAGAAGGTTTAGATTCAATTGAAAAAGGTCTAACTTGACTTGAGAAAAGTTTCACTTGAGTTGAAAAAAGTTTCACTTGACTTGAAAAAAGTTTCATTTCAACTGAAAATGTTTAGATTCAATTGAAAAAGGTTTAACTTGACTTGAAAAAAGTTTCACTTGACTTGAAAAAAATTACCCTTGAGTTGAAAAACGTTTCATTTCAAAAGTTTCCTTTTTCAATAGAAATGAAATTGAAAAAAGTTCCATTTCAATTTAAAAAGGTCTAACTTGACTTGAAAAAAATTTCACTTGAGTTCAAAAAAGTTTGATTTGACCTAAAAATGCTATATACATATTTTAATAAAAAAAAATTTGTTCTAATAAAAATGCATACATAGATAGTTGGCAACTATCCATAAAAAGCAAATGCAAAAACAGAAACAGAAATAAAAAGAAAACAAAAAATTCATTCTCAATCACAAAACACGCTCAAGCAAATTGAGTGCAAATACACACTAGTTTGAGTGTAATGCAAAACTGCTACCAAGCAACAAGAACAACAAAAATTCTAAAGCAAAAAAACAGAAAAAAACAAAAATTCGAAAGCAAAAACAAAAACAAAAAAATTTTTTATTCATTGCACGCGTGCAACAGGCACACATTCGATAGCACAAACTTACAGAGCCAAATGGCAGCGCGACATTGCATATTTCTAGTTACAGATGCAAAAATACATACATACGGACATAAATACCAAACACACATGCAAACACACATACAAATGCATCGCTTGTGCGCTGTTTAATGTGCAAAAGGTGGTTCTGCGGGCGGGCGGACGCTTAAAAATGTGCAAAGGCGTAGGTTGCATTGGCGAATAACGACACAGTTTCTGTGCTAATAGGGGTGTGAGGGGGGGAACTATGAGGTCTTGACATGCAACCCTCGCTCAAGGGTGTAATCATAATAATGACTGCAGTTACAAACATACATTCACATTGCACTACAAACACAATTTCGCTGTTTAAACTTTTTATACCTTTCATGAGAATGAAATGGTATTATAACTTAGTGCCAAAAAATTTCTGTCGAAAGTACCAGAAGGAAGCGTGGGGGACCCACTAAAATATATACCGATATGATCAGAATCACGAGCTGAGTCGATTAAGCCACGTCCGTCTGTCCGTCTGTCCGTCCGTCCGTCTGTGTGAACGCAAACTAGTCCCTCAGTTTTTGAGATATCAGAATGAAATTCGGAATACAGTTATGTTGTTATATGCAGCTGATCATTTGTCGGAACCGGCCGAATCGGACCACTATAACATATAGAAAACAACCGATTACTCAGATATACATGAAATTTTTGGATGTAATTTGTGCATAACTTCCCCATTTAAACAGCTAAGGACATGAAACTTTGAAGTAGACGTGCCCATTTTGGCCCAAACAAGGTTACCGAAAATTGTCAAGATCGGACCACTATAACATATAGTTCCACAACATCCGATTATTCAGATATACACATTTTGGTGTATAACTCCTCCATTTTAAGAGCTAACGGCCTGAAATTTTGAAGTATTTGTACCCATATGGACCCAAACGGGATTGCCGAAAATTGTTAAAATCGGACCACTATAACCTATAGCTCCCCTACAACCGATTGTTCAGATATACACATTTTGGTGTATAACTCCTCCATTTAAATAGCCAAGACACCATTTTTTCTAATAAATCTTTCCATAAATAACCCACAGAATTAAAATTATAAATTAAACTTAATCCGGCTATGTACATACATAGTTAACTATTCATTTCCACACTCATGAAAGGTATGAAGTCTTCGGTACGGCCGAAGACAGCCGTGCTTTTACTTGTTTTTACTTGCATACTTACTGCGCCTTTCGTGTCTTCTCCCCTTTTCCGCCCCATAAGGCGGCAATTGTGCCTGCTCCTCCCTTTTCCGCCCCATAAGCCGGCATTTTTCTTTCTGGGTTTTATAAAAGCTTAATTGACAGCCTTGCCGGCCGGCCGGTTAAAATTGTGTGTTACTCAATTCGCGTTACTCATTGTGCTTTTAGCTTATAACAAAAACCAACAACAACCTCTGTCAATGCCAGCGCATTTTCGCCGCCCAGATCTCCGGGCGCCAACTACATACATATATACATACATACATCCGTATATAGTATACTCTCCAGCTCGGTTGCCTGCATGCCTAGGCAAGTCACCAAATGCAAGCTCATGCACACATAGTAGTAAGTAGTAGTTGTATTGAATCATGTTGGAGCATGCAGAGCGTAAAGAGCGAAAATGTATGAGCACAAGCAGCCACGTAAATGCAAGAGAGCTTAACGGAAATAGTTTTGAGTGTTGAGAATAAGCTGTGAATGGGCGACGGAAGGTGGTGTTGTTGGGGTTTTCTGCTTGTTTTCCTCTACATTTTCTTCGCTCACAGGGTGTACATATGTGTGTATGTATTGCAGTTGAAAGGGCGCTTTGGGGGGATAGTTGGCATGGCACGTGTACGTTAATGCTTCGCGTTGCTGCGTTTTTGCTTTATTTTTGCAAGCGCGTGCAACTGGGTGAGCATGTTTGAGTGCGCGTGCAAAGAGTGCCTTTTGATTTCTTGCTTTTTGTTGTTTTTTTTTTTTACACACTACACATTTGTGTACTAGGTAGATTATATTATTTTTGTAAACAAGCGCATACAATGTAATGTACGGCAACAATGTAAGTATGGCATCACTAGAAAATCCAATATTTAGGGTTTAGGGTTTAGCCGGTACGGTATACAGCGAGTCGACGTGTGTGTATGAATTGTAGCAAGAAAGGGTTGCATGCATGAAATTTAAGAGTCGCAGAGGGACAATACATGCATACTTAGATACATATGTACATACCTTTATAAAGAAATATGTATGTATGTTACATACATACAAACACGGCACGTTGCAAGCCTTAAGCGTCTCGCTTGAAAGAAAAAAACAACAACTAGTCATAGCGCAGGAAGTACAGTACACACCGAACGCATGCACAATTTTCAGCACTGCATACAATGTTTGGCATGACGCAGTTTTTTGTTGCTGCGCTGCTGTTTGCTGTTGCTGTCGTCGTCGTCGGCGTTGCACGTGGCGTATGAGTAACATTTTTTTATTATTGCATACAATTTACATATTAGATAGTAGTAGCATACGTTTTTGTTTGTTTTTGTTTGTTTCTTTATATGCTTTGTTTTTTTTATATTCTTCGTCTTTTTATGACAAATAACATTTTTATATGCAGCAAATTTTCATAATATTGCATTTTTATGATATCGTGTAGAAACAAAAAAACAAACAATACAACAAAAAAATCAATTTAATTCAGTGGCGTTGTGTAGTTTATTATGTCATGCTGCCTTTTTTGTTGATTTAAAGTTGCCATTTAATGAGGCGTTAAAAAACTCATAAAAATTGCTTACAAGTTTTAGTTGTTTCAATCAATTGATTAAAAAATTACACAAAGTTGAAGGTCGTTGTGGTAGTTAATTAATTGCAAATATGCAAATGAGTTGTGTTTGAGTAATAAATGAGTAGTAAAATGTGCAGTATAAATTAACTTCCTTGTCAAAACCAATGAGGTTTTCTGATATTTTCTATCAACTTTTCCTATTCCTAAGACATTGCTCAAAATTTCTGAAGGCATGCAGTCTCAAGCTTTGCCTTGTTATAAATTCAGCTCATTCGGGCGCTGGTAATCGACTACTGTGTTGGAAAGGAATTTTTGCTCTGCACTTTTACTTCTTTCGCATCCAAGTGATGCCCAAAGTTTGACAATATTTTTCAGTTTTGTCAAACTTTTTTACAAATACCCATCACCCATTGCTTCCTACAACGTTTCTTTTTGGATTTTAACTGGTTTTGAACACAACACTCTAGCACTTCTTGTACACTACTCGGGTAGTATGTAACATTATCACACAATGCTTAAGTAACTACTTTTAGTGCCTTTTAATTTTGATTGCGAATCAATACAATTGCCAGTCAACTGTGCATGCAATTCATTCAATGAAATTCAACTACAATAAGGAAAAAATGGTTAGCCTTGAGTTTAAGCGCTAACATTTAATATAAAAAGCAAATTCTTTTATGTGTTCTAGTCTGACCTTTACTTTGTATTTCTTCTGCCCTGTAGCACATCTGTAAGATTTTATTGCAAACTGGTCTAGAAAACAAATTTTTTTTTCAAAAAACTTCTTGTTCTTTTCTCAAAAAATTGTTTCTTTTCTAAAAAAATTTTTTAGATACTCCCATCTCGAAAATTGATCTTTCTTTCATAAAGCAGGTTTTTCTTTTTCAAAAAGGAGGTTGTTCTTTTCTCGAAAAGAACAAAAATTATTGTTCTTTCACAAATTTTTTCGTTCTTTTCTCTAAAAATTGGTTGTTCTTTTCAAAAAAAAAATTATGAACTTTTCTCAAAAACTTGTTTATGCTTATTTCCAATTCCGGGTTGTTCTTTTCTCCAAAAGTTCAAGTTTTCGCGAAAAATAAAATTATTGTCCTTCCGCATTTTTTTTCTTTTGTTCTTTCAAATAATTGGTTGCCCTTTTCTAAAAAAAAAATAATGCCCTTTCCTCAAAAACTTGTTTAATCTTTTTGCAAATGGCGGGTTTCTTTTCTAGAAAAGTTTAATGTTCTTTTCTCAAAAAATTTCTTGTCCTTTCGAAAACGGTTTTTTTTCTTTCCTCAAAGATTTCTTCTCCTTTCTACCCTTTTTTTTGTTCTGTTCTCAAAAACAAAAAACTACTTGTCCGTTCTCCAATTTTTTTGTTCTTTTCACAAAAAATTTATTGTTCTTTTCTAAAAAAAATAATAATGTACTTTTCTCAAAAACTTGTTTATTAATTTTTCAAAAGTAGGATTGTTCTTTTCTCGCAAAGTTCAATGTTCTTTTCTTAGAAAATTTCTTTTCTTTTCTCAATTTGTTTGTTCTTTTCTCAAAAATTTGTTCATTTGCGAAATGATCAGTGTTCTTTTCTTAAAAAGTTTCATGTTCTTCACTACATTCTTTTGTTCTTTTCTCAAAAAAAATTGTTTGCCCATTCTCAAAGCGCTGTTTACCTTTTCTCGAAAATTGAGTTGTTCCTTTCTCAAGAACTTGTTTGTTTTTTTTTTTTTCGAAAATCGGGCTGTTCTTATTTTTAAAATTTCAATGTTATTTTCTCAAAAACTGGTTAGACTTTTTCTCAAATTAATTTGTTTATTTTCTAAAAAAAAAATTATTGTTCGCAAAAAAAAAAAACGAAATTTTGTGTTCTTTTCTCGAAAATTGAGTTGTTATTTTCTCAAAATTTGTTTTCTTTTTTCAATGTTCTTTCTTCAAAAATTTCTTGTTTTTTCTCAAGTTTTTTTGTTCTTTTTTCAATTTTTGTTTTGTTTTTTTAATCTGTTGTTCTTTTGTAAAGCAAAAAATGTTTTATCTTTTCCCAAAAAGTTTTATGTTCTTTTCTCAAATTTTTTTTTTTTGCTCCTTCCTTATTTTCTGTAAAATATGCCAGCTGGCAACCTGCACAGCAAGGCAAACACGTAAAGCAGAAAACATTTTCTTAGCAATGTGATTAAATTAATATAGATACGAGTATAGGTACTACTACACCTTTTATTTTCAAATTGTTTTTTTTTTTCACGCAAACATAGAAAAGCAAAAAAAAATAAACAATTTACCGCCTAGCAATTAGCACAATTGCACACGACGTCGTTTTTGAAAATTTTTTGTTTATTTTTAATGAAAAATATTTGCAATTACCTTGCTTCCGCATGCTTTTCGCTTTAGTTACATGGTTTTATTTTTATTTATTTTATTTCATTTTATTTTATTTTATTTTATTTTATTTTTTTTTTGTATTTGCCTTTTTTGCTTTTCTTTCTATTTTTTGCTTTCTGCCATTCTTGTTACGTTTCTTTTTGCTTTTCTTTTTTCTTTTTCCTTTTTCCTTTTTCCTTTTTTGATTTTATTTTTTTTTTACCTTTTTCTTTGCTTTTTTTAATTTATTTTTCATTAAATTTTGCTCATGAATCAGCCTTTTTTTGTATACAAACAGCCAAACAACCACTACCCGCCACAACAGCTGTGTGGCATGGCGTTCTTTTCGCATGATGTAAGTCATCATCAAGTGGCGCAATATTGTAAACAGCGAACTGGGCACGACATGACCAACGTTTACATTATTTTGGCTCTATTCGCTTCCTGATCGAATCACATATCTACATATGTGCATGCATATGTAGCAGCTTTGTATACAAAATAAATATACAATTTAACAGTTTATCTTGGTAAGCTTTATGAGCTAAATATGTGTGTTATAATTAAATTATAATTGGCGTAATTGTGTTAAGTTCAAAAATTTATGATGTAAACCAAAAGTGCAAGATTTTTTTTTTTGTTTTTTTTGAAAATAATTTAATTGGAATTTTATTATTTTTTTGCAATATTTTCCTTTGTGAATAAAGATTTTGTGCCCGCATGCCTGGCATTATAAGAGAGAGAGCAAATTTTTTCTGCTTCCGCCATGCAAACACCTTTTCAAAACTTTCAATTATCAGCTGCGCATCACATTTGCCGCGTTGATTGATTGCTTGAAGGCAAAAAAGCAACAACTAAAAAATGGATATGCCATATATGAAATATACGTGCACATGTACATATGTATGTAGGAAATATGTAAATATCTACATAAGTATCTAATATGTGTATGCATAATTTCAAGCAAATGACAATCAAAACAACAAATAAATCATGCCATTACAACACCAATAGCATGCTTAACTTTTTTTTATAAATATTCACATTTGAATATTTGTATTTATGCATAACAAAAATTTTTACATAAAAATAAAGCAATATCAGCTTACTGCTATATGTACAACAACAGATGTCATTATGGCATTAATTAAACCGCGCTTGCACAACGCTTAATAGTAATTAACCCACAGCGTATAAATAATTGGCATTTACTACTTTACATTTTTGCTGCTTGCTAATGCAATGCTTATTAACCACCCGCACAAATTTCGTGGAGAAAATTATCTGCTAACATATTATTAATGCCACGATGCGAAATGCAAATATCTGATAGCCAATAATGGCGACACAATTAATTTGTATTTTACATTTAACTCCTACTGCCGCCGCCCACAGCGCACTTAAACAGCTGCTTGGCATACGAGTTCGATTTTAAATTTTTGTTCAAGCTACATAAGTGTTGAGCTGCAAGTAAAAAGGAAAACAAACGTTTATAGATTTATGCATAGTAGTAATCTACTACGGTCATTTCTGTCCCTTTCATATTCACCTTCCTTTTCCTTACTTTCCTTTACTTTACTTTCCTTTCCTTTCCTTTCCTTTCCTTTCCTTTCCTTTCCTTTCCTTTCCTTTACTTTGCTTTCCTTTCCTTTCCTTTCCTTTCCATTCTTTCATATAGTGATAAAATTTCAAGTAAATTTTTTTTAATAACTGGCAACTCTTTTCATAAAAATTAAATTTTATTATCCATCTACAGAGAAAGATTCTTCATATTCTTCTTTTCAAATTTAAAAAATCAAACATATTGTAGCATAAAAATTAATTTCTGAACAGCTGGCAACCCCTTTTATACAAATTATAATAAATTACTCATTTTCAGACCAAAGCCTTTCATATGTTCAGGCAAAGCCCCTTCATATGTCACCTGAAATTTAGAAATCAAACGAACTATGCTGGAATATTAATTTTTTAAAAGCTGGCAACCCTTTTTCTAAAAATTATTATAAATCACTAATTTCCCGGCAAAGCGCTTTCATACCATACATCTTAAATTTCGAAATCAAATAAATTATAGCGTAAAAATTAATTCTTAAACAGGTGGCAACTCTTTCTTGTAAAAATTACAATAAATTACTAATTTGCAGACCAAACTCTTTCATATTTGCAGGCAAAGCCCTTTCATTTGACACTTTAAATTTAAAAACCAAACAAACTGTAGAGTAAAACTGAATTTCTGAACAGGTGGCAACCCTTTTCAAAAAATTAAACCTTCCTGTACATCTACAGAGCAATCCCTTTCGTTTGACACCTCATTTTCGAAAATAGGTATAAATTTTACACCGAGTTATCGCTTGTATACAAAAAATTCCTTAAGCAAAGCATAAATTTATTTTTTTCTGTGTACATATGTGAAAACATCACCGCCCTAAAAATTTGTTAATGACTAATTTAGCTTGCGTGCAAAGGCCAAACCGCGCTTACACGGCGGCACACACAAGCCACACAAATTTAGCAAATAATGCTTACTAAACAAAAAAACATGTAAGCACACGCTCATTTTACTTTGTGCCTATCATAAATAAAATCTACTAAAAAGCGGCAAAATCAAACAGAAAAAAAGAAACATTATACAAATTGTGTCATCTCTGTAAATGCTGTTGCGGAAAAACGTGCCAGTAATGCTTGGATTTTCAAGAACGAGGCAAAGCGCACAAGCACTTACTTACGAGTGTTATACATACATACATATTTTTATATGCATATACAAGCACACATGTCAGCTTACTTACTTACTTGCAGCGCGAGCTTCGCCCAACAAAATGGGCGTTGCAATAAAATTTTCAAGGTCATCCCTAAGAAAAACACATACATACATATATGTACATATATTCATGTACATACTTGCCACACTGCCAACTTCTGCAAGTGTAAAATTACATACATACATTTTTACAGCATTTAAATCGACATAGACGCTATGCAACAACAGCGCATCAACCCATCAGCAGTAGGTACTGCAACCCTTAAGAGCAACATCGAAATGCGCTCATTCGGCAAAATGTTACTCATACGCTCTGACCAATTTTGCTTGTGCAGCCAAGAATGCAGCTTGAAATGTTGCTACTCTTCAATGTTGCTGCTGTTATATGTTGCTGCTGTGAAATGTTTTTGTTGATGTTACTGAGTGTATTTTACTGAATATTGCTAAACATATAGCATGTTTATTAAGTTTTTGCTGAGAAAATGTTGCCTTGCCACAAGGAAGTAAGTAAAATTTGCTTTGCGGCCAATTAGTTAAAACGTCAAACATGGTTAAATATACATATTTTTAACTGCTAATTATATATGTACATATGTACTTAATTTCACTGCAAAAATATGTTTCAGCATGACTAACTACAAAATAGTTGCTCTGAGCCTTTTATTTTGCGGCTTGCGGCTGCGGCAAAGCAACTACTGCGCATGTCTTAAACGAAACAGAAAACTCTCAGCTTTAAATTTTAAATGTGGAAATTGTGTTTTAAAAAATTGGTAAGCACGCAGACAAACAAATGTTTATATAGAAAAAATGTCCTTTTAATGTAAAGTATTTGCGCGAAAAACTGAGGAGAATGGCTTGTGTAAATTTACTAAAGGCAACTAAGTTTGAGTTGCTTTGTTATATGAGCGCTTATAATTTACTTTTGGACACTTACATGTGGCCAAAAAAGATTTATAAATTATTTTAGTACATAATTTATCTTGAAACTAAAATAAAATGCAATAAAATTGCTTCTTTTGCACATATGGAAACTTTCATTAGCAGTCACATGCCGTTAAGCAACATTTGACCAATTAGCAACATGTTGCTAGCAACTTTTTAGCCACATACATGCTGTAGTTTGCATTAGCTTTCAAAACTGCGCCAAAATTGAACTTTTTTTCTTAAAATTGAACAAGTTTTCAATTCAATTTTGTTGAAAATGAAATGTCTAACTATTTCTAACCATTTGACAAGCTAAGCAATGTTGCTAGCAATATTTGAGATGAAGCGACATAGTAGTTTAATGTTGCTAGCGCTGTATTAGCGTAATGTAAACAATTTATACAACATTTATTACAAAAAATTAAATGAGAGATTTGTTAGAAATGCAATCGGTTTGTTTTGAACAAAAATTGCAAATTTTAAATTAAAAAAATGGCAAATTTTAAATTAAAAAAAATGTAAATTGCAAACTTTTACATATTTTAAATTGAAAAAAAATAAATAAATTACAAGATTTGACAAATTTTAAATAAAAAAATTTAAATTTAAAAAACCTAGATTTCAAAATTTTACGTATTTTAAATTTAAAATATTTTAAATTACAAAATTTGACGTATTTTAAACTTAAAAAAAAAAATCCTAATTTACCAAATTTGATGTATTTTAAATAAAACAAGTAAGGAAGCCTAAGTTCGAGTGGAATCGAACATCAGATACTCAGCTGTATGCTTCCATTGCTTGTTTGCGTTTGATGGAATCACGGTGTATTTTATATAAAGCGAGTGCTGCATAAAGTGGGCGTAGCCACGCCCATTTTCAACATTTTTATCAGTCATCCAACTAAGCATATGAATATTATTCTTTGTGCAAAATTTCATTCCTTTATGACTTCTAGTTACAAAGATGTCACGTTACAAATTCCCAAAGGGTGTTCCAAAAATATCATTGTTAAAAAGTAGGCGTGTTCATAAACCGATTTCAATAAATTTTTGCGTGTCTATTAACACAAGTTATAAAAGTGTATAAACCAAGTTTCGTCATAATATCTCAATTATTTGTCGAGTTATAGGCTAAGAAATCTCGTATATTCCTTTGTCTAAAAAGAGGCGGTGCCACGCCCATTTTCCAAAATTTGTCTATTTTTTGTTTCCAGTCCATTGTGGAACTCTTGCCACAAAATTTCAATGAATTATCTTTATATTTGACAAAGATATCGCTTAAAATGTTTTTATTAGGCCACTTTATAATACCCATATATAAAAGTGGGCGTGGTCGTCAACCGATTTCGCTGAAATTTTCAACCTGTATTACCACAAGTAATAAAAGCGTACACACCAAATTTCGTCATTATATATCAATTATTTGTCGAGTTATGGGCTCAGAAATCTCGTATATTCCAGCTTCTAAAAAAAGGCGGTGCCACGCCCATTTTCCAAAATTTTTGTGTTTTTCGTTGTATGTCCGCAGGTGGACTCCTGGCATAAAATTTCAATGATATACCTTTATATTTGACAGAGATATGGCTTAAAATGTTTTTATTAGGCCACTTTATAATACCCATATATAAAAGTGGGCGTGGTCGTTAACCGATTTTGGCAATTTTTCGTCAAAACATTTGCGTAAGCAAATATATCACGCGTACCAAATTTCATCGATATATCTTCAACAGTTTCTGAGTTATGACTCATAAAGCTTTCAATGTTTGCTCCTTAATAAGTGGGCGTGGCACCGCCCATTTTCCAAAATTCCATCAAATTTCTTCTTAGGGGCCTGAGCTCAACACGTGGGTAAAATTTCATCACTCTAGCTGTATTAGTGGCTGAGATACCAAATTTCCGATTTTTTCTATATAGGAAAAGTGGGCGTGGTCATGGTCCGATTTCGCCCATTTTCAATACCAACCGTCCCAGTGTCGATACCAACTTGCATTTCAAATTTCATCAAAATATCTCAATTTTTGCGCGAGTTAGAGTATTTACAGACGGACAGACGGACAGACGGACAGACGGACGGACAGACGGACGGACAGACGGACGGACGGACATGGCTCAATCGATTTCTCTTTTCACCCTGATCATTTTGATATATATAAGTCTATATCTATCTCGATTATTTCATTCTGTTACAATCCACCGTTATGTGATTAAAACTATAATACTCTGTGTACTAGTACAGCTGAGTATAAAAAATATCTGAATTAAAAAATTTTACAAATTTGAATTTAAAAAAAATCTAAATTACAAATTTGACAAATTTCAAATTAAAAAAAATCTAAATTACAAAATTTAACGTATTTTAAGTTGAATAAAATCTAAATTATAATTTTTTACAAATTTAAATAAAAAACTTTTCTAAATTACAAAATTTGATTTATTCAAAATTTAAAGAAGCTAAATTGGAAAATTTGACATATTTTAAATATTTAAAATCTAAATTACAGAATTTTACAAATTTCAAATTAAAAACATCTAAATTACAAAATTTGACGTATTTTAAATTAAAAAAATTCTAAATTACAAAATTTTATATATTTTAAATAAAAAAAATATCTAAATTAAAAAATTTGACAAATTTGAATTTAAAAAAATTCTAAATTACAAAATTTTACATATTTTGATTAAAAAAGAGATAAATTACAAAATTTGATAAATTTAAAAAAAATTTAAATTACAAAATTTTAAAATTTTAAATTAAAAAAATTTAAGAGAAAAAATCGGAAAAATTTAAATTAAAAAAAATCTTAATTACAAAATTTGACAAATTTAAATTAAAAAAATTTAAATTACAAAATTCGATAAATTTAAAAAAAATATTAATTTACAAAATTTGAAAATTTTAAATTAAAAAAAATTTAGTTAAAAAATTTGACAAATTTAAATTTAAAAAAATTTAAATTCCAAAATTTTAAAATTTTTAATTTAAAAAAAGCTAAGTTAAAAAATTTGACAAATTTAAATTAAAAAAAAAAATTACAAAATTTTTAAAGAATGCAAATTAAAGCAGCTACTAAATTACATAAGCATTTATTTAATGCATTTATGTGTATGTATGTGCACATAAAAATTAAATTTTTTGGCAACTAAAACATGTCGATGAGCTACATATGTATGCATGTACATATGTAGGTATGTATGCACTCTAAACATAATACTTTTTTTGAACCGCGAAATGAACGGCCATTGTCAATGTTAAACCGGTGCACAGGCACGTATACACATACATATGTATGTACAAACATACATAGATATGCTGTATAAATACTTAAATTATTTTTAGTCATGTCGAGACATGTTAAAACATACATATGTATCTACATGATGCATTTACATATATATATACTATATAATAAATTTATAAATATTTGCATAAATATATTATTTTTATGTCAGTGAATTGTTGCTCACATTTCACGTCCTTCTTTTATTGCACCTCCTTCGCTTCTTGACTTTTCTGCTGCCTTTTTTGCTATATTTAATGGCTTTTTTATGCATACACATACATACATACATACCTATTTAATTACTGCCTTCGCACATTCACTGCGTTTAAGCTTTCACTTCTTGTCTATACGCCACTCGCTCTAATAAGCAGCTAAATACTTTTTAGAAGTACTTTTCTACATACATATGTACCTACATAAATTTGCAACAGCAAAAACACACTCTCAAATGTGAAATGTGCAAAAGAAAAAACATTAAACTTTTATTGTTTTGGTTTTTACGAGTCACCCGGTGCACACGAAAAAAAAAACCAGGAAAGCTATGCAAAAATAACAATTAAATTTTTTTGCTGCTTTGCCTGCACATACTTGTCTATATGTACATATATGTATATGCATATTATTAGCTAAGCGTCATCGCTACGCTTAAACGCCAACGTACATAAGTATCATCATCATCCTCATGATCGCACGATCTTACGTTCACTTATGTATCTAGTAGGTGCCCAAATCCACTCACTCAGCACTCACCCCCACTTCCTTCTTTGCGCTGCGCTCATTCACATGCAATCAGTCAGCTATTTTTTGTTTTTAATGAAATCACCAGTCACCAGTCATCAGCGAGCAGGAAAGAAATTACTTTTTTAATTTCATTTCAAAAACAAACAAACAAACAAAGAAACAAAAATCGTAAAAGCTTGACCTTGAACTAGGTTGATTGCATTCTAGCGGTCAATGGCTTCATAGTAGCTATGCGATCCCAACCGATCTACTGCCCACCGGCAGCTGCCCGCTCGTTCCATAGTCCTGCATCTGCTGTCATAAATGCAAAAGACAATTTGCTATGGTTCATGTGAGGGAGAGAAAGGGGAGCGGAACTAGAGCGGTGATGTATAAATGCGAGTGCAGTACTTCCTACTGCTTCCCGCCTGCTCGAGCTATATTTATATATATACATACATATGTATGTATGTATGTATGTTTGTATTCCTATAAACAATTTGCTAAATGACGGATGCTATGAAATTTGAGGCAGCGAGCGCTCCGCTCCTACAAACACTAACAAAAACTAAGCAACGAAATAATCGTAAAAACATTAATAGATATTTACATATTCGCACGTTTATAAATATACATATCTATCTATATACATACATATGTACATATCAGTGGCGGGCGCTTCATACAAGCCGAAAAGCCCGGCTTGCCCAAATCTTTAAAATATGGTTATTTTGCGCTAGAAATGTGGTTACTATTGAAGTTCTTGAATGTGTTTACTATTTAAGTTCTCTTGGCGCGTTAGCCCACCAACAACATTCACATTGTAACTTAGAATTACAATAATACAGCCGCCACTGTAACATCCGACAACTTGCGCGTAAAAGCCCTCTAGGAAAATAGCGCGAATACACCGCCAATCCGCTCATAACGTGTATTTTGTTTGTAAAGCCAATCACAGCATAATCTTAATGACGGAACCACAATCAGATTTACAGATAATACAGCAAATCAAATTACATAAATGGCTAATGGCTATGCTTCATACATAGGCTTTCCCAGCCAATTTATGCTAGGGCCGCCACTGGTACATATGTATGTATTTTTGCATATATGAATTTTCGTTCACATAAAGCACTTCTATTGGCGTTTTGACAAATCTCTACATAAAAATATCAACTCCTACGATTATATAGGTACAACAACCAAATTTATCATCGCCAAAGTGCAAAGTATAAATAAACAAACAAACAAGAAATTAACAAAAAAAACTAAAAAAAAACACAAAACGCATAAATCAAAAAGCTGTCACAGTTATTGTGTTTAAGCTCATTAAGTCTTAAGCATATTTAACAAACATAAAGCAACAACAATGCAGCTGCAAAGTGAAAAAATAATGTAGGCCTCAGCCATAAACAAACACTTTTATTAATTACTTCACTTTTTGAGCTTTTAATGACGTTTTTTTGTTTCTTTTTTTTTTTAAGGAAAACTTGTGGTGTGAAGAATTAATATTTTTTATATTACTTTATATTATTTAATATAATAAAACAAAAATTATAAAAAAAATTATTATATTATATTATTATATTAAAATTAAAAATCTCAAAACTTAAAATTAAAAATAAAAAGATAAAACCATTTTTTTTAGTAAAATTAATTTTAATTATATATAACTAATAAAAATAAAAAAAAATTATTTTTATAGAAAAAATTTTCCTTAAAAAAACTGCTAATTAAAAAGCTCAAAAATTAAGTAAAAAAAAAAAACTTTAAAAAAAATTGCGGTGTGAAAAATTATTTTAATTAAACAAAAACAAAAATTGTTATAAAAAATTAATTTTTCTCACAATTTTTTATTAAAGAGCACAAAAATTAATCAATTATAAAAAACTATTTAGTTTTAAGAAAAAATAATTATAATTATATATAATTAATATAATATATAATATAATACAATGGCGCTATTATAACTCTGACGAGTTTTATGGCCGAGCTTCTCTCCCAATTCGAGGTGTGCTCCTTTTTGTTTTTCCTACTAATTGGGTGGACCTACAGTTTTATGCCGGCTCCGAACGGCGAATGCATTTTTTGTGAGAAGCTTTTTCATGGCAGAAATACTCTCGGAGGGTATGCCGCCCACTGCCGAGAGGTGACCGCTGCTCTTAAAAAACCCAATAATTGGATTTTTACTAATTGAAAAATTGTTTTGGTGTTTGGCTCGGACCGTGGTTTGAACCCGAGACCTCTGACACAGCAGGCGAGCACTCTACCCACTGCACCACAGCGGCCACATATAATTAATAATAATAAAAAAATATATTAATTTTTACGCCACAATTTTTCCTTAAAAAACTCAAAAATTAAAAATAGAAATAAAAAGAAAAAGCAAATTTTTTAGGAAACATAATATTAATTATATTTATGTAATTAATAAAAAATTTTCCTTATAAAAAAAAATGTTTATGAAAAGGCTAAAAAATTAAGTAAAAAAAAAAATTAAAAAGAAACTGTGGTGCTAAAAATTATCTATTATGAATAAACAAAAACAAAATTTGTAATTAAAAAAATTAATTTTTCTCACCATTTTTTTTTTTTTATTAAAAAACACAAAATTTAAGCAATTATTAAAAATACACAAAATAATTAATTTTTAAGGAAAAATTACATATAATTAATAATAATAAAAAAACATATTAATTTTTACACCACAATTTTTCCTTAAAAAACTTGTCATAAAAAAGCTCAAAAATTAAGAAATTATTAAAAATAGAAAAACGGCCAGAAAAAAAACAATTTTTTTGCGGCTGCAAACATTTGTGAAAGTTTTCCAGTGATGATGGATTTGTCTATGTATGTATATTAATTTAGGCATATATATGTAAAATATAAAATTAATCAGCATAAAACTTATTTTTTTTTTTGGCAACACACTTCAAAGCTTAGAAAAATTTCAACAACCTGCAGTGCCTCACAAACTCTACTCAATTTCGTTTGATTTTGTTGCTTTCATTCCGAGCTCGTTGATCAATACCAAAAAAAAATAAAAAAACATATACATATGTATGTATACTAGGCCGGAGCGATTTGTATGTAGTGAAATTATTCGATATCATTTTTCTAAGTAAAAAACTCTGCCACTACATTTGTTTAAAATAAATTTTGATGTGCCGGAATTTGGTTTTTATGGTCGATAAGACAGATTTTTGAAAATCCAAAATGGACATTATTTAATGCTATGAATAATTCTCTTATTGGATTTTTATAATTATCTGCTTCGTTAACATTTTTCATATGTTCCAAAGATTCTTACGGAGTATATTGTGTACACATTATTCTTATTGGATTATAATATACATGTACCTTCATACCAAATATTTACCAAATGTTTACCAAATTTTTCTATTCATGTACATTTGTAATTTATACATAACTTTCTTTCTTTTCTTTATAGGTAAGTTCAAAAAACAAATACATCACACAATTTGCTTCATTTTAGTATAAAAATCCCAAACGCTGTAAGTACTTAAATATGTACAATTAAGTTTAACTGTAATAAAAATTATTTTTTGTAGATTTTTGTCAATTTATGATTTTCAAAAATCCGTCTTGTTGCATAAACCAAATTCCGGAACATCAAAACTAATTTTAAAGAAATATCGTGCAAGAGTTTTCTACTCAGAAAAATTCGAGTAATCCAAATTTCGCTGGCACGATATATGTATGTTAGTAAATCGCCCCAGCCTAATATATGTATATCGGCATATAACGGTGTTTGCTTGAATTTGTTTACACGATCACGCAGCATTCTGCGGCTGTCCCTTTCTTTCACGCGCTATAACACACAGCGAGCGTTTGTTGTTTTTTTTTTTAGCATTTGTTGTCAACGTAGCGCGTAGAAAAAATCGTGTCAGTGAAATTCAATGCCCTCAGAGCACATTAATTTTAATTTGTTTTTTCTTTATTAAAAACGAAAAAACAACAACAAAATAATACTTTTTATTCTACATAATTGCGGCGTAAAAATAGCGAAGATATACAAAAGGAAACAAACAAGAAAGCGGCCATTAATCTTGCTTTCTCTTTTTTTTTTGCTTCTTAATTTTTTTTTTTTGGTTTGAATTAATTTATTTTTTTTTTTTTAGATTTCTTATTTTTTTTAAGTTAGACTTTTTGTCGTTGTTGTTGCCTAAATGAATTTAATTGCCGGCCGGCATAATGAAATTTATGACGAAGCCCAGCAAATTAAAAACTAATAAACAGTTTGGCGAGTTTGTAAACAAAATACGTACCGACATGACTGGAAATTGGGATTTTTTGGTTGATAAACAATTTTCTTTTGGTTGTTTGTTGTTGCATAGAAAGCTTGTGATTATTATATATGTATGTACATTAGACTGGCCGCAGCATGTATGGATTTTTTTTTTTTGTTGAAATTTGTATATTAACAGTTCTTAAAATATGAGGTTTAGGGTTAAAAAGACGGCCTTAATTTTTTGGCCCGATCCGTTGTTGTCTAGTTGACCCTCATTGAGCCCAATGTATGGAAAATTTTATTTTTTAACCTTGAACATGATTTTTTTTAATATGTCTGTTTTGAGAGATAAAAATTCTCTTGCTGAGCCCTTCTTGCGTTTTCTACACCTAAAACAAAGTATCAGTACCGTTGCTTTGAGTTGCTAAGTGAATATAACGGTACTTAACGAGCAAAAACAATCAAATTCCAAGACATTGCTGCTGTTTTTCACCCTGCTCTTAACGTGCTGATACAAATGTTGAAATGAGTCTATATATTCCAGCAGGGAAGTAAATTTCCAAACAGCTGATCGTTTGACAGTTTTACCAGAAATAGTCAGCAGTAGTCAGTAGACTGTTGCATGAGTACATTCATATGTCCAAACGAGTTAAGGCCCTGTTATACTTGCATAGCATTGCAAAGCAGGGCAGCGCAAAACATATAGCGCATAGAGCTGATTATACTTCGCATAGACGTGCAACCATGGTTAATTAATAAAAGTTTTCGCATCCCGACATTCGTACATACATACATACACACTCCATGTAAATTGTTTGTGTATTCTGTGGTGCTTCTGTCAAAATCATAGTTCGCCTTTGTAGAAATCATATTGCACCATGCTCAAAATTGATCCCAGTTTGATATAAGCACCATTATTAAAGTAAAACAGTAGAAAAAAGTGAAAAATCAGCTGTTTAGTAAGTTAACCTGTATAAATTAGCCTTGCGTGCAACCCTTCGCACACTCAGCACACACACATTCGTGTTGCCAAATGTCAAATCGCATAGCACATAACACAGAAATCAAAATTCAACAGACTTCTATGCTGTGCCCTGTGCCGCTATGCGTTGAGTAATCGATTACACGGAAATCCCATTAAACAGATTTCGTATGTGACAGTTCTTATGTTGTGCGCTGCTGTGCTATGCAAGTATAACCGGACCTTACTCGTTTGGTTTTCTTGTAGTGAAGTACAACAACTCGCTTTATTATGAGAACTATGTTACTCGTACATGAACCACAATGAATAGTGTGCGTACACTATCCGATCGTCATGATGCCAGCCACACACCTTGCAATTTTTTATACAACATGAGCATGTTGCGCTGGAAATCGCAATGTTTTTGGGGCTGTTGTATGAAGTTGTGTATCGGTTGTACGAAAAATCAAAAAGTTCAAGGTCCGATTATTAGGAGCTTCTCCAACTGTCATTGCTTTTTATTGGAGAAAATGTTCCAAACTTTACTAAAGTACGCCAACCCGGAGCAACATCGCATGCTAGGTTCATGTCGAAATGCATATATTGCTATAAAATATTTTTGTTTCGCGATCAGTTCAAATTGACTTCATCGGAATTGAAAAACCTTCGCAGTATTTGTATCTTCTTGACAAACATTTACGTTCCATATTGGTTTACATGCATTAATGCAATAGATGCACCAGCACAAGATCTCAAATTAATAAAAGATGCCATTTTATATTTTGATAAAGAAGTTTCTAATGCCTTGTTGCATAAGATTAAAAACCATTTGTGGTACTTGAGTGAGGAAATTGTTGGGTTATCATTTTTCGATGAAAGCATTTCTTTGAATATTAATACATCATTTATAAATTCGGATCCTTCTACGTGGCAAACCAAAGATGATTATCGCAAAGCGAAATCGGCATGTCAAACTTTGGCAGTGGTGAACGATGCAGCCGAAAGGGCAGTTAAGTTGATAACAGACTTTAACCGTACCTTAACGTATGACGAAGAGGATAAGCAATTCCTACTGCAAGTAGTTGAACATTATCGTAAGACATTTCCGTCTCACAAAAAGTCCATTTTATTGAATTGATATTGTTTTTATTATTCTTAATTTCTTGAAATTTCATAAAATAAAAAAATAAAAAATTAATTAAAGAAAAAATTTTTTAACCTTTTAAGCTTGATGAGGGTCAACAAAGCTTGGTGCGATCTGAATAAAAAAATAGGACGTTATTTCTTATACCATACCTCACCTTTTAGGCAGTGTTTATTAATAGAATTCGAGAAAAAAAAATTTGCGGCCAGTCTAATGTACATATATATTCTTCTTGATACTTGATTCTTGTTTATCTGTGTTGAGTCTAGACATTTTTGAGCAGCGGTAAAAGCAGTTAAATTTCTTTTTGAATTTTTTATTTTCTAAAATTAAACCTGAGCTCAAATTCTTTTGAATTTTTATTATAAGCGCTCTTCACTACGTTCCCAATTGTTAACGCTTTGGCTAAGCACGCTAAGAACCGGTTCAAATGGGTAGATACTATTCCCGGTTAATGACTTCACTCTTCCATGTACAATATGATTAATCGCGCATTTTAAACTTT
The DNA here is from genome assembly GCA_960531455.1 of Urophora cardui. Lineage (NCBI taxonomy): Eukaryota > Metazoa > Arthropoda > Insecta > Diptera > Tephritidae > Urophora > Urophora cardui. The sequence continues at coordinate 145,605,901 of OY482672.1, forward strand.
GTTTTGAATTTATTTAGCACCATGTTTTCCAAAACTCGAAATTAGTGCAACTAATTTTTTAATTAAACATAAAATGTTATTTAAATCAAAGCTTCACAAGCGTGAAATTAGTTGCTAATTTTATATTGCTATGCGCAGGTGTGTTGATAAATATTTCAATCAATAATTATGAAATGAGTTTATTGCCGTAGGTAGTTTTATTGTCACAACAAAACGCTGCTTTCAATGCATTGAAAACAAATTGCTATATAAAAAAAATATTACAAAAAACAGTGTGACAGAGAATTAAAATGCCTGCAGTAGGAGCAAATGGACGACTCTAAAAGCAGAAGACAATAAAAAAAAATTGGACGCTTGACATTGGAACTTGGACAACCCGAACGTGGCAGCAAAAGAATTGCTTAAAAGTCAAGAAAAAAACAATTTGCATATACATAATTATATTTTTTAATTTTTTCATATTTTTTCAGCTTAATTTTTGTTTTTTTTTTTTTGTAAATTTAGCTTTTTTACTTTTGCTCAAAAGTCCTGAAAAAAAATTTTTTTTTAATTTTTTTTTTTCAAACTAATTTTTTTTAAATGTAGTTTTTTTTCGTTTGGTCAAAACTAAAAAAAAAACATTTGTATAAATTATTTTCTTTTAATTTTTTTTTTTATAATATTTTCATATACAAATATTTTTTTTAATTTTTTGTAAATGTAGCTTCAAGCGCAGCAGAAAAAATGGCCAAAAGTCAAGAAAAAAACTTCCATATACAGAATTAATTTTTTTATTTTTTTTATACATATATATTTGTTTTATCTTTTGCAAATGTATGTAGCTTCTAGCACAGCAAAGGGAATGGTCAAAAGCCAGGACAAAAAATTTGCATAATTACACATATTTTTTATTTTTTTTATAATGTATTTATATATATTTTAATTACTTGTAACTGTGGCTCCTAGCGCACCAAAAAGAATGGTCAAAATTCAAGAAAAAATTTTACTTATTATATTTATCTATTAATTTTTTTTATAAATTTTAAATTTTTATTTCTTGTAAATATAGCTACTATCGCAGAAAAAGAATTGCTCAAAAGTCATGAAAAAAAATTTTAATATAACAATTTTTTTTTATATTTTTATGTATATATTTTTTTTATTTTTTGTAAATGTAGTTGCTAGCGCTCTTTTTTTATTTTGGGTCTAAAGTCAAGAGAAAAAAATTTGCATACACATAATTTATTTTTTTTATTTTTTTTAATAATATTTTTGTACTCTGAAAAAAATACCCGTAGTTAAACCAAAAACTTTCCGCTGTTGAATCTCCGTCTTTGATTCAACAGCAAAAGTATTTGTTTTTACAGCAAAATTTTTGATCCAACAATTTATTCAAAAACGGGCGTTGTTGTTTCAAAAACTTGCTTGCCTTTAAACAATTTTTTGTGAGAAAATATTTTTTTGTGAGGAAACCAACAAAAAAAAATAATGATGGAGAGAAGATTAAGAGAAAAATCCAAAAAAAAGTTTATTTTTAGCAACAATTTTCTCCCCGTTGTTGAATTAAAGGCAAAAGTATTTGACCCAACAGTTTCCACTGTAAACAAAACTAATGAGAACAAATTTTTTTAAATTTTGTTTTTACAATGATTCAAATAATTCATGGATTCCTTTTTAGGAAATGGAAGTATAAATAGGTTACTACAATTCAATATAATGTTGAATGTTCCACTATGTGATTATTGGATATAATTTCAGGTTGATGTCATGGTTTGAATCCGGAGGAGAGAATATAAAATAAAGAAGAAAAATCAGAATAAGAAATAAAGATAGCAACCAGTGAATGATAAGAAGGAGAGAAGAATAGGAGAACAAGCGGAGGCTACATATTTGCAGTTGGGACCCGAGCGGAGAGAAGATGAAGAGTAAAATGCAAACAAAAATTAATTGTTAGGTGAAAATTTTTTCCAACAATCTCCGTTATTGACTTAAATCAACAACGCTCGCACCTTTGAAACAACAACGGAGCGTTGTTGGGCACATTTCAACTGCGGAAAGTAGTTGATTTAACAGCGAAAGTCTTTAGATTTACAACGTTTTTTTTTTTCAGAGTATATATTTTTTTTTATTTTTTGTAAATGTAGCTTCTAAGTTTTTTGACTTATGGTCAAAATTGCATATACTTACCCTGAAAAAAATACCCGTAGTTAAACCAACAACTTTCCGCTGTTGAATCTCCGTCTTTGATTCAACAGCAAAAGTATTTGTTTTTACAGCAAAATTTTTGATCCAACAATTTATTCAAAAACGGGCGTTGTTGTTTCAAAAACTTGCTTGCCTTTAAACAATTTTTTGTGAGAAAATATTTTTTTGTGAGAAATCCAACAAAAAAAAAATAATGATGGAGAGAAGATGAAGAGAAAAATCCAAAAAAAAGTTTATTTTTAGCAACAATTTTCTCCCCGTTGTTGATTTAAAGGCAAAAGTATTTGACCCAACAGTTTCCACTGTACACAAAACTAATGAGAACAAATTTTTTTAAATTTTGTTTTTACAATGATTCAAATAATTCATGTATTCCTTTTTAGGAAATGGAAGTATAAATAGGTTACTACAATTCAATATAATGTTGAATGTTCCAGTATGTGATGATTGGATATAATTTCAGGTTGATGTCATGGTTTGAATCCGGAGGAGAATATAAAATAAAGAAGAAAAATCAGAATAAGAAATAAAGATAGCAACCAGTGAATGATAAGAAGGAGAGAAGAATATTAGAACAAGCGGAGGCTACATATTTGCAGTTGGGACCCGAGCGGAGAGAAGATGAAGAAAAATGAAGTAAAATGCAAAGAAAAATTAATTTTTAGGTGAAAATTTTTTCCAACAATCTCCGTTATTGACTTAAATCAACAACGCTCGCACCTTTGAAACAACAACGGAGCGTTGTTGGGCGCATTTCAACTGCGGAAAGTAGTTGATTTAACAGCGAAAGTCTTTAGATTTACAACGTTTTTTTTTCAGAGTATATTTTTAAATTTTTTTATAGTATCTTTATATATTTTTGTTGAAGACATGGACGAAAATCTGATCGAGTTTGATTAAGTTCACTGTTTGACTTACCTTTTTTAAAATCACTTATATCCATTTTCGCTGGAATCCCCCCTTATATATATTTACCCGTGTTTTAATACTTACCCTCTCCTCAAAACCATTACTCCCTATACTTACTTATTTTTTGATGAAAACTCTTACCTTTTCCCCAGAATTGCCCATACTCACCTTATACTTACCGTCGCTCAATGTTCACTTGTTCACTTACCTCTCGCATCTATCCCACCTACATACAGAAATACATACCTATAAACCTCCCGCTATCCCTATATATATTGAAGTAACATGTACATACAAAAAGGCGGCTGAAAATTTGCTACTTGTTGTTAAGATAGTTGTCATAGAGTTCTCTTACGGTGCCGGTCAGCTTCGGTGTGATGCAAAAAACCTAAATCTAAATCAAATTAAAGAAAACCTGTGAAATTGAAAAATAATCAGAATAAACCAAATTGAGTAAAAGTGCGAAAGAAAAAAAAGGTGCGTTTTATTTTGAAAGAAAAACAGATAGTGCGGTAAAGTACATGGTCCTTACGACCCGTCAAGAAAGCAGTGACCTAAAACAAAAAAAGCAATTGTGTACATTTGAAAAATAATATAATAAAATTTTAGCAAAATAAAATAAAAGTGAACAAATACATACTATATTAAAAAAAAAAAAAAAGGTCTAACAAGCGATATAAAAGCGAAAGTGTGCATATACATACATACATATATATACAGTGGTTAAAGTGTACAACAAAAAATACATGTCGCAAACTAAATTGAAAAATTGAAAATCAATACATACTTACACATACGTGAGAAAAAAATTGTGGGAAAAATTTATCAAAATCGAAATTTTTATGAGAAACTAAATATTTTACAGTTTAGAAAAGTTAATACCTACATATAAACAGTTAAAGAAATAGAAAAAATATATAACATATAATATAAGGCGGGTATTAGTAGATATATACATACATAAGTGCATACAAAAAAAAAAAAAAAAAACAATATACAAAGTTACGATATACATACATATATACATAAAAAAGGAAAAAGCGAACAAGAGAAAATTATAACAGGCGGGAAATATACCTAATCTACAGTGGGACGAAAATATAAAATATTCAAACAAATTTAAAAAGTGAATTCTGGGTTATATAATTTTGTGAAGTATAAAGAATTAAATACAATTACTTACGTAATTCATAAAAAGAAAATATTTAACTAAAAAAAAAAAAAAAAAAAAAAAATTAAGTCAGAATATATATATATAACAAAAATAATTGAATTAATTATACATACATACATTCGAAATAAAAATAAATAGATTAAAATATACCCACCAAAACATCTTTATATAAAAAAAAAAAAAAAAAAAAAAGTCAATAAAAAGCAAAAACAGTAACAACAGGCAAGCAAAACAAAAAGCGGAAACGGATTTGTCCCAGCATCGCAACAAAATACAGACGAACACATTTTATTAGAGGGTACAGTACATCATGCCAAAGTAAGTCCTCACAACATATTCATATACATACATACAAACCCGCTATTAAGCGAACTTTGGCCCCATCCCAAAACTGTACGGTACCAAAAATTTAATACCACTACTTAAATACCCAGTCCAGAACTCTCTCTCTCTATATATATGTATATACACACATCCCATAATATATAGCTCCCGCATATACATAGTTACGTATATTTCCCATTATATACCCCATTGCGAGCCCTATATTGAAAATCAGTTGCCACTCAAAAAAAAATTCTCGCAACTGGCGATAATAAGAAATTGCATTCAGGATCTTGGTTTCCCTTTCTCTCCCATAAATTTTTAACCAAACAAAAATCCGCATTCGCCCAGATACCAAAAATCTACCTCAAAAGCTAATTACCATTATAGAAAATTTCCCACGCCAAAAGAAAAAAGAGACACAGATAATCATCACTCAATTGCACCTCAGTTGCATTGACTCCACCCCTTTTCAATTTCTGCATCCCATTCACATACACACCTGTACTTGTACTTAGAAGCGCATATTTCACTGCAAGACCTGTACCATTTACAAACAGCAGACCAGATCTCAGATAATGGCTGCACTCCCCCCTGAAAGGTGCACATATTCTCTACCATTTCACACCACAGGTATAGATTTCGCCGGACCCTTCCAAGTAAAAACGTCGACGCTTCGAAAAGCATCATATGCAAAGGCGTACGTTTGCGTGTTCGTGTGTTTCTCCACAAAAGCAGTCCATCTCGAAGTCTGCTCAGATTTGACGACAGCTGCATTCAAAGCAGCATTCTCTCGCTTTGTTAGTCGCCGTGGACTTCCCCATAAAGTTATGTCCGACAATGGCAAAACATTCGTCGGTGCAAGCCGAGAATTGCAAAGAGAATTTGCCAAATTTCTGCAAGAAACTGCAGCCGACATAGCTAATAAATACTCCATTCACGGCATGTCCTGGCAATTCATCCCACCATATGCCCCTCAGCAGCAGTCAAAAGCTTCAAAACCCATTTCCTCAAAGTTGCCGGAAATCACAAATTTACATTCGAGGAGTTCACCACACTACTCACTCGAATAGAAGCGGTTCTAAACTCAAGGCCGCTCTCTCGCATGTCTCAAGATCCTAATGATCTGCTCGTCCTAACTCCAGGACACTTCCTGCGTGGGGCCCCATTACTCTCACTTCCAGAACAGAATTCCGAAAATCTCTCGCTCATAAACAAATGGCAAAAATTGCAGGTATTACACCATCAATTCAGCACTCGATGGAAAAATGAATACCTCAGAGAACTCCATAAGCGAACTAAATGGAAAACCCAACAAGCAAACGTTGCAGAAGGCGATTTAGTAGTCATAAAAGATGACACACTCCCTCCAAATGAATGGCGACTTGGACGCGTAATAAAACTTCACCCTGGGTCCGACAAACAAGTCCGAGTAGTCGATGTACGCACCCAAAACGGAGTATACACACGCCCCATCGCAAAACTCTGCTCTCTTCCTCCTGCACAATAATAGATCTACACAGAGTACCTAGCCACTTCTCCCGTATCTCATATGCAGCTAATACGATGAGTTTTTTCTCTTGATTTCTCTTTACAGACGGTATCCGCGATATAACACCTGCCGGTTGTGTTGCCAGGAGCACTCACTCCGCGAATGCCGCGCCTTTCTGGCAATGACGCCTGAGGAACGGTATAACTCAGTGCGAGCCCATGGTTACTGTCTCAATTGTCTGGCAACTTCTCATGGGACCGCAGCTTGTGATTCTCCCGGTCGCTGCCGCCGATGCGGTCTGGCACACCACACTCTCACTCATCGGCAAAAACGGCATGAGCGGATCGAAATTCATCAAGATCGGCAAGCACGAAGGGAAGCCCCCCAAAATCGACGAGCGGTACACCACCAAAGGCCCACGAGCACCAATCGCCGCGTGATCTTAAAACGCACTACACAGAATCGACAGAGCAGTGGCAATCAGCAACGGATGAGGAGTTTATTCGCCAAGGCAGTAGACACACTGGAAGAGCTAAAGGAGTATTTAATCCCCTCATCCGCGCAGGCCGGCCGCCATGTTGAAGACATGGACGAAAATCTGATCGAGTTTGATTAAGTTCACTGTTTGACTTACCTTTTTTAAAATCACTTATATCCATTTTCGCTGGAATCCCCCCTTATATATATTTACCCGTGTTTTAATACTTACCCTCTCCTCAAAACCATTACTCCCTATACTTACTTATTTTTTGATGAAAACTCTTACCTTTTCCCCAGAATTGCCCATACTCACCTTATACTTACCGTCGCTCAATGTTCACTTGTTCACTTACCTCTCGCATCTATCCCACCTACATACAGAAATACATACCTATAAACCTCCCGCTATCCCTATATATATTGAAGTAACATGTACATACAAAAAGGCGGCTGAAAATTTGCTACTTGTTGTTAAGATAGTTGTCATAGAGTTCTCTTACGGTGCCGGTCAGCTTCGGTGTGATGCAAAAAACCTAAATCTAAATCAAATTAAAGAAAACCTGTGAAATTGAAAAATAATCAGAATAAACCAAATTGAGTAAAAGTGCGAAAGAAAAAAAAGGTGCGTTTTATTTTGAAAGAAAAACAGATAGTGCGGTAAAGTACAATTTTAATTAATTTTTTGCATAGCTTCGAGCGCTGTTTTTTTTTTTACTTTTTTATCTCTTTCTTTATAAAATTAAGAACCGCTTTTAAACAACAGATACACGCAAACGGATGTTTTGTCGATTTTGTTTGTTTGAAACAGCCTTAGAAATCACAATGAAAATAGCTGTATGTGGAAGCCTGCTCAACGCTTTTCATTTTCTACCAATATCGCTCGAAAACATTCAGGGGTTATCCGGGTCCACGCTTTGACCCAAATCTTGGAACCCGGCCTAGGCATCACTATTTAAAAAGCTCTTTGCTGAAGTCCTCCTCAACAGCTTTCATTTGATACCAATATCGCTCAGAAACTTTCCATGGTCACTCGGTCCCACGTTTTAACCCATATCTGGGAACCCGGCCTAGGTATCGCAATAAAAATAACTTTATGTTGAAGGCCTGTTAAACACCTTTCATTTGATACCAATATTGCTCGAAGGCTTGGTGGATCGATCTAGGTCCTCATTTAGGCCTGTATTCCGGGAAGCTCCCAATTTTTCGAAATTCTATATACCCTACTATGTGCACTAACACCACATGAATCTCCTGTGAAAATTTCATAAAGAACGGTTGGTTACTTTGGGAATTTATAGAGGACACACATCCACAGATGCACACATACGCACATACACACCGATTTTTCCAATTTTCGGACTTTTCCGGAGGGATTTTCCAAAATTTTCTTCCGTACGAACCATCTCCTCGAGAATACGAACAATTGACAAAAAGTTTTACAGAAATCGGCCCAGCCGTTCTCATCTGATGAGGTTAGTAACATTTTTTACACCATTTTTATATAGATAGATTTTTGATTTTATTTTTTGTAAATGTAGCTTCAAGCGCAGCAGAAAATGGCCAAAAGTCAAGAAAAGGACTTCCATATGCAGAATTAATTTTTTTATTTTTTTATACATATGTATATATTTGTTTTATCCTTTGCAAATGTATGTAGCTTCTAGCGCAGCAAACCGAATGGTCAAAAGCCAAGACACAAAATTGGCATAATTATACACAATTTTTTAATTTTTTTTTATAATATATTTATATATATTTTTTTTTTAATTTCTTGTAAATGTGACTGCTAGCGCACCAAAAAATTGGTCAAAATTCAAGAAAAAAAATTTGCATATATTTTTTAATTTTTTTATTTTTCGTAAATGTAGCTTCTACGTTTTTTGACTTTTGGTCAAAAATGCATTTAATTACATTTTTAAATTTTTTTTATAAAGTTTTTATATATATTTATTTATCTTTTTTATAGCTTCTAGCGCTCTTTTTCACTTTTTTACTTTTGTATTTTTTTTTGTGAGGTGTGGCAAACAAATAATTGGTCGTCAGGGAAAAAATTTGCATAAAATTATATTTTTTAATTTTTTTTTATAAAATTTTTTTATATATGCATAAAATTATATTTTTTATTTTTTTTTTTATAAAATTTTTTTATATATATTTTTAATTTTTGTAAATGTATCTACCTTCTAGCGCTGTTATTATTTTTCTTATTTACTTCTTACTTTTTTTTGCTTTTGTATTTTTTTTTTTTGAGTTGTGGCAAAGAAATAAAGAAATTTGCATAAAATGATATTTCTTAATTTTTTTTATAAAGCTTTTTTATATATATTTTTTTTGTTTGTAAATGTAGCTTCTAGATTTAATAATAATATAATACAATGGCGCTATTATAACTCTGACGAGTTTTATGGCCGAGCTTCTCTCCCAATTCGAGGTGTGCTCCTTTTTGTTTTTCCTACTAATTGGGTGGACCTACAGTTTTATGCCGGCTCCGAACGGCGAATGCATTTTTTGTGAGAAGCTTTTTCATGGCAGAAATACACTCGAAGGGTATGCCGCCCACTGCCGAGAGGTGACCGCTGCTCTTAAAAAACCAAATAATTGGATTTTTACTAATTAGAAAAATTTAATTTTTTTTTTTTTTTTTGGTGTTTGGCTCGGACCGTGGTTTGAACCCGAGACCTCTGGCATAGCAGGCGAGCACTCTATCCACTGCACCACAGCGGCCACTTCTAGATTTAGTTTTTGTAAATGTACCTTCTAGTGGTGTTAATATTTTTCTTTTTTATTTCTTTTTAATCTCTTTCTTTATAAAATTAATAACCGCTTTTAAACAACAGATACACGCAAACGGATGTTTTGTCGATTTTGTTGCACACACAAACAAACATTAAAAGCAAACCATAATTTACAACATCTCCGCGGTTTGGCAGTTTTTTTAATTTAATTGCTTATTTTTATACAATATTTTAAACGAAAATACTTAATTTTAATTATTATTAATTTCCGTCGAGTGTGTTTGTACTTACATACGTTCGTGCGTCGGCAGCTGCGCATGGCATTGACTTTGTTGTTATTGGCCAGCGACACAGCGACAGGTCAGTGGCAATCAAAAACGACACACAGAAAAAAGAACAGTCAAGGTTGTACAAAAGCGTATATAAAGACACAATAAAAAAACGGCAAAACAACTAAAAAAATTTGCAAAACAACTAAGAAATTTGCCGTCTTCATAAATATAAAAAAAATAATAATAATAATGTTTTTTTTTATGTTTTTTTTATGCTTACAGCAACAATTAACTTAAATATAAAGTAAATGTTAAATGTATAAAAATATTTTATTAAAAATTGCCATGTAAATTTAAATCGCGCATACAAAATTATTTTGTTTATTTTACTTGGTAAACAAGTGGCTGTGCGTCACTTACCTTTTTATACACTTTTCGCTGCCTCTCCCCATCTCTTATTATATCTTTCCAGCTGCTAAATTTATGCTGATGCAAAAACTTTATTATTATTATTGTCTCTCTCTTAATCAGCTTGCCATTTGTTAAGCTTAAATTTATTTGCTTCTTTTTTGTTATTATTAGACACAGGACACCAGTCTGTCATCACATCTTTTCTGGGGGCATAATTAATAATCATTTTTTGTTTTATTTTTTTTTTTTGCTTTTTCTTTTTTTATAATTTTTTTTTATTATTGTTTGCCTGTTTCATACATTATTTACCACAAGTCTTATACTAAGTAGCTTTAGTAACATTTCTGGTTTCGCAAATTTTTTATGTTTATGTCTTTGTTGCTGTGTTGTACCTTGAGTTTTTTTGTTATTGTTCTAAAGTACATTTTATTATACATATATTTTCCATAAAAAGTAGCTTATACTTGAAAATTGGTTTCAAGACAGCGTAGATATCCGCCTTGAGAGTCTACTATTATAATCCAGCGTCAGTGTTAGCAATTACCTCTAAGTAAGTAAAATTGGCAACATTTAGATAACACATAACTACCAGTTAACTTCACAAAGATTTCTGCTGAAGAAACCCCTATTGAAAACTTATGTTGAAAAATTTTCTAGAATATTTTAACCCTCTAGCGACCTCAAAAATACTATTTTTTTCGTCTTTCTAAAATAGGCGTCAAAATAACCATTTTGTGCTGGTGCTAAAGGGTTAAGATGTTCTAGAAAATTATGCGCCATAAAATTTTAATAGCGTTCACCTCAGAAATTTTTTGTAAAATGAACTTAAAGTCCAAAGGGAACAAGAAACAGATGTGTCTCGGAATGTTAAATGTGTTTTATTTCGTGTCGTATTTTTTCTTTAGTTTGTTTACCCTTTGCGAAACCCTTCGTATATACGAGTATATGCACTGGCAGAGCAAATTTTCATTTGTTTTGTTTATTTACCTTTTTACCTTTCTCCTTTGTTCCCAACGGGGAGCGCACCCTAGCGGCGACAAATAAAATAAATAATATGATATTGCCATATTGCTTTTTAGCAAACGAAATACTTCTTTTGCAAAATATTAATGATTTTGTACTTAAACGTCGTAGGCATAAGAAAGTTACATTAAGTTGGTATAAACTAAAGACTGGGTGGTAGTGACCCAAGTGGCGCACATGGGGTTAATACGATTATACAGTAGAATTCGTCTTTTGAAGCCACCAAATATATTGGTGTATTAAACTTAGTTAACGGGCTATAAATATCGCAGATATAAAAAAAAAGGAATTCGGGCGATATCTATCGGCGCCCAAAAAAAATAAAAACAAAATCCTCAAAGTTTTCCATAAAGTCAGCATATGGGTGGGCGTAAGGTAAACCTTTTTTTTTAGTGCCTATAAGGCGAGACGGCCTAATGTATGTATGTAAGTATGTGTGTACATACATATGCCTATTTTTTTAATTTCCTTGACATTCCGCTTTTTTTTAATTTATTTATTTTGCACACAAAACTTATTTCATGCTAACTTACGGCAAATGCGGCCGTTTAAAATAGAAAAAAAAAACATACTTAATTATAAGTGATTAGTGCTGTTGTTTTCCACGCATTCAAGCACTTGCTTGTCGCCGCTAACGAGAAATCTATTTCTTGTTTATCTAATTTTCGTTTGTATTTTTATTTTTATTTTTTTGCTTTTTGACGTTTCATATTACACTCTTGGCCGGCCGCGTTCACAAAACAAACGTCAAGGCCAGTTGATCTTTCATTGTCAAATTATTAATTTTTTTTGTTTCTTAAGTTGAGTCAAAATTGTACAATAACAATAACAAACACGCAGCCGCGCTTGAACTCAATAACAAATAAATAAATAAAAAAAAAATAAAGCAAAAGACAAAAATAAAATACAAATCCTAGGTAATAAATAAATAAGTTAACATAAAAGCAGCAAGTGCCAAGAAAAATATCGTTAAACACTTTAACCAATTTATAGGTAATTTTTGGTAATTTTTTTTTTTAAATTAGCAAAGACAAATAATAGTAATCAACATCCCCTACACTCCCCAAAACCTTCGGGGAGTGTCTTGGTGGCTACAACAACAACAACAACAACATAGTAATCAACATTAATGAGAAAGAATAAGTAAAAAAAGAGTATCTAGATAATATTATGTAGTCATGCATAAATTTTTATTTACCTACAATCGAAACACATTAAAAAGCTATAAATGTCTCATGCATAAAAACGTAACAAGCCATTCATTCAAATGCCAAACACAAAAACACCTCCAACAGTAGCAAATGAAGCAAAAACACGCAAAAATTATTTGCGACTATAAAACTGGTTTTGATTTGCCAAATTTTAAACGAAATGCGAGATTTGTATAGCAGATAGCAACAATTGCGGTTTGGCGTATGAGTTTTCGTAATTTTTTTTTTTTTTGTGTGTAAATTTTGTAAGTTTTACTTTCAATGCCAAACTGATATTTAACAATTTGCAAGAAAGTGATTTCAAGCCATGTTAATTTAGGTGTTTGTTTTTGTAAAAGACATCTAAAGCAATGAAATGCAATATTTGCGGGGAACTCGAATTTGAACTAAATTTGTTTTTTTAAATATTTATAGCCAATATCTTTAGCTACAATAGCACATATGTCTTAACCCAATGTGCGCCATTGTGGTCACTAACACCCAGTACTTAGTTTTTACCACCTTAATGTAACATGTAAATGCCTGCATGTTAAACTTTGCCAAAATGCATCAATCTTTTGGAAAAGAAATATTTCGATCGTTTCAGCAGCACAAGAAATAAAACACATTTACACATATGTTTTTTGTTTCCTGTGTTCTTTTAGGTTAATTTTTCAAAGACTTTTCTGAGGCGACCCCTACTGAAATTTTATGGCGAATAATTTTCCAGAACATCTTAATACTCTAACCCTCGCGAAAATGTGATTTTGACCCCTTATTTGGAAAGTCTGAAAAATTTTTATTTTAAGGTCGCTAGAGGGTTAAGGAGTGTTAAATATTGGAGCTATGCAAAAATGTGTATTATGCGACATCTAGCGGCGTTAAAAAAAACCCGGAAAAGTTTTCCAAAAATACATATGTATATCATATTCACTTTCAAAAGTGGCATGTGAATTTTTCTTATTAAGCTACAACCCTGCAGTAAAAATCCGCAATGAATCCTTAATGAATCACTGATGCAATTCACCTATGACGAGGAGGCATCAGTGAATACTTTCATATAAAGACTGATAATTTTTTCATATAAATGGTTTGCTTTCCTCAGAAAAAAAAACAAGAAGAAATAAAAATATACTGAGTTATGACGACAGTAATGAATATTCAACAAAGAATCATCACTGATCCTTCAGCAGCGAAACAAATTTACTGGAGGGAAATTAGAAAAAAAAAACACCACAACCTCAAGCTTTATTTTATTTGAATATTTTTTGTGAATTTTTTATGAGCTAATGGCCAGTTTTACTTAAGAAAAATTTAAAATTTTTTTTTTGGTAGAAGTTATTGATCCATTTCGGAGACCACCACATCGCCTCATTAGACTTCTTTTTTTGTTATTACCTTAGCCCATAAGGAATTAAGGGATATAAAAAAATAAAGCCGCAATATGACAGATTTTTGCAAATCCAATGTTAAATATTTCACATAACTAGTTTTGAGAGAGAATTTCTTCACATAGCTAGTTTTGAAATTGGAATGCATAATAATACGGTGCTTCTTACAAAATAAACCCCTGCAACGATTCACTCATTTGACGATGTAAGCCACTCGCATAAAACGGCGTGAGCCGATCTGCATAACATTGGCTCAACATGTGAGCGAAAGAGCTTGTAAATAGAGCGTAAGTGTTTCTGCACTGCACGTCAACAAAAAGAGATATGCCCTCATTCACTCATAACTTGAAAAGCAATTGAGTTGAATGACAAATGATTCGTAAGGCAATAGATTCGGAAAGCAATAGATTCGGAAGGCTTGAAACATGCAACTGAGCTATGTATGTATGTACATACGTAACGAATGCGAGTAAAAGAGGAATTATAATAGTATACATACATATGTACATACATATGTACATACATAAATACATAAAGCGCTTTACTAAAAAAATGCGAAATAAGAAATACATAGTAAAATTGTAGCATTGGATACTAGCTCATACATAAATTCATATATAATTAGTATATCAGCCAAATACTATTACTACAACTATAATAGTAATTATTTATTTTATTAAAATATATACAGACATACACACATATACATATATACAATGTACTTTTTCTTGGTTGTATTCTGTACCTCATCTGAAGTCACTAGGCACATATCATAGATGGGCAATTTCAAGTACCAGTAGTAATTCTATTATTTTACCTTCTTTACTGCTTATTTAAATTTTTTTACAGTAATAAATACCGCTTAAAACAGAATTCTGAGAAAAATTTTGAAATTCGCACTTTATTAATGTAAATTTATGTTAAAGAGGATATTTACATAAAATACAAATAGTAAATAAAATACTAATTTATTAAATTTATATCCATATTATTGTGCAAAAACATTATCTGGTGGACCGAAAATGAATTGCAACCGATTGCACTCCGCTTCTCTGATATTAAGTGTCTAGCTTTGGAGAAAACTCTTTCTGAAGCCGCACTACTGGCTGGAATCGCTAGCAAACTCTTGGCCACTTTATAGAGTAAAGGGAATTCTAATTGATGTAGCTGCCACCACTGCAGCACATTGAATTCATCGTGATATATGACATTAGTCGATTCGTATTTACTAAGCTCATTAATAACCTTATCTTTCTCGTTTGAAATTTGATTAGGCTGCAAGAATGCTGTAAAGAGCTGGGATTTGCGAGTGGGAGGAATTGCCGATGTACTTTGATTGTCTTGGTCGGCTATCTCATCAACGTAGCTCGTCATTTGTGCTTCGCATTCGTTTCTTATGAGCAGCTTATCATTATCGCTAAATGATATTAACTTGTTCGCTGGAGGGAATAGAAATACAGCTAGCTTGTGAGTTGTTGTAAGATTATTCAAAACAGTGGTGTGCAATAAAGCAGTTAGCTTCTCTTTGAATTGGCTTACAAAATTGATGTCAGCTTCATTACTTAAACAAGTATCCTTTAGTCTGAGGACATGGGGAAGAACCAAATGCAGGGTTGGATATTTTTCACCTTCCAACTCCTTTGAGGATTCTTCGAAAACCCCCAATATTTTTAAGACTTCCTCCACATAGTTCAAGTTGATACTATTGAGCCTTGCCGTTTGTTGTTTTTTTTGCAAAATGTTGGTAATTTCCGTCCAGTTTTTCTTGATTGAGCTCAGCATGTAAAATGTGGTGTTCCATCTTGTAGGTGAAAAGCTTTTTAGGGAAGAGTGTAAGGCTGAATTTTCACCAGATTTTTTAAAAAATTTTACGAGACTCGTAGCTGCAATGCATATTTCATTCAACTCAGGAACAGCTCTTACAGATTCTTCTAATACATTATTCAACAAATGGTTTATGCATGAGATTTTATTATAAGACTCAAAAGCCTTCTTCATATTACTTCCTCTATCAGTGACGAAGACAGCTTTTTCCACAAGTAGGTCGTAAAATTTTAATATTTTCAACATCTTATGTTTAATATTTTCCCCTGAAAAGGAATAAATGGTATGTGTTAATATTCGAATCGTATGTGATTAATTTTTTATATGTTCTTAATTTTAAAATATGTAAATACATATGTAGCTACTACAGAGTTGCCAACTGATTTTATTTCATAATTTCAATTAACCTTTTGATTTTCTATATTCAATTAATTGAAATCTGAATTCTATTTCAATAAATAATGAACTTATAGAAATTTTTAATGCAAAGCGTTAAGAAACAATTTACTCCAAAAAAAGTTGGCAACCCTCCTAAAACATTACATTTTTATTTATTATCTATATTAAAAAATTATTAAATAAAATGAAAATTGAATACACATACATAAATATTTTTATTAAAATTTTCTAAAAAATAATAGTTACCTGTACATCTTTCTCCTTTAAACGCTGATAATCCTAATAGACGACTGATAAGTTCACCATCCTTCGTGTAATGAATTGTCAGGGACATGTATGATGTTCTTATAAAATTATCCGTCCATATATCGGAGGTCAAGCCATAACCAATATTTTCGGTATTTTTTATAAAATGCAATTCATTTTTTATTATTGCTGTAGTTTTATCATATAAGCTACTTATATTCCTTGATATCGTGGTTGGATGTGGTAGCAAAGCTTCAACATTTACATGTGGCCCATATTTCGCGCCGATTGAAACAAGATACTCTGAGAATTTCAGTAAACCACTATCTTGTACTATTTGAAAGGGGCGGCAATTTACAATTACCCATCCCGTTAAAATATTTACTCCAGTATGTTTCAATTCAGGACTAACTTCTAATTTCGAAGTCGAAGCATCGTCTTTAACAGTTTTATAGCACTTATGCCTTACTAAATTAGAAGTAGTATTTTTATTAAACTTATATATATTCCAACAAGTCCTGCACGCAACTATATTGTCCAATTCGACACCCGTGTTTGTCTTTACTCTGCCGAAAACATTCCAAACTGCACTGCGTCCCTTTTTATTGCAAATTTGGTACTCCGTGCTCAGAAGTTTGGCTTTAATTTCTCGAAACTGTTCTTCACTGCTAACTCCTTCACACGTTAGTATTAAGCTTGTCGATGGTAACTATGTACATATATTAAATACAAAATTTCATTTAGTTTAACTAATCAATATAATTACAGTAAAACAAATGTATGTATGTATGTACATATATATGTTCATATGTACATATATACATAAGTACAAGCTATCAAATTAATGTACATATATGTATGTACACACAAATAAGTAGAAACTTACTTCTTCCATTGCTGCGTCGTTTTACTTCACTGCATTCACTCAAACAAACTAGAATGATTCGGTTGATTCGTTTATTTTTCTAGTGCTTTTACTGTCCTCTCGCACATTACTCGCAAGGCACAGAAAATATACTCAAGCCTGTGTGTTCATGGCTAAATGGAAATGAGCAAACTGCATTGTCACTCAACTCATGCTAGCATATACTGTCGTGCGAGTGCTGATCGTATGTTAAACCGAATCAAGCATAACATTGGCAATGACACCGAATCACACAGTGCTCAAAGAAAAGCGAGTGAGCTTGCGCAGGTCTTTATTACAAAACCTACCTCCTTCTCTCTCTCAGCGCGGCAAACCGCTCGGAGCCAGCGGAAAAGGAAGACCTCCACTACGTTGGGAAGATCAGTTAGAAAGCGACTGGTTAAAGTGGGCTTAAAACATGGACATTAATGGGTTAAGGCGCTTAAAATTTACTCTTCTAGTATAGATCAAGCGATTCTTGTGGAAACAAAATGGTTTTAGAATTTTGAGCGTCGCTTATATGAGGCGGCAACAATGTGCGCCAGGGCGTATGAGTAACCTATTTTAGATAGAGACTTTTGAAAGTGAATAAATGAAACTTATAGCCTTCTGAAAGTGTATAAATCAAACATAGAGACTTTTGAAAGAAAGATTATTATTTATTTAATGCTTTGTTTCAGTATACGGAAGGATTTTGCAATAAATTTTTAATGTACATTGTACACCTTTAAATACTGCTACACAATCCATCAAAAACTCAATATCAAAAAAAGTTCACATAGACACTTTTGAAAGTGGACTACTCATACATATATACTTTATCTTTCAATGTTTTCCAACACTTGTTGCTTGTGCGTTTTGAGCGTGGGAAATTACTTAGTTGCTGTTGCAGCAGCAGTAGCAGCATTGAGTTGCCGATGATGCACAACTCAAACGCTCTTTAATGCAGGCCAACCGTGCAAATGCAAATGCAATTTTATGTACATATGTATATAAATGCATATTAATATGTACTTACATATGTATGTAAACACGTTGTTTATTGTTGTTAGCTTAAAGCGTACACCTTCAGCTTTTTTTTCTATGCAATTTTTTTAATGCTGTGAATCTAATTACCTTTTGCTAGAAATTTCAATCGCCATTTCAGTAGTACACATGCATATATGCATATTTAAATAACAAAGTCATTTCGTTTCGCTAGTCGCATTCGCTTGTAGAATTCAATATGTAAATACCTACCTAGATATGCATACATATAATACAAAGTACATAAAAAAACAATCAAACAAACAAACAAACAAAGCGCAATGCAGCAGCAGCGAGCGACCTAATAATACAGATAATAAAAAGTAGGAAATTTCCACAACAAGCTGCAATGTTAACTGCTTTAAACACATATAAATATATGTATGTATGTATATATGTATGAGTACTAAGTACATACTATGTATGTATGAATTTAAGTACATACGTTTTTATATATTTAAACAATTGCGCCATACGATACGCCGCGAATCGATGATACTTAACCAACACTTCTAAGCATTCTTTTGACATAAGCAAAAACACACACATACATATAAACAAACAGTTAGTAGATATTGTTTGCTAAGCTATTTTTTTTATTTTTTTTTTACTTTTTTAAGTCAATATCAGCAGCTATAACTTGAAAAATTCAATAGCAAGCACAAACAATAACAACAACATTGCTTGTTGTGCAAAAAAAAAAAACACAACCGCCATTGGCGTCAAGCAGTCTGCCACGTAGCCAACCAGCCAAACGGCCCAGCAACAGCAATAGCAACAAAAAGCTTAGCAGAAAAGTAAAATTAAAATAAAATCAAATTAAAAAAAAAACTCAGGTGTAAGCGATAATTTGTTATGTATGAGCGCAGCTTTTGTTTGCTGCTATTGCTGTTGCATTTTTGCACTACATATTTGCATAAGTGCTTAGTTACTAATTCATTCATGCTTATGCATAGCCCTTTAGGAATGAGATTAAATACATAAAATACGTAAGTAAGTAGAGATGATGAAAGACAGCCGTAAGCTGTCGTCGTAACAGAACAAGATTGATGAAAGAAAAAGATTTGAAGAAGGAATAAGATTTGAGTAGTCCACTTTCAAAAGTGTATATGTGAAATTTTTTCGATATTGAGTTTTAGATGGATAGTGTGCCAGTATTTGAAGGTGTACAGTAGCCATTAAAAATTTATTGCAAACTGCTTCTGTACTCTGAAAAAAAAAAAAACAAATATAAGAACACTTTCAAAAGTCTCTATGTTTCATTTATACACTTTCAAAAGTCTCTATCTAAAATAGGTTACTCATACGCCCTGGCGCACATTGTTGCCGCCTCATATAAGGGGCGCTCAAAATTCTAAAAACATTTAATTTCCACCAGAATCGCTTGATCTATACAAGAAGAGTGAACTTCAAGCGTCTTAACCCATTAATGTCCATGTTTAACCCACTTTAACCAGTCGCTTTCTAACTGATCTTCCCAACGTAGTGGAGGTCACCCTTTTCCGCCGGTTCCGAGCATTTTTCTGTGCTGAGAGAGGGGAGGAGAAAGGTTTTGTAAGAAGAACCGTTCGAATTTCAAAACTAGCTTTGTGAAAAAATACTGTCTCAAAACTATGTGAAAAAAAATTCTGTCTCAAAACCAGCTATGTGAGATATTTAATATTGAATTTGCAAAAATTTGTTTTTTTTTATGCCTTAATTACTTATGGGCTAATCTTTCAGGTAATAACAAAAAATATTCAATAAAACAGAACTTGAGGCCGTAGTGATTTTTTCTAATTTGCAGCTTAATATGAAAAATTCACATTGCCACTTTTGAGAGTGGACTACTCATTTGCTTTTTAGATATTCGTGCTTATAGCGAAGTAAGTTCATTCTAACATAAAACTATGTACATTCATATATTCGCTCTATTCGCTTGAAGGGGCAAAGAAAACAGAAACAGTGTTGCCCTACCAAGCAATTCAAATTAATAGTGGACTTAAACTTTTGATATAGAAAAAAGCCCTTAAAACTGTTCTAACCTTAAAACGTGTTTTGAGTAAATTTAGTTCAAACTGAACTACAAATTAACGCAACAATTTTAGCTTAACGGTTGCGCTTATTTTTTATTTTTTGTCAGTGTTGCCAGCGACCATTTTTTATTGCTTATTAAGCGAATAAATATGTACATATGTATGTATAATATGAAATGTGTTCATTATAATTCTGATTCTAACATTTTAATTGCTTAAAAATGTTGTTCGCTAAATAACAATAACTACAAAAATATAAATAAGCTTAATTAAGATTTTTATTGCAAGCGTACTTTTTATGTATGTATGTATGTAGGCCGGTAGCCAAGGAATAAATACTATGTATAAATGAGGTGTGTACAATATGCTGATATTTATAAGCAAAATGAACAGTTGTACACACATAACTGACACAATATTTTTTCCCAACAAACTTTGTGACGAACGTTCGAAAATATGTATAACCATATTAATAACGAGCAGAAAATGAACTTAGCACATAAATCTTTTGACGTTTTCTTTTCTCGAAATAATGTTGCACTGTTTGATTTTCTTAGCTATCTTATATGCTTGTTTAGTTATTTCATTGAATATTGACCGATAACTAATGGCGTTTTCTTTTCTACGAAAAAATGTTTTCCTCCTATATCACAATTATCAAATTACGTATCCTGACTATCTATAAAATGGCTGAATTTGTAGATAAGGGTGCCCTCTTAGTTAGAGGTCAATATTTGGAGAGAGGACCAGACAAACTTACAAAATGGCTAAGAAAATCAAACAGGGCAACATTATTTCGAGAAAAGAAAACGCCATAAATAAGAGAGCAGCATTATCAATTCATACACCATTTAACTATGTATGTATGTATATAAAATTCAGCCAATTTATAGAAAGTCAGGTTATGTTATACAATAATTAATATGTACTAAACGGCAACACTTGTTCTCAGAAAAGAACACGCTATTAGTT
The DNA here is from genome assembly GCA_960531455.1 of Urophora cardui. Taxonomy (NCBI): domain Eukaryota; kingdom Metazoa; phylum Arthropoda; class Insecta; order Diptera; family Tephritidae; genus Urophora; species Urophora cardui. The sequence continues at coordinate 145,626,872 of OY482672.1, forward strand.
CTCTAACGCTCTAAGTGTATTGGAAATACGCTTGAAATGTGTCAGAGCATATTCTCGATTTCATAACGAAGAGCAAAATTAAATCGGATAACGAATCTACGAATTCATAACGAAGCGAAAGTGGACCAGCTAACGAATGTTCCATTTTGCTGTAGAAACAACTAGTTCTCAAATTGCATAGCAAAAACTAGTTCTGAAATTGAATTTTACCACTTATTATTGAAGGTCGAACTTGAGGCGGCGATACGTTTTCTAATCAGTTTCGATTTTTTAGCCAAGCCTAATGTTTATTGGGTTATAATTAAAATTAATTTAATTTTTAATTTTTTTGAACAATAAATTTTTATGTGCCGTTAGCCAATGGTATTCTAATAAAACAAACGTGCTTTGATTTTTTTTTTTAATTATAACAATTACTTTATAACAACGTGTAATGCAGTTGTATATATGTATGAGCGCATTTGTTCTTTGTTTAAAACCACTCACTTTGTATGTAAGGCGTAATTGTATTATGTACATATGTATCTATGTATGTATGTATGTATGTATGAATGTATGTATGTATGTCTATAATGGTCACCGCTTCCAACGAAAAATGATTCATCATTTTAAAACGTATAAAACTGCCATAAATGCAATTATAATCGTATTTTCTCATTAATAAGTATTTTTTTTCTTTTTGTTTTTTTTTGCTTCAGTTATTATTTTTTTAAAGTGTAAATTGTTTTCATTGTGAAATCGTAAATTCATACAATGCAGTTAATACTTGTAATGCTGCCATATTTCGCTCAGCATGTCGCTAGCTTAGAGTGCAAACAGCGTAAGTCCATTTTTATGAAAAAGTGTATTTTTATGTAGAACGCTAGAAAAATCAAATACGCACCGCGCTAAACAAGTCTGTGACTCTTGTCATATTTTTACTCGTTATTCAGTGATACGCAAATTGTGTAAGTCCAAAAATCGAAGAAAATTGTGTAAGTCCAAAATATTTACATGAACGGAAATTTTTTTTTATTTCGAAATTTTTTAATTTTTTGGTTTTCGTCTCTCCTACAAAGTTCTAAAAAAGGACTTACACAATTTGCACTCTAAGCTAGCGATGTGCTATTTTTTTTTTTTTTTTTTTTTTTGTTTTTGCTTGTCATAAGTTATATTGCTACTCTGTAATTGACTATAATTTTCGCTATTGCGCCAATTTTCTATGAAATCCCATTTTGCACTTTCTCTCTTTACGTTATTTGTTTTATCGAGTCTGTTTTTATTGTTAACATGACATGCAACCAATTTTATATTTTTTAGGAATTAGCTAGAAAATATGCTTAAAGCTGTATCAATTATATGCCTAAAACACATTAGAGTTATGTACATATATATGTATATAAAGGCTTACTTACGCCATTATTACAAAATTGCTGGGAAATAAATTGTAGATGACACAGTCAATGCCTTCGTTTTTCGTAGAAAAATACGACAACTATTCTCTATAACGAATAATTCGCTTATCTTCCCCAATTGGAAACAGTGTTGCTAAATCAAAATAATGAAAACTTTGATTTCGTCGAACTGCTTACCATGAAACAACGCTTAGAATACACCTGAGACTAGTACCCGAGGGACCGGATTCAAAGGACTGTTGCCCTACACTACTGACTATCTTAGAGGAGTGTCTTGGTGGCTACAACAGCAAAAACAACAGCATGTCTGATAAATGCGTTCAAAGTAGTACTTAGTTCTAATGCTTAAAACATACTCTTACTTAGAAATAGGTACAACTGTCAACAAAAAAAAGCAAAACAACAAAAAAGCAAACAACAAACAAGAAAAAAAACGCTTTAGTTTATTTCAATAAAAATAACAAACCCATAAACTGGACGACAGAAAGATGGACAACAGAAAGGTGAACAAAGAAAACTGCGTAGTATTTTGTTGATATCCAATCAAGAAAAAAGCCACTTGTGCTCTAGAAGCAAACAAAAAAACAAAAACCTTTGTTTGTAAACAAATCACTTGCAATTATCGATTGATTTATCAGTTCACTGCTACAAAGAGGGTTTCGTAAATTCTCGAACAATAAATAAATTATTGCGCGCTGACATTTGCAAAAACCAAATGACGAGCGACACGCGGCGACGACAAAAGTTGACAATATGTCATTGCATGTGTTCTTTATGCATGTCAAAAAACACGCGCAATTTGGTTATACATAAAAACAAACATATTTATGTATGTATGTATATAAATATGTGATTAGTCAACAGCATTGCTTCAGCGCGTTTTATATTGTTTTTGTTGCAAACTGTCACCGGTATAACGTAATCTTTCATTTGTTCATGCGCTCGTTTGTTCCACAGAGTGCGCACACCTTCCTTTCCATTCAAAGTCAATTCGCTGACTTTCATATTCAACTCACCTTCAATGTACATGCATATGTGCATATTTACATTTTCTCGTATGTTTGTGTGTGTACAATTGTGCGCCTGACATTTCGTGAGATTATGCATTTAACCGTTAAATTGCCCACTGGCATTGAATGAGGAAAGGGAATTCACATGATTTTTGCAATGTCACTTAGTTATTTTGCCTGTTTGTTTTGCTTGACGTTATTGTTACCGTTATTGTTGTTGCCATTTGTAATTATACACACATATGTATGTAACTATGCGGGGTTTTTAAAAAACATTTTTGTTTTGTTGTTGTTTTAATTTATTACTTTTAATTGCCTTTATTATTAGATAGTACCTGGATGACCGAGCTTATCTCGGGCTGCCATTTTTTCGCAGGTCCTCTCAAGCGAAATAAAAAGTTAAAATAAAAAAAATTAGTGGAAAAATTAAATTTTTCAGAAGTTTGCGCCCGAGACCCCTTGTATACTAAGTTTCATGAAAATTGTTGGAGCCATTTGTGAGATCCAGAACTAAAGTAAATCCGACTCGCTTGGCCGTGATACCTCTCCCTCTCCCAATCTCTCTCTCACCCCTTCCCTCTCCCATTCTATATTGGTTTCCTCTCCCTTATCCCTTTCCCATTCCCATTTCATTCCATTCGACTTTCTTTTTTCTTTTCATGTTCCCTTTACTTAGGGAACCATGTTCAAGTCCCCATTAAGACCTTTAATTTGATACCAATATCGTTCAAAAAACTTCGAGGGTTAACCGGATCCACGTTTTGACCTATATCTGGGGACCCGGCCTAGGCACCACAATTAAACGAGTTCTATGTTGAGTCCTCCTCAAGACCTTTTATTTGATACTAATATCGCTCAGAGACATTCGAGGGTCATCCGGGTCCACGTTTCGACCCATATCTCGGGACCCGGCCTAAGCACCACAATTAAAAGAGTTCTATGTTGAAGTCCTCATCAATACCTTTAGTTTGATACCCATATCGCTAAGAGACATTCGAGGCTCATCCGGGTCCACGTTTTGACCCATATCTCGGGACCCGGCCTAGGCATCACAATTATAAGAGTTCTTTGTTGAAGTCCTCCTTTAGTTTGATACCCATATCGCTCAGAGACATTCGAGGCTCATCCGGGTCCACGTTTTGACCCATATCTCGGGACCCGGCCTAGGCATCACAATTAAAGGAGTTCTATGTTGAAGTCCTCATCAATACCTTTCATTTGATAGCCATATCGCTCAGAGACAATCGAGGGTCATCCGAGTCCACGTTTTGACCCATATCCCGGTAACAGGCCTAGATATCACAATTAAAAGAGTTCTATGTTGAAGTCCTCATCCAGACCTTTTATTTGATACCCATATCGCTCAGAGACATTCGAGGCTCATCCGGGTCCACGTTTTGACCCATATCCCGGTAACAGGCCTAGATATCACAATTAAAAGAGTTCTATGTTGAAGTCCTCATCAAGACCTTTTATTTGATACCCATATTGCTCAGAGACATTCGAGGGTCATCCGGGTCCACGTTTTGACCCATATCCTCGGGACCCGGGATAAAAGTTAGAAAAAAAATTATATTTTTCGAGAGTTCACCTCCGAAGCTCTCTGAACACCAAATTTCATGAAAATCATTGGAGCCGTTTTCGAGATCCTGATTATATATATATATATATATATATACAAGAATTGCTCGTTTAAAGGTATTAGATAGATGTGGTATATGTATATCTGTTGCTAATTTGAGTTAATTGAAAGCTATCTGTGGATTGTTTTTGTTTGTTTTTTTTTTTATACTCAGAGGAGGTTTTAACCCTGCAAAAAATGCGGCTATGGAGTGAATTGATCGCATTTGTTCGAGCATATCCTATGAAGAGACGACTAATTGTTCAAATTGTATACCCCAATGGGTACTAATGTAGATTAATCGCTTTCATCCCGAATGGGTACTCATGTATATTCAGCTCTTGAAATTTTGGGGTAGAATACTTTTATGATATTATGGCCCGGTTTCACCAACCATACTAAGCTTAGTTTATTCGCAATTTTGATCTTTTCGGTTTCACCACTCGGTTAGAAAGTAGTTTGTCAGCTTTTGTCTTGACTAAAACTCAGCTAAAAATTTGAGTCGCTTTAGCAAATTCAACAACCAAAAGAGCAGCGAATATGGCAAAAAAAATGAGCAAGTACAGCAACCAAAAAAAAACAGTATTTGGCAAAATAACTGGCAGAGTTGCTGGGTGCAAAACTATTTTCTTAGACTATTTGGTGAAACCGAAAAGTTAGTTTCAAGGACCGTAATCATTATGATTTCTATAATAAAAATCGCCATTTAATCATTATATGTTGAGTTTTTTATATTTCATCAAAAATAATCATTATTTTTTAGTTTTATTTTTTTTATCAGAAATAACACTTATTCCTTGTGCGATATTTAATCTTTCAGAAATAATCATTATTTTTTGAGTTTTATTTTTTTGATCAGAAATAACACTTATTCCTTGAGTGATATATTTATCGTTCGGAAATAATTATTATTCTGTGTTTTATTTTTTTCGATCAAAAATATCACTCATTCACGAAGTTATATCGATGGGATTTTTTTAGTAATTATGTTCCAGAGCACTTCAGAGAAGATTTGAGTTTTTCGACCTAAGCAAAAAAATAAAACTCAAAGAAAAATTTGTATTTCTGAGCGATAAATATATCACTCAAGGAATAAGTTTTATTTTTGATCAAAAAAATAAAACTCAAAGAATAATGATTATTTTTGATTTTTATGGATATCGCTTAAAATTTTTCGATCATAGTGGATTCGGATAGTGCTCTTTCAGACATGCACACACACAAACTCAATACTCTTCTACGAAACGCACGTTATCGGCAGTGCACTTAATCCGATTCTGAAATCTAATCTCTTTGTTCCCTTTGTTTGGAAACTAGATATGTCAGGTATTGCTTAAATGTTTACGTCTTCATTGGATAATGCCCCTTAGATTATAATCTAGATTTTTCCTACCATTTGTGTACATATTTACGTACCTGCTTCACTGCAAAACAATTATAACAAACAATTGGATGAATTTCGGCGAAAAAAGAACAAAATCAGCACATCAAGGCTGACATATGTATGAATAAAAATAGCACAAACAATAACACACCATAAAACAACAATAATACTTCTGACAGATTGGAACAGGTGATTGCACCTGCAAAAGCAAAACTGTTTACTACACAATGACAATGTGAATGCAATATGGAAAATTATATATTTAGGCGCAAGTACATATGTATGTATGTACATGTTCGTATTAACATAAGCACATAATTTTATGAGTTCATTTACCTAATTCAACGCGCATACGCTTATCGTGTTTTGCCTTTTTGACAAAAAAAAAATAACGTGATAATGCCAAGGTATTATGATAACAGCAAAGAAAAGGCACAAACAAGTATAAAAGCAAGAAAAAAATAAAATAAAAGCCATTTCTATTATTTGTTTATTGAAATAAAATTTGACAAAAATGTCAAATAAGAACAAACTTCCACAAAATAGCGCTGAGTTAATGGTTTAACCAACGAAAGTTATAGCAGAAACGATTTCGTGTTTTCTCGTTATTGTTGTTTGCTTTAAAAATGTCACTATGAAAGAGAAGAGAGCTTAGAATCACTTCGAAATAAAACAAAACATTTTTCCAATTTGTCTTGTTTGGCACTCTTACAATTTTAGTATACACACACAATTCAAATCAGCTGATCTGTTGCTATAACATGCGTTGGATAAACCTTGGCTGAGTTGAATAGGCCTCAAACTCTGTATTCACCACATTCATTACATTTAAGGGTCGCGATCAGTACCACCGCCTCTAATGACACACCCAGAAAAAAAATAGTGTAAAATCAACCAAAAATCACCAAATTTTGTGGTTAATTTTTTTCAACACGATGCTTAGTGTATGCCATCATGTAATCGTGTAAATTTAACACTACTGTTAAGTGTTAGTTTAACAGGATGACAACTGTAGAATTAACACTAAAAAGTATTGAGTCTTCCTGTTGATTTTACAATTTTAACTAGTTAATGTTACAATTTAAGCTGGTTAAATTAACACGAAATGGTCCTGTTGAATTAACAATAACATCTTTTTGATTTTACCTTAAATTTATTGTTAAATTAACTAGAAAGTCTTGTTGATTTTACAATTTATTTTTTTTTTAAATAAAAAAACATATAAAACATAAAATATATAATCATCAGATCAATAAAGCATATTCGAGTACATCACCCGCACAACCGACCAAATTGAAAGCGTCCAAAATTCCAAATGACGTTTATGTTTGAACATTGTTTCGTGTTATATCAGCCAACTGTTATTGTTAATTGTAGCTCTTGTTGTTTTAACATTTGTTTTCATGTTGTATTAACACTAAAATTGGGACGTAATTTTTCTAACATTTTTTTTTTGGTTTATATTGACACTATCATCATGTTAAATAAACCAAATTCCAAATGACATTTAGGAATAAAATTTTATATTTGAATCATCTTATATATTTTAAATTTCTTCATGTTGTATCAACAATAAAATTTGGTTGAATTTACCAAATTTTCAGATGACAGTTACAAAGCCAAATCATGCTTCACACATCGTGTAATTTGAAAAAAATTGTTGCTGTTTTAGGGTGAAAACAGAATCGGGACGTAACGACACGACGTTGCGACAACGACAGTCTGTCAAAATTAAAACCCATGCGTTCTTATGAAAGTCATTATAATAAAGACGACGCGGCACGACGTCGTCCACCGACAAAATTACGTTGTCGCCAACTTAGACCGATTTCTAATTTTGGTGACGACGACGAGCGGACGACGAGTTGCCACTGCATTATGAAATATGAAAAATTTGTATTTCTGAGCGATAAATATATCACTCAAGGAATAAGTTTTATTTTTGATCAAAAAAATAAAACTCAAAGAATAATGATTATTTTTGATTTTTATGGATATCGCTTAAAATTTTTCGATCATAGTGGATTTGGATAGTGCTCTTTCAGACATGCACACACACAAACTCAATACTCTTCTACGAAACGCACGTTATCGGCAGTGCACTTAATCCGATTCTGAAATCTAATCTCTTTGTTCCCTTTGTTTGGAAACTAGATATGTCAGGTATTGCTTAAATGTTTACGTCTTCATTGGATAATGCCCCTTAGATTATAATCTAGATTTTTCCTACCATTTGTGTACATATTTACGTACCTGCTTCACTGCAAAACAATTATAACAAACAATTGGATGAATTTCGGCGAAAAAAGAACAAAATCAGCACATCAAGGCTGACATATGTATGAATAAAAATAGCACAAACAATAACACACCATAAAACAACAATAATACTTCTGACAGATTGGAACAGGTGATTGCACCTGCAAAAGCAAAACTGTTTACTACACAATGACAATGTGAATGCAATATGGAAAATTATATATTTAGGCGCAAGTACATATGTATGTATGTACATGTTCGTATTAACATAAGCACATAATTTTATGAGTTCATTTACCTAATTCAACGCGCATACGCTTATCGTGTTTTGCCTTTTTGACAAAAAAAAAATAACGTGATAATGCCAAGGTATTATGATAACAGCAAAGAAAAGGCACAAACAAGTATAAAAGCAAGAAAAAAATAAAATAAAAGCCATTTCTATTATTTGTTTATTGAAATAAAATTTGACAAAAATGTCAAATAAGAACAAACTTCCACAAAATAGCGCTGAGTTAATGGTTTAACCAACGAAAGTTATAGCAGAAACGATTTCGTGTTTTCTCGTTATTGTTGTTTGCTTTAAAAATGTCACTATGAAAGAGAAGAGAGCTTAGAATGGACACTTCGAAATAAAACAAAACATTTTTCCAATTTGTCTTGTTTGGCACTCTTACAATTTTAGTATACACACACAATTCAAATCAGCTGATCTGTTGCTATAACATGCGTTGGATAAACCTTGGCTGAGTTGAATAGGCCTCAAACTCTGTATTCACCACATTCATTACATTTAAGGGTCGCGATCAGTACCACCGCCTCTAATGACACACCCAGAAAAAAAATAGTGTAAAATCAACCAAAAATCACCAAATTTTGTGGTTAATTTTTTTCAACACGATGCTTAGTGTATGCCATCATGTAATCGTGTAAATTTAACACTACTGTTAAGTGTTAGTTTAACAGGATGACAACTGTAGAATTAACACTAAAAAGTATTGAGTCTTCCTGTTGATTTTACAATTTTAACTAGTTAATGTTACAATTTAAGCTGGTTAAATTAACACGAAATGGTCCTGTTGAATTAACAATAACATCTTTTTGATTTTACCTTAAATTTATTGTTAAATTAACTAGAAAGTCTTGTTGATTTTACAATTTATTTTTTTTTTAAATAAAAAAACATATAAAACATAAAATATATAATCATCAGATCAATAAAGCATATTCGAGTACATCACCCGCACAACCGACCAAATTGAAAGCGTCCAAAATTCCAAATGACGTTTATGTTTGAACATTGTTTCGTGTTATATCAGCCAACTGTTATTGTTAATTGTAGCTCTTGTTGTTTTAACATTTGTTTTCATGTTGTATTAACACTAAAATTGGGACGTAATTTTTCTAACATTTTTTTTTTGGTTTATATTGACACTATCATCATGTTAAATAAACCAAATTCCAAATGACATTTAGGAATAAAATTTTATATTTGAATCATCTTATATATTTTAAATTTCTTCATGTTGTATCAACAATAAAATTTGGTTGAATTTACCAAATTTTCAGATGACAGTTACAAAGCCAAATCATGCTTCACACATCGTGTAATTTGAAAAAAATTGTTGCTGTTTTAGGGTGAAAACAGAATCGGGACGTAACGACACGACGTTGCGACAACGACAGTCTGTCAAAATTAAAACCCATGCGTTCTTATGAAAGTCATTATAATAAAGACGACGCGGCACGACGTCGTCCACCGACAAAATTACGTTGTCGCCAACTTAGACCGATTTCTAATTTTGGTGACGACGACGAGCGGACGACGAGTTGCCACTGCATTATGAAATATGAATATTTTGACAACTCAATAAATCTAACGAAACTCTACAAAAAAAGTAGAAGTATTTATACACAACCAAATGTAATAACAGTTTAAAGCATTAAATTAATAAATTTAACTATTTAATTTATTATTTTACATTAAAAAATTACCATCTGAACAAAAAACTTTTTAGCTGTGAATGAAAACCTGTAATGTGGCAGCAATGAGCCTTCTGTAGGGGCGGTCGTTGCCGCATTTATTATGTTTCAGTCGCTGGCTTCGCACCGACATTTTCACGTCAAGAGGCTGTCGATGTCGCAATGTCGTGTCGTTACGTCCCGGTTCTGTTTTCACCCTTATGTGTAAAGATCGATCGTGTTAATTTTACATGAATCGTGTTGGTGATTTTTTTTTCTGAGTGCAGTCATGCTGCTGCGACTTGGTTATATCAATCATTTTAAATTTTTTACTGGCATTATCAGCAATCACTGGCATTTCTGTTCCTCGCTGACTGACTGCCACCACTACTTGGCACCAACCATCACGCATGCGTCCCCTATAAGCAAATCAATGACAGTCACTACTCACTCGACAGTCAGTCAGTGTCAGTCGTCAGCAATTGATTGATGTCATTACACTTCTTTTGCAGTTTGATTGCCGGCAGCAGTGAAATTTAATTTGCTAGTTTGTTGTTGTTGTTCTTATTTGCCTTTAGCACATTTTTTCTTGCACTTGCAAGCCACACATGCGTACCACGCGCGACAGACCACAACACAATACAAAGTATTTTCTGCGCATGCAGACAAACAATAACAAAGCAGCAAATGCGCCGCAAACATACCTGCAAAAGTCATAAAGTAGGATCGTAACAGAGATTAATGGGAATTGTGAGTCATATAATAGTCAGCTTTACGGCAAGATGATGGTAATAAACACGTCCGTCCGTCTGTACGTATGCATGTACATACATATGTACATCCAACTGACCGTACCGTCCCGTCCAATCGTACGACTACTATCTAATGGTCTGCTTTTAACTGATGAGGCGATTGTTTGCGTTTGCATTTGAACAATGAGCACCGTGATATCACCGGTACACATTCTTATACATACATACATATGTGCATACAAACTTAGTTTAGAGCAAAAGTCACTAGTGCCTCGTTAACTTAAAAACATATTATATTTGCTATTAAAAAAAAAAATTTGAAACTGTTTTTCTGTGACGGAAATTGGAGACGTTATTTATTATTAGAAGCATTTTCTAAGCGCTAAGCGGTTTAATCTAAAAAAATCAACATTTGGTTTACATTGAAACATAAAATGCATGGCACCGTTTTGTGTAATTGTAGCATAAAAGCAGTTGTAGTTTTTTTTGTTTTTTTTTTTTTTTTGTTTTTATTTTTTTTGTTTTTTTTTATATTTATTTTTTTTTTTTGGTTTTTTTTTTGAGTGTTTTTTGTTTTGAGTGTTGTCCTTTTTTGTTTTTTCTCGTTTTTTGTTTTCTTTTTTGTCGTTTCCATTTGTTTTTTTATTTTTAATTTTTTTTTTGTTTTTTTTTCGTTTTTTTTTTGTTTTTTTATATTTATTTTTTTTGTTTTTTTTTTTGGGTGTTTTTATTTTTTTTTTTGCTTATTTGTCCTTTTTTGTTTTTTCTCGTTTTTTGTTTTCTTTTTTGTCGTTTCCATTTGTTTTTTTATTTTTAATTTTTTTTTGTTTTTTGTTTTTTTCTTATATTTTTTTTCTTTTTTTATTAGTTTTTTCGTTTTTATTTGTTTCTTTTATTTTTGTTTATTTTCATTTTGTTTATTTTTATTTTTTTTGTTTTTTTATTTTGTCTTTTTTCGTTTTTATTTTAGTTTTTTTTGTGATTTATTTTGTTTTTTGTTTTTTTCCGTTTCTTCGTATTTTTTCCTTCTTTTTTTTTCTTTTTTCGTTTTTGGTTTTTGGTTTTTATTTGTTTGTTTTTTTTTTTTTGCTTTTGTTTTTCTTTTCTTATTTGTTTTTTTTTGTCATTTCTATTTATTGTTTTTTTTTGTTTTTGGTTTTCTCTTTTATTTATTATTTTTTATTTGTTTATTAGTTTTTTTCATTTTAATTTGTTTCTTTAATTTTTTTTTTTGTTTTTATTTGTTTTTGCTTGTTTTTTATTTTGTCTTTTTTCGTTTTTATTTTGATTTTTGTCTTTTTTTTGTAATTTTTATTTGTTTTTTGTTTTTTCTTTTGGTTTTATTTTTTATTTGTTTTTTTTTTGTTTTTGTTTTTTCCGTTTTTAGTTTTTCTATTGTTTCTATATTTTTTGTTTTCTTTTTGTTTTTGGTCTGTCTTTTATTTATTTTTTTTTATTTTTTCGTTTTTATTTGTTTCTTTGTTTTGTCTGTTTGTTTTTCGTTTGTTTTTTTTTTTTCATTTTTATTTGTTTTTCTTTCTTTTTGTAATTTGTATTGGTTTTTTCGTTTTTATTTGTTTTTTTTTCGTTTTTCTTTTTTTTTTTTTTGCTGTTTTTTTGTTTTTGTTTTGTTTATTTTCGTTCTTTTTTGCCTTTTTGGTTTTTGGTTTTTATTTGTTTTTTTTTCTTTTCTTATTTGGTTTTTGTTTTTTCTTCGTTTTTCTGTTTTCATTTATTTTTCTAGTTTATTATTTCATCTTCAAAATTACAATGAGTCATTTGGCGCAAATACTATGGCTTCCGCTCTCTTTTGCTGACATTTAAAATGATCAACGATAAATCTTTATTTGCTGCTGATTGCTTTTGCTTTCTTTTTTTTCGTTTTCTTCTTTGGATCTTAACATTTTTATTCCACGAAAATTCGTTTATTACAAAGAACTTACAACAGACGTTTTTTCTGCTTAAAGCCACAATCGCGCAGAATTTAATGCAGACAACCGGCGAGTTACACATTTTTTTATTAAAGGTACATGCTTACATACATACATACATATGTACATATGTTTGTATGTATATCTAAGTACATGTAAAGCAATCAAAAAAAAATGCACGTAAAAGTTTATGGAGACATACCGTGCTTGGCGCCAGGCATCCCGCTTTGTATACTCGTATTTAAGTAGGTAAACATTAAAACTGCTGGCAATTGAAATTTGTATAAGAATTTCAACAAATAAAGTTACATGTGTTCAAATGGATGTATGTATGTAGGTACATTAGGCCGGCTCACCTTATACTGACCACTAAAAAGTACAAAAATAGTATTCTTACACCCTAGCGTTAAGAAAGTTCAAAAATAATATTTCTAAGATCGCTAGAGCGTTAAAATGTTCTAGAAAATTATTCGTGATAAAATTTCACTAGGGGGTTCCTCAGAGAGAATCTTTGTAAAATGAGCCTAAAAGATCACAGGAAGCAAGAGACATACATATACATACTCTGAAAAAAAACGTTGTAAATCTAAAGACTTTCGCTGTTAAATCAACTACTTTCCGCAGTTGAAATGCGCCCAACAACGCTCCGTTGTTGTTTCAAAGGTGCGAGCGTTGTTGATTTAAGTCAATAACGGAGATTGTTGGAAAAAATTTTCACCTAAAAATTAATTTTTGTTTGCATTTTACTCTTCATCTTCTCTCCGCTCGGGTCCCAACTGCAAATATGTAGCCTCCGCTTGTTCTCCTATTCTTCTCTCCTTCTTATCATTCACTGGTTGCTATCTTTATTTCTTATTCTGGTTTTTCTTCTTTATTTTATATTCTCCTCCGGATTCAAACCATGACATCAACCTGAAATTATATCCAATCATCACATAGTGGAACATTCAACATTATATTGAATTGTAGTAACCTATTTATACTTCCATTTCCTAAAAAGGAATCCATGAATTATTTGAATCATTGTAAAAACAAAATTTAAAAAAATTTGTTCTCATTAGTTTTGTTTACAGTGGAAACTGTTGGGTCAAATACTTTTGCCTTTAAATCAACAACGGGGAGAAAATTGTTGCTAAAAATAAACTTTTTTTTGGATTTTTCTCTTCATCTTCTCTCCATCATTTTTTTTTTTTTGTTGGATTTCTCACAAAAAAATATTTTCTCACAAAAAATTGTTTAAAGGCAAGCAAGTTTTTGAAACAACAACGCCCGTTTTTGAATAAATTGTTGGATCAAAAATTTTGCTGTAAAAACAAATACTTTTGCTGTTGAATCAAAGACGGAGATTCAACAGCGGAAAGTTGTTGGTTTAATTACGGGTATTTTTTTCAGAGTATGTATGTAGGTATTCCTCGAAATGTTAAATGCGTTTTCTTTCAGCTTATGCGGAAGCGTTGGAAATACTTCTTTTGCAAAATTTTATTGGTTTTTGACGCAGCTTAACATGCAGGCATAAAAAAGTTATATTAAATTGATATAAACTAAGTACTGGGTAGTAGTGACCCCTCTGGCGCACATGTAGTTAAAACAATTATATAGTAAAAACCGTGCTTTAAAGCTTTTAAAGACATTTATGTATTAAAATTAGAGAGCGGATATTTTTTTTCCGAAACTGTTTTCCAAAAAGGCTTCGTATGGCGATTTTTTTTGCGATACGATCTAATGTACATGTGTATGTTTTAATAAAGGTTCTTAGCAAACCAAAACCGGAAAGGTAGTCATTTAATAAGTTATAATTATATACTTAAACATGCTAAGACATTTCAAATGCAGAAGGAAAAAAAAACCAACGCCAATCATGCATGCCGAGCGAGCAATAGACTTGGTTAACAAATAGAAAACCCTAAGAAAACCAAAATATTCTCTTTTTCAAGTCACACACATTCGATAATGAATGTGAGCATTGATTGGTATGCGTTCCTTGAAATAAGTGCTTATTCAGCAAAGCGGAAACGGGGTAGGGCTTGTGCTCAAACACGTTAAAATTTGACATGGAAGAAGATTCCCACATGAATACTCGTAGCTAACGAAACTAACGGCACATTTGTTTTTTTTTTTTTTTGTTTTTTTTTCAAAATTTCGCTAGAGAGACCAGGGGTCATTAACTACTTATTTACTTCATATAAAATAGAAAAAAATACTTACATTCATACATAAAAACATACATAATTGATTTTCCGGAAATCATTAGGAATTTTTTTCTACTACTAGAGAATACTCGTATAAACAATACTAATCGCAAAACAAAAACAAAAAGAAGCAAAGATGAAGCAAAGATGAAGCGAAGAGCAAGCAACAATGTCATTGTATAGATATAAAAATGTTCAGAAAAACAACAAAAACAATGCATATGCATAAAAATTTATTGCCATGGCGATTTAAAAGAAATTCAAACGGACCTACTCGATAGTAAGCATTGCATTAGACTTGCAAAGTCATTTTGTTTGTTTATTTTTGAAACTTTTTCTTTATTTTACATATATATGTATGTACATATGTACGTATATATTGCGTGGAGAATAACAGTTTAAAACAAAAAAAAATTAGCAACAGTCATTGATTAGGATGAGCCTGCCTCTCTTACAAACCTACATTGCCCATTTGGCAGCTGCAATGCATTGTGTTTTCGAGGTGATGCTGCGCCGCACAGTGGGGGCACCTCCATACAAACGCGGCCAAAAATAGTAATAATTGAGCTAGAAAGTTTTCAATCGGAACTTAAGCTTTCTTGATTGAAGATAGTAAACTGTGAAAATTTGAACAAAATCGGTTCACAAATACACCCCCCTCCCATATAACGGTATTTTTGAAATTTCAATATTTTGTTAACTATTATAGCTAAAATGCTCAATTTTAATAAGAGCACACATTTTTTAAATATAAATAATATACAGTAATCATTTTGGAAAAAGCGCAAAGTATTCCATGGTTTTCAAATTAAAAATATATGCACTTTTGAGCATTTTATAAGCATTCATCATAAAATTTTCCTTCAAAAAAATCACATTTAAAAAAATTTTTATACCACAAATGAAACTATACTTTTCTAAAGGATTTCAGTGTGCTGAATCTGAATCTGAAGTCAGAATTTTCAAATTGGTTCTAGTTTTTGAGATATTCATGTCCAATTAGGCAAAAAAACACGTTTTTGACTATATTCCCTGCTTAATATCTTGTATGTAATATTTTTTTATTCAAAATCAAATACACCGTTAGAAAGCATAAACCATCCCCCTGAATATGGCGTTTAAATTTTTCAGATATCTTTATTAGAATTGGAGAAATTGTTGTTTAAGTTTCATTAACTTGGCAAATTTTCCCCATACAAAATTATTAATACTTTTTGAAGCATACTTTTGGGGATTTTGTATGGGAAAAATGTATGAAAACTTAGAAAAACTCACTCCATAAAAAAGTTCATAAAACAAAAAAGCGCAAACGAATTTTTAAGATTTCTTCACCTGTTTATAAAGCACGTTCACTAGCACCAAATATTAAAAATTTGGAGAGGTCATATTTTGTATTTTTTTTTTTATTTCATGTTGAAATTTTCCAATTTTTACACAATTTTTTTTTCTGTTCGAAAAGAAAAAGGCTGCAAAAAAATAATGATAACGCTGATAAAAAAAATTCTTTCATAATTTGAAAGTGTGAACCATTGCCTACAACACGGTGAACAAACTATTCGATTAGTCGCCTAAGAATAAGATTTTTCATAATGTCAAAAGTAGCCTAATTATTGCGTTTTGAAAAAGGCACTTTTAGTCAAATGGGAAAAAGATTATTTAAGCGAAAAGCGCAGGTGGATTTCAAGAATTAAAATGCAGTTTGATTAAAAATATATCATTTCAAAACATATGAAAAAATTGGGGAGGTCATATTTTTTATTTTTTTTATTTTTTGTTTAAAGTTGAGCAAAATTTTTTTTTACGACTTTTTTTGTCAATATTTGAAAGTTCATATAAATCTAAGAGTTACCGCTGGTTACAAAAGGCTTATTGTTTCTAAAAGGCCAAATCAATATCTATGTAATGATGTATCACTCGATTACATACGTTAATAATTGAATGAGCATTTTGTATAAGGTGTAATTGTTGAGAAATAAAAGGACCTATTTTTTGCTCAGTTTTTAACACCCTGTACGGCTAAACAAAACGAGACTCAAAAAATTTTATATAAGCTTTTTTTTTACAAATTGTTATATCTGTCAATCACTTTCAAAAAAATTTGATTTGCTAATACTTTAATTTCGATTTCATTTTTGGCCGCTATCACCCAGTGTGCGCCGTTAAAGATTTGCCGGATGCGGCGATGCATGTCAATTACAAATTCAGTTACTTATGCATGTGTGCATGTAAATATGTATGTATATATATCTCTGAAAATGTCTTCAGCGCTTTTCTGTAGCTCTCCAGCTATGTAAGTACTCTGAAAAAAATACCCGTAGTTAAACCAACAACTTTCGGCTGTTGAATCTCCGTCTTTGATTCAACAGCAAAAGTATTTCTTTTTACAGCAAAGTTTTTGATCCAACAATTGATTCAAAAACGGGCGTTGTTGATTTGGGACCCGGGCGGAGAGAAGATGAAGAGTAAAATGCAAACAAAAATTTATTTTTAGGTGAAAATTTTTTCCAACAATCTCCGTTATTGACTTAAATCAACAACGCTCGCACCTTTGAAATAACAACGGAACGTTGTTGGGCACATTTCAACTGCGGAAAGTAGTTGATTTAACCGTGAAAGTCTTTAGATTTACAACGTTTTTTTTTTTTCAGAGTAGTACAATCAGCAAATTTGAAATCTTTTGTGTCTTTAACCAATGACATTAACATATCTACTTAAGTGCCAATCGTGTAGTTGGCTACTGTGTGTGTGTAGAACATTAACATATGCAACAACAACAACAACAACAACAACAACAACAACAAGAATAACAACTACCTACAGCAGCATATAAACAACAAACTCGTGCAAAAGCAAAAAAAAAGTGTCAAACAAAATTGTGGCTGAATATGGCCAAACCGCACTAAAAACGTTTGCATGCATTGCTCAAGCGCAGTCATACGTTGGACTTAACTTCAACTGTCATTCTTTGTTTGTTGTGTCAGCGGTGAGTGGACAGTGCCACACTTTCCTTCACATACACAGATTGTTCAAGAGATTGACACTTTTTGCAAAGCAAGAAAGTGCATTTAATGTTGTTGTTGTTGTTGTTGTTTTTTGCTGTTTTTTGTGCACAGTTCACAAAGGGTAATTGATGAATAGTGATGAAACGGACATAACCATAAATGGCGTTAGATGCATACATAAATATGTACATATACATAGGTATTTTTGTTTAAACTTTATAATGTATGTCAACGATATAACGGCACTTATTTTATTTACCAAGTATATACATACGTACATAGATACATTATTTAGGTTTATAGCATTAGAAAATAGTTAAAACAAGTAAGGAAGCCTAAGTTCGAGTGGAATCGAACATTAGATACTCAGCTGTATGCTTTCATTGTTTGTCTGCGTTTGATTGAAACACGGTGTAGGTACTTTATATAAAGCGCGTGCTGCATAAAGTGGGCGTAGCTACGCCCATTTTCAACATTTTTATCAGTCATCCAACTAAGCATATGAATATTATTATTTGTGCAAAATTTCATCTCGTTATGAGTTACAAAGATGTCACTTTACAAATTCCCAAAGGGTGTTCCAGAAATATCTTTGTTAAAAAGTAGGCGTGGTCATAAACCGATTTCAATAAATTTTTGCGTGTCTATTAACACAAGTTATAAAAGTGTATAAACCAAGTTTCGTCATAATATCTCAATTATTTGTCGAGTTATGGGCTCCGAAATCTCGTTGATTCCTTTGTCTGAAAAGAGGCGGTGCCACGCCCATTTTCCGAAATTTTTCTAGTTTTTGTTTCCGATCTATTGTAGCACTCATGCCAAAAAATTCCAATGAATTATCTTCATATTTGACAAAGATATCACTTAAAATGTTTTTATTAGGTCACTTTATAAGACCCATATATAAAAGTGGGCTTGGTCGTCAACCGATTTTGGCAATTTTTCGTCAAAACATTTGCCTAAGTAAGTATATCACGCCTACCAAAATTCATCGTTCATCATATATCTTCAACGGTTTCTGAGTTATGACTCATAAAACTTTCAATGTTTGCCCCTTAATAAGTGGGCGTGGCACCGCCCATTTTCCAAAATTTCACCATATTTCTTCATAAGGGCCTGAGCTCAATACGTCTGTGAAATTTTATCACTCTAGCTCTATTAGTGACTGAGATACAAAATTTCCGATTTTTACTATATAGGGGAGGTGGGCGTGGTCATGGTCCGATTTCGCCCATTTTCAATACCATCCGTTCCTGTCTTGATACCAACTTACATTTCAAATTTCATCAAAATATCTCAATTTTTGCGCGAGTTATCGTGCGCACAGACGGACAGACGGACAGACGGACGGACATGGCTCAATCGATTTCTCTTTTCACCCTGATCATTTTGATATATATAAGTCTATATCTATCTCGATTATTTCATTCTGTTACAATCCACCGTTAGGAAATCAAAACTATAATACTCTGTGTACTAGTACAGCTGAGTATAATAAGTAGATGTCAATGCGAAAGCAGTTTAATAGCTTTAGCTGCGGCCAATTCAATTTAAATTTGCCGGAAATTAGAAGAATCTACCTACTTTGTTAAAGCAGAACTACTTCTATTTAGCTACAGCTTGCATTTAATAGCGTTTTTTATTGCTAAATGTGTAACAAAATGTACAACTCTAAGGCAACATTACAAAATGGCGTAAATGCCAACAAGCATTTCCATGTAGAAATCGTTGCTTTTGTGTCAAATAACGGTACAAGCTGCTAAGACAGTAGAAAGCAAGACTGCAGAAAAACAAATATAAGTAGATACCGCACTGTGATCGGCCTTAGGTTTATTATCTAATAGATACTATCTATATGGTTGCTCCCCAGCTAATACGAGCCGAGTGTTCTCTGCCTTCTTCTAGAATCTAGATATTTCCATGCCTCATCCATTCCAGGTCACCGAACCGGCATGCACTAGATACTAAAGTAAATGCCGAGTTTGTGCATATCTATAGCTTTTGACTGTGCAGTGACATGTGAGTATACCAGTCACTATGCTCATCTTGCTTTTCGTGAGCTCAATGAATGCCTTGAAGCGTTTTGTGTCATATTTAGACTCCGAGTAGAAGCTTCGCCTATCGCATACTGGCTGTTTGATGTGCCTGTGAGATGTTCAAACGATGCTGCTCCAGCCTTAAGTCCTCCACTATTATTGTATGTGGTCCTATACCAGACATAGGCAGGCCACAGCACTTTTGTGCAGAGACACATACATGCGAAACAATGTAGCGTAGATGACTCTACGCTCTCCGACAAAATCTCACTCACAACTTTGCCTACCACTATCCCATGCTTCGAAGGGGTGCAGGTTCTATAGGAAGGCGCTCCAATGTTTAAAGACACTAAAAGCCGGCGCCCTTGCCCTCTCGCGTCACACACTATCGTGTTATTCTTCACTCTGAAAAAAAAAACGTTGTAAATCTAAAGACTTTCGCTGTTAAATCAACTACTTTCCGCAGTTGAAATGTGCCCAACAACGCTCCGTTGTTGTTTCAAAGGTGCGATCATTGTTGATTTAAGTCAATAACGGAGATTGTTGGAAAAAATGTTCACCTAAAAATTAATTTTTGTTTGCATTTTACTCTTCATCTGCTCTCCGCTCGGGCCCCAACTGCAAATATGCAGCCTCCGCTTGTTCTCCTATTCTTCTCTCCTTCTTATCATTCACTGGTTGCTATCTTTATTTCTTATTCTGATTTTTTTTCTTTATTTTATATTCTCCTCCGGATTCGAACCATGACATCAACCTGAAATTATATCCAATCATCACATAGTGGAACATTCAACATTATATTGAATTGTAGTAACCTATTTATACTTCCATTTCCTAAAAAGGAATCCATGAATTATTTGAATCATTGTAAAAAGAAAATTTAAAAAAATTTGTTCTCATTAGTTTTGTTTACAACGGAAACTGTTGGGTCAAATACTTTTGCCTTTACATCAACAACGGGGAGAAAATTGTTGCTAAAAATAAACTTTTTTTTTGGATTTTTCTCTTAATCTTCTCTCCATCATTATTTTTTTTGTTTAACATTAGGTATGTTAGCGTCTAGCACGAAATTATTATTTTTAATTTTAATTTTTATATAATAATAATAATATAATAATACAATGGCGCTATTATAACTCTGACGAGTTTTATGGCCGAGCTTCTCTCCCAATTCGAGGTGTGCTCCTTTTTGTTTTTCCTACTAATTGGGTGGACCTACAGTTTTATGCCGGCTCCGAACGGCGAATGCATTTTTTGTGAGAAGCTTTTTCATGGCAGAAATACTCTCGGAGGGTATGCCGCCCACTGCCGAGAGGTGACCGCTGCTCTTAAAAACCCAATAATTGGATTTTTACTAATTAGAAAAATTGTTTTGGTGTTTTGCTCGGACCGTGGTTTGAACCCGAGACCTCTGGCATAGCAGGCGAGCACTCTACCCACTGCACCATTTTTATACTTTGGAATAAGCGGAAAAATCCAATTAGCTCATACAGCGATGGTAGATGTGATAGCTATTTCGAAGAAAAACCACTTTCTTCATCATCAGACATCTTTTCGGGAACACACCAGGCTTTTTTTGTTGGTTTTCTCACAAAAAAATATTTTCTCACAAAAAAATTTTTTAAAGGCAAGCAAGTTTTTGAAACAACAACGCCCGTTTTTGATTGTTGGATCAAAAACTTTGCTGTAAAAAACAAATACTTTTGCTGTTGAATCAAAGACGGAGATTCGACAGTGGAAAGTTGTTGGTTTAACTACGGGTATTTTTTTCAGAGCAGCAGTGCAGTCATCCTGAAATTTTCCCAGGATGATTTTTCTTCAAGCTGTGTTGGTCAAATTGTAGATATGACATATGTATGTATGTATGTATGAATGTATCATCACTGGTAAGCAGATATAGTGGAATGGGTTGGGGCAAACTACCGATTTTGGTGACTTCCAGGACCCCTTTCGGGATTAATGAACTATATGAATATGTAAGCATTTATGTGGATACAGGTACCTACATGTAATTATGTATATGTAGTATGTACATATGTATATACATACATATGTACGTTAATATGTAATACATATAAACAAAGGGTCAAATAATTATATGTGTATGCATGTAGACCATAGATGGCCATCCTATAGGCACCCTGTAGGAAATTTAATTAATTTTAAATCACTTTATAAACTACTTTATTTTCAATAACAACTAATTGAAAATGTGACTTTTTCCTTTGCAATGAACTGACTTTTTTAACACGGCGATGTCATAGCAAGCAGTCAATTGCCCTATCCTGCATTTGTTTTCAACTACTTTACTAGTAGTTTAAAATAAATAACTTTATCTTGAGTTTCTTTTCAACTACTTTACTTGTAGTTTAATATAAATAACTTAATCCTGGATTTGATGTCGAAATTCAA
Source organism: Urophora cardui (assembly GCA_960531455.1). NCBI lineage: Eukaryota > Metazoa > Arthropoda > Insecta > Diptera > Tephritidae > Urophora > Urophora cardui. The sequence goes on from OY482672.1 coordinate 145,648,824, forward strand.
GAAATGGTAAAAATGCGAAACAAATTTTCCTCAAATTTCGCAAATTGTTCTCAAGTTGATAAACAATATTTGAGAAACAATTGAATTTATTTTAATTTTCAAATGATAAATATGAAACAATATTTTCTCCGTTTGAGAATTTCGTTTTCAGTGTTTAATGGGAAGTGAAGCTGAAAAACGGTAACCAAAAAAAGGAAAAAACAATCTTGGCATACTTAGATCTGAAAACATGTGTTTACATATAAATATGTACATATACAAGAAACTGTCCCGCGCTGCATTTGTTTAAAGCTACTTTAAAATTAGTTGAATATAAATTACTTTTTAATATATTTATTTTTGCAACTAACTTTTTTTTTCCGTGAGGGCACGCGTGCCAATTTTTTCTCTTCTGCTTTCACACGTACACAAGATAAGCTTCACTGCTAACGCACACATATAAGCATTTTGTATGAACCAGTGATGCCGACACTACGGTTTTGTTGTGATCATGCTCATTCGACGCGCTACTTTCATGTAATCAGGTTGTTGTGAAAAATGTTTAACTTAAATTGGGAAACAGATTTCTTAGTAATTAGCAATGGGGATAAGGGGGCAAAGTGTTTGGTTTGTCATAGTGATATCGCCCGGGCGAACAAATTTTTGGGCGGAAGCCATTATAGGATTATTCATGCCAGGGATTATGATGGCGTATTAAATATGGAGAAAGAAAGCTTGGTTTTGCGATTAAAAGAAGCGTTGAAAGCAGAACTTCCCAATACGATTTGTGAACCGAATTGGAGCAAACAAGTTAAAACAGCCTCTTACATGATTGCTTTAGCTCTTGCGAAACAATTGCGCCCGTATACCGACGGATATATTTTTTAAAGATCTTTGTCAAGGCACATTAAAATGTTTTGGCAAACAAGGTCAAGAGTGTGCAGCCATATTTTCTTTCAAAACAAAAAATGTACTTATCACACTATTTGCATTATAAAAAGTCCCTTCTACTTAAAATTCGCTTTTCCGCATAAATTGGAAATGTTGGCAACATTGTTTTGACGAGACGCGTGAGCGACTTATTCTCCTCATTCTCTCATCGCTTCATAAAATATAAATGTTTGAATGTGATAGTTTTGGCCATCTATGATGTAGAGCAAGCGACGACTAAATCATTTTTTAAACAAGGAGCGCAACCTGTCTGTGTGAAGAGCGTAACTTGTTTGTCTGATCTTAAGATCTATGAAACGCCGAGCCTTGATGTAGAGTCTACATTGTAGACACATGCTAGAAGTATGAAATCGCAGAACCGGTCTACACAACAAAAAAGCAAAAAACATCCTTGCAACGACAAAAAAAAAAACTAAGAAACGCAGGAAACAAAGAAACGAATATCTACGACGCAAAAAGCATTAGTAGGTACCTAAAATATAAAAGAAAAAACATTTTTACACCTTCTACATTATGTATGTATGTATGCTTACAAAAGGTAAACACTTGCTCTCTAAAAGGCCGCCAACAACAAACATAACCTACATAAATATGTACATACATACATACATGTGAATACAAATGTACCCAGTCTTGCATGTCCGTTCAACAACGTCTTTACACAAACCAAGCCAAAATGTGATCCACCAAACTCAGCTCAACTCAACAAAAGTGCATTGATACTTGAAAACAGCAAAGATACAGCAACAACAACAACAACAACAACAACAACAACAAGGACAACGACGCAACAACAAAGCAAAGCCGCAAAGTGAATGCCCTTTGATTGTGACGTCATGAAGCAACAACTGAATAAATACATATACATACATATAACCGATAAAAAGCGAAGGAAAAAATTCAAAGACAACGGCGACAGCGATGGAAAGAAAACAACAAAAACAACATGTGGCGGTCATGACAATTACAGCGCCAGCGCCAGCGTTTACGACAGCGTAGCGGACAGATGAAAACATTTACGTACAAACAAAACAAAATCTATTGGAACGCAAAGTAAATGGAGCTGCATACATATGTATATATATATGTACATAGTAGAGGTGAGCGAACTGAAAACATGCACAGCAGAATCACAACACACAATGACGCCAAAAACAACCACCACAAATGTGCCGGCCGGGCCGGGCCGGGCCGGTCCGGGTAATCAACCGGCTTGCAACAAAATCAACACAACAACAAAAAACAGACAAAACACCAATTGAAGTAAACAAAAGAGAAGCGAAACGCGTAAAGAAGTAATGCGTGAATCCAACCACATCAACACAACGCAGCAGAGCACATGAATGTTGTGAATGATGAAAACATAAAGTGCCAGCAGAAAGAAAAAGTAAAAAAAAAAAAGAAATGCAAGCAGAAAGAAAAAGTAAAAAAAAAATGCAAGCAGAAAGAAAAAGTAAAAAAAAAAAGAAATGCAAGCAGAAAGAAAAAGTAAAAAACAAAAAGGAAAATATGGGAATGCATGCATAGTACCAGACCTGGGTAATATCAAGTACCAGTACGACTTGTGACAAGTACATTTTAAAGGAATTGTACTGGTACTGGCATTCCCAAAATTTTCAAGTACAAGTACAAGTAATTGCAAAATAATTGAATTTTTAGCAAATACTTCAAAGTATTTGAAAAGAATTGAAAGTACCTACTTGAAAAAAATTGAAAAATGTACTTGAATCGATTTGTAAGTAATTGAAAGTACTTGAAAAGAATTAAAAAATCAGTTCAAGTACATTTTTCAGTTCTTTTCAAGTACTTTCAATTCTTTTCAAATACTTTGGAGTAGGTATTTGCTAAAACTTCAATTATTTTGCAATTCCTTGTACTTGTACTTGAATATTCTGAGAGTACTTAGTATGGACTAATTACTTCAAGATCAAAATACATATAAAGTATTTAAGTACCTAATAGTACAATTACTATTCAGTATTACCCAGGTCTGCATAGTACGTGTTTAGGTGCAGAAGTACTTGAGTGCAGCGTTGCGGCGTACCTACACACGAGTACTGGCGAAGGCATAGCATGATGGAAGAAAGAACAAACGAACGAAGAGCGTATTCGTAAACAAAACATTAAAAACAGGAAAATCCAGAATTCCAGAAATAAAGCAACATAAAAACGAAAAAAAAAAACGCTATAAAACACACGCCGCGACGCGACGCCATACCAAGTCATGCCACAACGCGGCGCGTCGCTTGCAGCGCCAAACAAATAGTTGACGCTATTAGCGAGACACAAAAGAAAAATTGTACATAGCGCTGAATATATGTATATGTACATAAATACACACATATGTACACATAACAAAAACCGGAAAATTCACAACGGTGGTTGTTGATTCTACTAGAAATGACTCAACACATGACGAAGTGTTGAAAGGGAACATTTATTTAGCGGCGGCTGCGACTACACACCAGCGACGACAGAAGGAGTATAACAAAATAGAGACTCCCGAAGAAATGCGGCAAGCAAAACAAAATGCCATGCAAAACAAAGCAAAAGAATACTACATGCATATGTGGGTATGTGTATGGAAGTTGAAGTTGTTGAAAGCAACGCTATAATAGTGTATGGCCCGCAATGTGCAAGCATATGCAACATGCTGCGAAGGAGCGTAGAAAGCAAAAATGGCAAAATATGAGTGGAACGAACTTAGCAAAGCCATACAAGGGTATACATACATACTCGTATAAACAAACAAGCCATACATAAGTATGTACATGTGTGCAAAGAAATAGAAAACAAGTAAGGGGATAGCAGTAGGAACTTTTTCGATGGAACTAGGAACATTTAAAGGAGCAAATAAAATTTGAGACACCCCGAAAATCCCGGGATCGCTAGAATTTTATCCCGGGATTTTTAGGATAAGATAAAGACAGAATATTCCCCTATTATAGCAAAGAAAAGTTGTAAGTATTTTATATAATTTTTAGTGGTCTCAGATCTGTATACTAATAGCATTTCCTATTCTGCATGAAAATGTTGCATTATTACATTGCACCATTATCAACATGTGCCCTGTGCCCTATAAATGTTGCATTTTTCATGTGATGAATGAAACAAAAATAATGCAATGTGCTAAGAGCAGAAGATGTTGCCCCGTAGTCGGGCCAGTTTTATATTTTGTCAATAGAACAAACAGCCTTAAAAAAGTGTTGAGTCTGTGAGGAAGAGAACAAAAAATGTGACAGCCCGAAGAAAGTGCGACATTTTTGCCAGAATAAAAAAGTCCATTAGTCAAAGTAAGGATTATTATTTTTGATGTTTTTTTTTTAATAATCAAATTTTTTGTCGTGAAGTACGCGTTGTAAAGAAACGTACGTTAGGTATTTTTAAAGCCTTTAGAATTCTTGTGGTAAAATTCATTTGATAATTTCTATTTCCTGATTTTTGGTCATTTATTTCCCAATTGGAATTTTCCCTTATGGAAAGTAAATAATGGAAGAAAATGCAAACAAAATTTTAATTAGACTTGATAGTTTAACATTACTCTACTAAAATTAAATACACAGCTGCATCCTCGGAATTCATATCAAAATATGTGCCTCCGATTTTTAAATATTTTCGGAAGTTGCATTAATTTTCAGAATTTTTCGGCAAGCTTGGAAATATTCGCTTAAACGAAGTGTGTCGTTAAATTCTAAAAATTTTTATTCGAAATTATCAAATGATCGCAAACCTTTTTATCCTAATATCCTAAAAGTACCAACTATAAAGGGAAATGTTTTGTTCACCAAATGTATTTAATTTTCTTTGTTGATTGTGTTTTTTAAAGTAACTCTTAAGTGTTATTAAATAATACGCATGATTTTACGTTCCTATTTTATTTTGTTAGTAATGAAATAATAAAAAATGGCAATAAAAATCTATTTTTTCTTTGCATGTTAAAGTTGTAGCGTTTCTCGAATATATAATATAAATAATACTGGTCGACAAATTTTTGTAACAGAAATAAAATTCTACGTTTCAAAAGGATTTCGGTGCACTTTTTGAGATATTCTTGTCCAAAGAGCGAAAAACGCGGTTTTTGGCCATATTCACTCCTCAATATCTTTAAAATTGCCCACTTTCATTAAAAACTGATTAAATCTATTGAAAGCACGATCATTTCTCTTGAAGACAATGTTTTGCTTTTTCGGATATCTTGCTTGTAACTTGCACTATTGCAAATAAAAATTTTGTAGCACGCTTTTAGGCAGTTTATTATATTAACAACAAACTGTGCGTTAGAATGAAATAAGTGAATTAATTTATATTAATTTATCGAAAATACGACTAAATTTTGCGTGACTGAAACAAAAATTCCAATCAGTGGCCTACTATGTATATATTTTCTATACTGAAATAAAAATAGTTCGGCAGAGCAGCTACAAAACTTGATTTCGATCAAAACAGCGCTACAAATCCTGCCGTTGATTTCGAAGAAAAATACCTTATTGTACAAAAACATATATTTCTAGATATATAAATAAGAAACCCGAGAAAACAAAGCGCTGTTTTCAAGAGAATTGATCGTTCTTTCAATAGCTGCAATCATTTTTTAATGAAAGTAAGTAATTTAACAGATTGAGCAGTGAATATAGCAAAAAAATCGCATAAATATCTCAAAACCTACAAGTATTACCGAAAATCCGACTTCAGATTCAGATTCAGGGCACCGAAATCCTTTAGAAAAGTAGAATTTTATTTGAGTTAGAAAATTTTTTGGAAATTTTGTCGGCCTGTATAATTAATGTCCAAATCCCGGGATAAATCCCGGGATCCCGGGATTAGAAAAAAAAATCTCGAAAATCCCGGGATCGTAAAAATCGGAAAAATTGGAATCCCTAATTCATACATACATATATACATTAGATAGGGTCGAAAAAAAATTTTGTAAAAGTCCGCCCCTAAATTTGAAGCTTATGTTGAGAGGGTTAAGGGACACAAAAAAAAATTTTTTTTTGACCCCGCGAAATACCGCCGAAATTGTTTTTTTCTTGTAACTTTGTTATTTATCATCCGATTTTTTAAATTGATACGTCATTAGTTTCGTATTTTGAAGCTCTACACTTCCTTCTATTGTCCTTTTGAGCTCTGAAGTCGTTTTCACATAGTTGGGTCAGCTAACTTATTTGTATGTCCACGAATTATCCTCTTTGTATTGCCAAATGAAAGTGCTTCAAAATTCATGACAATGTTGCCTTGAAACGGTTTTACTAAATTAATAAACAAAGAAGTTACGTCACAAAGAAGTTATTTAACGTAGATATTATTTAACTATTTTTTTTAAGCAATTCAGTATATGTAAAGTTGTAAAAGCCTGACCCTAAATTTGAAGCTTATATTGAGAGGATTAAAGAAAAAAAATTTATTTTTTTTTCTGATCCCGCGAAATACCGCCGAAATAGTTTTTTTATTGTAACTTTGTTATTTGACTTCAGAGCTCAAAAGGACATTAGAAGGAAATGTGGAGCTTCGAAATACGAAAATAATGACGTATCAATTTTAAAAATCGGATGTTAAATAACAAAGTTACAAGAAAAAAACCATTTCGGCGGAATTTCGCGGGATCAGAAAAAAAATTTTTTTTTGTCCCTTAATCCTCTCAATATAAGCTTCAAATTTAGGGTGGGACTTTTACAACTTTACATATATTGAATTGCTTAAAAAAAATAAATTAAATAATAGCTACGTTAAATATTCGTAGTGACGTAACTTCTTTGTTTATTAATTTAGTAAAACCCTTTAAAGGCAACATTGTCATGAATTTTGAAGCACTTTCATTTGGCAAAACAAAAAGGATAATTCATGGACATACAAATAAGTTAGCTGACCCAACTATGTGAAAACGACTTTAGAGCTCAAAAGGACATTAGAAGGAAGTGTAGAGCTGCAAAATACGAAAATAATGACGTATCAATTTTAAAAATCGGATGAAAAATAATAAAGTTACAATAAAAAAACGATTTCGGCGGTATTTCGCGGGATCAAAAAAAAAATTTTTTTTGTGTCCCTTAACCCTCTCAACATAAGCTTCAAATTTAGGGGCGGACTTTTACAACTTTTTTTTTTCGTATGGGGACCAACCCTATCTAATATACATATATGTACATTTACATACATACATATGTACATACATATATGAAATAAATAGAACTATAAAAGGACTACATTGGCAAGCGAGACGGCAACCGGCTTCTAGCTAGCAAAGCTACAATAAGGTGCATTCATGACAGCAGCAAGCCAGACTAACTATGGTTTCCAATTTTTAACTAGAAATAAATACATACATACATATGTAAATACATAAGTAAATACGCATTTAAATGGTAAAGAAAAAAGCATTTACATATGTACATACATACTTATATATGTATGTATGTATTTGGTTTCATTTGCAGTTGTGAATATGTGCAACATAATTTTAATATGCCACACCGTTGCTTTAATACCACTACTATACATACAGTACATATAAAACAGCTAAACAGTACTTCATTACCAGCGAAACGCTACAAAAAGGGCCCGGTCCAGAGCTGAATATGCGTGCGTGCCGTTACAGGCCGCTGCCGCGTCGCGTCGCCGCTCGTCATTTTTGCTCATTAAAAGCAACGCACAAACTTGAATTAGAGCACGTGGTGCGTGTGCATAAATAGATAACCACCCCAGTTCTACAAGTAGTTGTTCTTGCTTTGTTGGCTTTTGCTGTTGCATCACTTTGCATACACATACATACATACATACATATGTAGTAGGCAAACAGGCGACACTGACGCTAACAAGCTACACATATCGGTGTCATGTCTCGCCCAGCAATTCCCACTATCGCATGACACGCCACGCATTTTATGCGCAGGGAAAATAAAAGCTGTAAATTTAGCGTGAATCGCCTGCACGCATAGATGATATGTAATGGAAAAAAATATGTAATTAAAATAAAAATATGAAAATTTACATATGAATTACTAATGCAATGTACACACAATAAATATACATGCATAAATCTCTCACTGTGCCCTGACGCTATAAGCGGAAACAACGTTTGATTGCAGTGTCCCGATTTGGTTTTTTTTTTTGTATCAAATGAAGTCAATTGCTGTTGTTGTTGTTGTTATTGTTATTGTATTTGTATTTGGTGTTCATATTATCACACTTTTGTTCTTTCGGTCACACTCTGACTCATGAAACAAACAGCCAGCAGCAGCGTGTACCTCCACAGAGTTGGATGCATAAATCAAATATAAAATTAACACAAAAATGCGTATCAAAAATTTGAAATGCAAAATATGAATGTATCTACATACATATGTACACATTTAAAATGGGGGAGGAAAAAAGCAATATACCGTCAATCATCGCAATAAAAACGTCAAATAACTACCTACCTACTGCCATTTTGGGCTAAACACAATTTTTTTGCTGTACCACGACTGCTGCTGTGCTAACGAAACCCCCGTAATTCTAAACTATTTTATTCCAAGTGAGTGCTATCACATGCCCTTTTTCTATTCGAAATATTTTCTAGGGTTGTTTGGTATTTTTCTCTCCTTCTTTAGTTCTAACGCGATTTTTCAAAGTTTTCATATGGCACAGAGTTGTATTTTTTAAAAGTACACGGGAAATTTTCCGATTAAGGAAGCACGTCCCGAAAAAAATTACTTACTCAGGGAAGTAGAGGGGCTGTCACAGATCTCAGAGCTGAAATCAAAACTTGCCGGAGACGTATAGTCTACACGATATTTGTTTTTGTTTTGTTTGTGGGCGAGCTTCGCCGGCGCTTTAAAAAAATAACCCTTAGCCGGCAGAATTCTCTTTCTGGTGTAATATCTATGAACTCATCCAACTTTAACAACAAATATCTCTCTCGTAAACTATAGGCCTCCGGCAAGTTTTGATTTCAGTTTGGAAATCTGTGAGAGCCCCTCTATACCTCTGAATAAGTGATTTTTCTCGAGGCGTGCTTTGGATTTTTATGATTTTCGGTTCTATCTGCTTTTTTAATATGTTCCAAGATATACATATACATTTATCAAATATTTACCAAAATTATCTATGTAGGTACTTGCATTTGTATCTTATACATAATTATACATAACTTTCTTTCTTTTCTTTATAGGTAAGTCGAGTAATATATAAATCGTACAATTTGCTTCAAACTAATCCAGCTTATGTATGTAAGTAAATATGTCCAATTAAATTTAACTGTAATAAAAATTAATTAAGCCTAGTAAATTTTTGATTAGTTCTACATAATCAGCAATCAAAGCTTGCTTGATCTAAGCAAAAAGAAATTCCAACAAAACTATACATTCATCTTAATTGTAATCGCAAGCATCATCTTTATTTTTTAATCGAAGTCAAGCGATCCAAATCACAGAAATTAGAGAAACAAAAAACAGTATTTTTTATTTTATTGTGCCCACCAATGTTTGCCTCATCATGTACCGAATGCAACATATGCGTCCTGCCCGCCATTACATGGATATGTCACGCTTCGTCACCAAACAAATCAGTAAATCGCGGCGCACAATCAGAAGAAGCACAAACTAAAGAAAGGAGGGGGAAAAAAGGCGGCGCTGGTGGTGGTGGTGAGAGAGCACGCATTTTTAATAGCTTGAAATAAAAAAAAAAAATTAAAAAAAAAAATAAATACCTACATAAAAAGCTGCAAGCAACGGCATCAGCAGTTAAAAGTGCAATTAAAAAATGTAAACCCAAAAAGCAACAACAAGGAAATGAGTAACGTATCTAAAACGCCTTAACCAAACATATGGCATAGGTACCTACTTACCTTTCTACCTCTTACGTTGTCACTTAGCTTAGCAGCGTTAAAGGCAACAAACTTCAAACGAGAAAAGTAGAAAAAGTTGAAGGCGAAATGTTTACATTGCTACAGAAGCTCTTCTCTATGTTTATAGACCTTTTTGGTGTCAAAGTGCCGCGTCAAAGCGTATTTACCTTCACAGTGAACAAACAAACGTTGGTACTTTCGTACACACATCATCTGTACCTACATACATACGTACCGGCAAATGTTTCCAGCTGTTTTCTAGTTATTCTCTAAACTATTTATTATCCACAATGTGCTTGCTTCTTGTTTTTATACTCAGCTGTACTAGTACACAGAGTATTATAGTTTTAATCACATAACGGTGGATTGTAACAGAATGAAATAATCGAGATAGATATAGACTTATATATATCAAAATGATCAGGGTGAAAAGAGAAATCGATTGAGCCATGTCCGTCCGTCCGTCCGTCCGTCCGTCCGTCCGTCCGTCCGTCCGTCCGTCCGTCCGTCCGTCCGTCCGTCCGTCTGTCCGTCCGTCCGTCCGTCCGTCCGTCTGTAAACACTCTAACTCGCGCAAAAATTGAGATATTTTGATGAAATTTGGAACGCAAGTTGGTATCGAGACTGGGACGGTTGGTATTGAAAATGGGCGAAATCGGACCATGACCACGCCCACTTTTCCTATATAGAAAAAATCGGAAATTTGGTATCTCAGCCACTAATATAGCTAGAGTTTTAAAATTTTACCCACGTATTGAGCTCGGGCCCTTATGAAGAAATTTGATGAAGTTTTGGAAAATGGGCGGTGCCACGCCCACTTATTAAGGGTCAAACATTGAAAGTTTTATATGTCATAACTCAGAAACCGTTGAAGATATATCGATGAAATTTGGTACGCGTAATTTGCTTACATAGACAAATGTTTTGACGAAAAATTATCAAAATCGGTTTACGGCCACGCCCACTTTTATATATGTGTATTATAAAGTGACCTAATAAAACCATTTTAAGCGATATCTCTGTCAAATATAAAGATCTATCATTGAAATTTTGTCGCATGAGTCCAACTATGGACATAAAACAAAAAACACAAAAATTTTGGAATATGGGCGGTGCCACGCCCACTTATTAAGGGGCAGACATTGAAAGTTTTATGAGTCATAACTCAGAAACCGTTGAAGATATATCGATGAAATTCGGTACGCGTAATATAATTACTTAGTCAAATGTTTTGGCGAAAAATTATCAAAATCGGTTGACGGCCACGCCCACTTTTATATATAGGAAATATAAGGGGGCCTAATAAAAACATTTTAAGCGATATCTCTGTCAAATATAAAGATCAATCACTGAGATTTTGTGGCAGGAGTCCAACTATGGACATAAAACAAAAACTACAAAAATTTTGGAAAATGGGCGGTGCCACGCCCACTTATTAAGGAGCGAATATTGAAAGTTTAATAAGCCATAACTCAGAAACCGTTAAAGATATATCGATGAAATCTGGTACGCGTGATATATTTACTTAGCCAAATGTGTGGACGAAAAATTACCAAAATCGGTTGACGACCGCGCCCACTTTTATATATGTGTATTATAAAGTGACCTAATAAAACCATTTTAAGCGATATCTATGTGAAATATAAAGATAATTCATTGAAATTTTGTGACATGAGTTTTACAATAGACCGGAAACAAAAAATAAAAAAGTTTGGAAAATGGGCGTGGCACCGCCTCTTTTTAGACAAAGGGATATATGAGATTTCTTAGCCTTTAACTCGACAAATAATTGAGATATTATGACGAAACTTGGTTTATACACTTTTATAACATGTGTTAATAGACACGCAAAAATGTATTGAAATCGGTTTATGACCACGCCTACTTTTTAACAAAGATATTTCTGGAACACCCTTTTGGAATTTGTAACGTGAAGTCTTTGTAACTAAAAGTCATAGAGGGATGAAATTTTGCACTAACAATAATATTTGTATGCTTATTTGGATGATTGATATAAATTTTGAAAATGGGCGTGGCTGCGCCCTGTTTATGCAGCACTCGTTTCATATAAAATACACCCTATATCGAACAAACGCAAACAAACAATGAAAGCATACAGCTGAGTATCTAATGTTCGATTGCACTCGAACTTAGGCTTCCTTACTTGTTTTTTTTGTTTTTTTTTTCTTTTTAGTACACTTTAGTGCTCTTAATTTTACGATCCGTTTACGTTTGCTTGACGCACCATCAACAGTCAAGTATCTTGACTCAAGATAGGTATTATCTACCTACAAGTGTTTGTATGTATGTATGTCTGTCTGTAGGAATATATTTCTATGTAAATGCCAAGTCAGTGGCCGCTGTGGTGCAGTGGGTAGAGTGCTCGCCTACTATGCCAGAGGTCTCGGGTTCAAACCCCAGTCCGAGCAAACACCAAAAAAAATTTTTCTAATTAGTAAAAATCCAATTATTGGGTTTTTTAAGAGCAGCGGTCACCTCTCGGCAGTGGGCGGCATACCCTCCGAGAGTATTTCTGCCATGAAAAAGCTTCTCACAAAAAATGCATTCGCCGTTCGGAGCCGGCATAAAACTGTAGGTCCACCCAATTAGTAGGAAAAAACAAAAAGGAGCACACCTAGAATTGGGAGAGAAGCTCGGCCATAAAACTCGTCAGAGTTATAATAGCGCCGTTGTATTATTATTATAAATGCCAAGTAGATCGTAGCAAGTTTTAGGGTCGAGGTCGGTCATTAATACTTATTTGTTTAGAGTTAAAAAACAGAAAAAAATAAAAAAAAGCGGAGTAAAAATTGTATGGCCGGCCAAGAATTAAGTGCGAAAGGTAGAGAGTTAAGGAGTTGATACATATATGCACTTAAGTATGTACCTTTTTTATAGTAGAGGCCGCTAAACCTAACCTACTACCGTCAGAGTCCACTCCTACAGTACCATCGGACAAGTATTAGTTCATAGGAGTACGGATAGACTAAACCTCTTCCTTCCTATCCACCTACCTTGGCCAGAGTAGATATCTCAGCTGGGCTAATATTGACACTGACGCATCGCTAACTGCCTCCCATATGACAGAGGACTGACACATTAGTTTAGTCAAGTTTTCCACCGAAACTGTAGTACCCGCAATTTCATTCATGTGTGATCGCACAACCAAGAAACGAAGACTGTGAAAAAACAATTGTTCTTCGATCTCTACAACGTCGGCAAACAGAGGACAGAAAGGATTATCGTTGCACTTGAATCTGTAGAAAGCATCCAAGTCCGCTATGGAACTGCGTAAGGTAGAAATTGAGATCACTCTGCACTCTTTATATTGGGAATTAACCTAAAAGTCCACTGGCGAGACTCACAACTTTGCGTTAAAATGAACGTAAAAGTTGAGGGACGCCCATCCATAAAAACATGACTAAGTCGTCTTTCATACATATCAACAATAAGAAACGTAAAACGTATCAAATTTATAAAACCATTTCATATTCATATAAAAGCTATAAAAATACAAGCAAGCAGGTCAGGTCATTCTCCTCTTGCAAAGTAGTAGGTACATACAGACACATATGTATGTATTCCTTCCACGCTTTCTTCCATATTGTCGTGGTCAGTTCCAAAAAAAAAAACAGCAAAAAGCCAGCAAAAAACAACGCGAATAATGAAAAAGCAAAAAAAAGTAAGAAAACTGCGCATTTATTTTGTTGATTCCAACGTTTATTCACCTCGCGCAAACGATCTCGATCAGTCAGTCAGGCAAGCGAACAAGCAGAGGATGGCAAGACTGAATGTACATACATAAATGTATACCTAAATTTATATGCACTGATGTAGAATGAATGTATGTATGTATGCAAAGACGAATGTTTAACGAAATCGGCTGCAAAATTATCACACATTACGCCTTGAGAAGCATTCGCTTGAATGCGCTGGAATACTACAGAGGACAGACGAATTGTACATATGTATACCATAAGAGTACACAACAAAACAGCTACATATGTATATATTTATGTATGTAAAAAGTACCATATACGATACAAAATGAGTACTACGCTTAAATAATAAAAACGATAAAAAAAAAACCATTTTAAGTGCAACACACAAAAAAAGTGATGCGTGCGCGACACATCCACTCACAATAAAATTCGCTTACTACTCAAACGTTGACTGCGACGCGCGCCCTTTGCTGCAAGTCAAAAAAAGGAATTCGTCCTGTACATACCGTGGTTAAATTTTTTCTGTTTGCTGCGCCGGCGACGAGCTCGTCTGCTGTCTAGAATGCCGGCATATACCGGCATGTTGAACGCAAAACGCCGACTACAATGGCTTGTTCAAAAAAAAAAATCTTCAAAATTGCACTACACCAGCATCATTTATACACAAGCATCTCTGCATCCTCTGCTCTGGTTGCTCTGCGTATTTTCATAGACAACCTCAGCAAATCAAAAAAAGCAACAGCCATCTTTGGTTATCATTATGTGCGTGCACTTTTTCTTTATTGCTTGGATATAGAAATCTGTAGAGATATATACATACATACATATATACAATTCATATGGATATCTTTTATTTATATTGACATTCTTTCTTTTACTAACATATTTCATCTGTGCCAACCCTCGTCCACCATATGAATTCATCCACACAATTATTGGTCGATCGTGTAAACTGACAGCGCTTCAGCATTAGCTGCATTTTGTTTGTTGTTCGCTGCAAGAATTAGGTTTGGTGTTTTATGTTGCTTCTATTTGTTATTGTTTTTGTTTTTGTTTTTCTATTTTCCATTGTAATGAGGCATTTAATTCTTCTAACATTTGCTTCCTAAAATTTTATTGCCGACCTTTTTATACCTTTCATGGGAATGAAATGGTATTATAACTTTGTGCCGAAACACAAATGGTGAAAGTACCAGAAGGAGGCGTGGCAGACCTACCAAAATATATACCAATATGATCAGGATCATGAGCTGAGTCGATTAAGCCATGTCCGTCTGTCTGTCTGTCTGTCTGTCTGTCTGTCTCTCTGTCTGTTTAATCGCAAACTAGTCCCTCAGTTTTCGAGATATCTGCATGAAATTCGAAATGTGATTGTATTTTTAGGAGAAGCTGATCATTTGTCAGAATCAGCCGAATCGGACCACTATAACATATAGCTCCCATACAACCGATTGTTCAGATATGGACATTTTGGGGTATAACTTCTCCATTTAAACAGCTAAGGGCATGAAACTTTGAAGTATTTGTACCCATATAGACCTTAATAATGTCTCCGAAATTTGTCAAGATCGGACCACTATTACATATAGCTCCCATACAACCGATTATTCAGATATGGACATTTTGGGGTATAATTTCTCCATGTAAAGAGCTAAGGGCGTGAAAATTTGAAGTATTTGTACCCATATGGACCTAATAAATGTCACCGAAATTTGTAAAGATCGGACCGCTATAACATATAGCTCCCATACAACCGATTGTTCAGATATGGACATTTTGGGGTAAAACTTCTCCATTTAAACAGCTAAGGGCATGAAACTTTGAAGTATTTGTACCCATATAGTCCTAAATAATGTCTCCGAAATTTTTCAAGATCGGACCACTATTACATATAGCTCCCATACAACCGATTGTTCAGATATGGACATTTTGGGGTATAACTTCTCCATTTAAACAGATAATGCCATGAAACTTTGAAGTATTTGTACCCATATTGGCCCAAAAAGAGTTACCGAAAATTGTCAAGATCGGACCACAATAACATATAGCTCCCATACAACCGATTGTTCAGATATGGACATTTTGTCGTATAACTCCTCCATTTAAATATGTAGCCCAGACACCATTTTTTCTAATAAATACTTCATTAATAACCCACAGAATTGAAATTATAAATTATACTAAATCAGGCTATGTACATACATAGGTAACTTTTCATTTCCCCACTCATGAAAGGTATGAAGTCTTCGGTACGGCCGAAGACAGCCGCGCTCTTACTTGTTTTTAGTTCGGTTTGGTTTGGTTTGGTTTGTTGTTCCATTGTAAATACATAAATGCCCATGGCTTTCTCTTGTTCGCTTTTCCAACGAAGCAGAGGGCATTCACACCAGCTCAATCTTTAGGTACGTACATAGGTACCTACATGCTAAATAAGCACTTAATGAAGTTTCATTTTCAGTAGATATAAATAATCTGCGCTAATAATCTTGAATTGTTGTCATAGAATGAGAAGAAATTATGGAAAACGGTATTTATTTATTTTTTTTTTTTGCATAAAATAAAGAACTGGTTTTTGTTACAATAAGATAATAGATACTCAAGCAATATTCCTCTTATTGTATGCGTTTAGGGGATTGTGGTGTCTACATGTACAAATGTCAATATCTTGCAGTGTTTGCTTTTTAATTCCTTTACATTTTACTATGCACATACATATTGATGTATGTATGTATCAAATCTATAAGACCAACGTTTATAATGCATTGAGCAGAAAGCCTACTCAACGTCAAGATCGAATGATAAATTGACCGTCAACATACTGTACCTACCCAGTATGCGATCCAGAACGCCACGAGTGCGCGTCATATTCCCAGCAAACATTTGGAGTCATAAAATTGTCAGAAAGTAATCCTAAACTGAAGTGAGTTTCTGTAACAAAATCGGGGAAATTGTCGATCAAAATGACGTCACATTAATACGTTCCACACTTTGTCACCACCTAAAAAGCAAGTGAGAATCTATCGATTGACGTCATTATGACGTCACTCAGTCGAAAACATTGATAGAGTTCAGTTACAGAAACTCAGTACTGGAGCGTTCGCACTCATTATGAGCTCATTTTGAAGTCCGAAATGTATATATTTCTGTAGTTCAGAACTCGAACGCTGAATCCCACCTTAAGGTGTTCGGCCGATATGAGCCTAATTTCATATATCAAATGAGCTTGAATAAAACTCATAAAAGACTCATATTGGACCCATATTTATGACTCGTTTTCCTTCCTGCATGACTACATAGTAAAACCAAAAAAGTTTAAGGCTCATTTTATGCGTATATTTTGGGTTCATATCGGACTCCAAAATTATGAGGGTTCCGAGAACCCTTGCTGGCTTAATGTAAGTGAAGTCATGTAGTAGATCACAGAGCAGCAAGTGATGTGTATATGTTCTTCAAATTATGCCATTTGGCATGGAAACTACCCACCAAAAAATCTAAGCCTTATTTAAGAATTAAAATGGCATATTTAAAGGCTTACGAAATAAGGCCTGAAAATTATAAGCGTAGCAAATTTGTATGGCGTAAGGCTTAAAATAAGGCTGATTTTCCTGTGTTGATGTCAACAGGATATAAGTAGTACTCTCTCTCTCTCTCTCTCTCTCTGAGAACACACCTTATTCCAAAGGCTTATCCGCCATGCGCAATAAGGCCTAGATAAGTATTAGAAAGTTAGAAGCAGACAGAGTGAGTGCATAACAGAAACAGCGCCAGCCAGCGTACCTACTCCTTGTTTAGACCTGATTTGTCAACAATAAGCAAAACTTCTTTGCAAGGTTGGTATTCTAGTTTTATCTGCCTACGTTTACTGGCCCCTTCTTAGGCCTGTGTAGCACTTTTTAATTACTTCAAAACCCTTTTAATTATAGCCCCATTCTATTGCTAGTTTATAGATAGTGCTTTATAAAGTCATATCGGACTACTCTCTACAGAGCTAAGCTGACCAATTTTCGCATTCCTACTTACATATATTTTGTGTGACTCTTCAGCGACCGGAACATTCATTGTCACAATTCCCAGTAAAAAAGGGCAAATTACAACGTAAGAATGCCTGCGAGTGTGTGTGCGTGTTTGTGTATATAACAGTTTTCGCATTAAAATGGCTGAAATGAAATGCGCTTATGCGTCATGTCAGCACCAGCATTTTGAGTTCAATGCGATCATTAGTGCATACCAAATGCATTTATGAAATATTTAAGCGACAGATAAGAGTGTGAGTAAGTGTCGAAAATATGTATGAGAAAATTAAAAAGAAGAAAATGTGCACTATTACAATGCCCTTGTGACCACAGTGCAAACAAAAGGATAAACGATTAGTTACTTTTGAAATGCTCTAACATGAAATTCTAGAAAGGTTTACAGAACTTCGTAGTTTTTTTTTTTGCAAGTAATAACCTGTTGCCGGTTTATACATACATACATACACACATATTGTTAAAAGGAAATGAAAACAATAAAATTTTGGTTAACGATTAGTAAAAAGAAATAAATATTTTTTTCGCTAGGTACTTTGCAAAGACATAAATTTTGAACTCTTAACCTTTGTAAACACATTTCTTTTTTGGTGCTTCATTTCCTTTTTTGCTGCTTCACAAACTTCTTTTACCTACTATTTCCATTTTCATGCCAACAAAAAGTCACAATGCAGAGCAACAATAACAGTTACCCAAACAAGCTGTCTGTCAGACAAAAATCATTGTCACGTCAAAGTCATTGGCTGTGCGATGCTCTATGCCCTTACAGTATAGAGAAAAATAAATAGTATAAACAGCATAAACAAAGACAACAACAACAACAAAAACAAAAGCGTTGCACCTAGCAAAATAGCAAAAGGCAATTCCGTGAATGTGGCAAGCAACAGCGATGCGACGCGACTCGACGCGACAGCCACCACGTAATCGTGATATGAAATCCGGCAATAATGGGCAAGAGCCAAAAAACAAGAAAATAAAACAAAGAAATAACAATTTATACAGAACACAAAAGCGTTTATACTTGCATGCATAGGTATGTATTAGACCTCTGCGCAATACCATTTGCCTCTTCTATATTTTCGAATACTCTATGCATTGTACAATTAGTCACAGCACAATTTCAATGCAAATACGAATATAACCCATACTTTTCATTTGGAATACAAATACTATTTCTATTTGCTCTGTTGGAGCGATTAGTGTACACTATTCGCCACGATAGAATAGAACATAATAATAACCATGTTATGAAGTATTCGCAAAACCGTGTTGCTTCTTTGGTTTGTTTGTTTATTTAATGTGCATATGGCATTAAGGTGGACCAAAAAATAAAAGCCCAACAAACATATGTTCCATTTTTTAATGATAAGAAATGTTTTTCTTGTTCATTAAGGACTTTGAAAAAAAATATCTATCATCACTGATATAAAAGGAGAAAGAAATTTGGAGGCATTTGCACGACCTCTAAATTTTAATATATTAAGGAAAATTTTTAGGTATAGATTTCCGTATTATATTCGCATGAAAATCGGGTTGTTCCGCGAATTTCGGGAGAACTTTATTTCCTTCATAAAACCACCTTAATATGCCAAATAAGTTTCCCAACTAATGCCGAAAAATCAAAAGATCGAAGTATTGGTTACCGAGTTATTTTAAAATATATAGAACAGTTGGAAATATGTAGATCGTAAAAAGCTCTGGTTCGAAATTTATTTTAGACATATGGTTTCTTGGGCAAAAAGCTTGAAATTACCCAAATTTTTATAATTGCGATGTGTCCATTAATTTTTGTTGGCCCCTACCAATCGACCCGACCTAGTGTGTATGCATATGCACATACACACACTCACACTAGCAGCGTAATTTTGCTGAACACAACGTCTGGATGTGTGTTTACGAAAATATGTATGTACATACATATATTTCGATTATATTCGAAGTATTCGCAAGTAGTGTACACTATTTGCAGAACCCTTTTAAGGTCATGTAATTGTCGCTACGAATAAGTAATTGTATTGGTTCTGTTTATGGTTGTGCTCTACTTGCGTTTATTCTAAAACGACAGAAACAAGTAGGTATTGTAATTGGACGGCCGCGAATATTTTGTTGGCCGTTTCGAATCCATTCGTGCAGCCTTCTAGTATGTATGTATGTATACAAAGAAAAAAGACGAACAATCGAAAACAAATAGGCAAGAAGCTAAATGTTGTCATGCAATAAACTGCGGCAACAGCAACAGCAACAACAACAATACTAAATTTACTTAGCAGCAAACAAGCAGCTAATAAACTATACAAAAACAATAGCAACAACAGCAATAACAACAACAAGAATAACAACATCAGCAACAACAACAACAACAACAACAGCAACAACCTGCAACTGCCTTACATATGTACAAACATAGCAACGCTCACGCTTTAAGTCAAGCCAGGCCAGGCCGGGCAGGCGACTAACTCCGCTGTCAACAACAACGCGCTACACATTTTTACTCTGTTTACTGCTTTACCTTACTGTTGCTATTGTTTTATGGCATCGTGAACTTTTTAGTTGCTCCACCAAAGCAATTACACACATGCATACAACTTGCAACATGCCAACAACAGCAACAATGGCAACAACAGCAACTACGGCGACAATAGCAACAGAGGAAACAACACACACGCATACCTACAGCTGCGGCAAAAGCGTTGGTCGATGGTGAAAGGGGTAAGGTTGGCGTCAAACCGGCACTGGATAAAAATATATACATATTTATGTACCCATCTAGTAGATACTTTTGACTTTCAACCAAGGCTGCACAACGATATCAACAAAAAAATTTTGTTTTGTTGAATATCAAATAAAAATTATTGAAATTATTTCGTTTCGTTGATTACACTGCTCTACAGCCAAAAAATACTCTGAACGCAACCATCCTTTCTATATGTAAAATCGGTCGCTGATTCCGAAAATCGGGTTCATTTTTAATTCTATGGGAAGGTTTTTGAGATATCGGCAATTTACCGTTATTTGGCCAATGTGTCCACTTAATCCTGTATATCTCTTTAACACAGTGAGTTATATTCCTTAGGGTGACACCAAACGAAATAAAATTAAATTTCCTTTTCACGGCTTCTATAACATTTTTCTCTAACTCTTATAGTTTCTGAAATATTGACGATTAAATTTTAATTTTTTCGATTTTTTACGATTTTTTGAAGAAAAAATTGACTTTGTCAGGCAATATCTTTAAAACCAATATTTTTACCTTCGGTTTTACTCCTTTTCATGAAGCTCCATTCTATTACCAAAAAAATAAGCTATCAACGATGAAAATCCATTGTAAAATGGAAAAGTTATAGGCGATCAAGTAAATACAGCCAGGTCGCGCAATGCCTCTGCACGCGTACATTCTATGCATATTGTACCAATACCTACACATCTGCAGTAGCAGCACATTGGCAGCGCGGTAGATACAAGCCCATTTACGGGTATAACATGCATAAAATATACCCGTGTAGAGGCATTGTGCGACTTGGCTGTATTTACTTGATCGCCTATAACTTTTCCATTTTACCATGGATTTTCTTCGTTGATAGCTTATTTTTTTGCTAATGGAATGGAGCTTCACGTAAAAGATTAAAACCGAAGGTGAAGACATTGGTTTTAAAGATATTGTCTGACAAAGTCAATTTTTTCTTTTAATCGTCAATATTTCAGAAACTATAAGAGTTAGAGAAAAATGTTATAGGAGCCGTGAAAAGGAAATTTAATTTTCTTTCGTATGGTGTCACCCCAAAGAAGATAACTCACTGTGTTAAAGAGCTATACTGGATTAAGTGTACCCATTGGCCAAATAACGGTAAATTGCCGATATCTCAAAAACCTTCCCATAGAATTAAAAATGAACCCGATTTTCGGAATCAGCGACCGATTTTACATATAGATAGGATAGTCACGTCCAAAGTACAGACAAAAAATTTCATTTTGTGATCCAGTGTTATCAAAAAAAATTATCAAAATTATTTCGTTTCGTTGTGAATCAAAAACAAAATAATAATACAAAATTGTTTCGGGCTTACGGCTTCATTTTACTTTGAATTTTTATTAACGTTATTTTTTTTGATAATTTTTTTTGTTGGCTACCGAAACAAAATTTTTTCAATATTTGTTTTTTGATAATCAACAAAACGAAATTATTTTTGATATTTTTTTTTTTGATAATTATCAAAACAGTATTTTTTTGTTCAGCATTTAACGTTAACATTTTTCAAAGTTGAATTGAAAACAAAATTTTTTTCGGTTATTGATAAAAAATAAGGTTAGTGTGCAGCCCTGCTTTCAACTCCACTTTGTTGCTCTATGCACGAGTACGCTTTACTACGACGACGACACCGACGCCAATGCGACGACGCAAAGCCAAGCAGCAACGCAATGCAAGGCAGCGCTTTGTTTACATTTTTGCGCATCATAGCAATGACTCCTTCAATCGAGTTTTTTTGTTTTTGTTGTTATTATTTTTATATCACAGTGTTTTTGTTGTTATTATTTTTATATCACAGTGTTTTTGTTGTTGTTATTTTTGCAAAGTTTTGGTTGTTGTTGTTATTATTGTCCAGTGCTTTTGTTGTTATTGTTGCTGAGTTGTTGTGTTGTTGCCTAATGCATCTGTTGCTGACTTTTTATAGCGGCACCGGCTGGACTTGCCACATTGTGTCTATGTGCATACATATAAATCTGTTTATTTATATGTATGTATGTATGTTTATATCTACAACAAAATCATCATTGTTATTGCTACTGCACACACGAGCACGAGCTTGTTGCTCGCTGTCAACATTTTATACGTATTGTCGAAGGAGTAGGCCAACGACGCGACGCTGCCAATGCACTCTTTGTAACTTTCGATGAACTTTTGTTTAGTTTGTTTTTTTTTTTTCTCTATTAATTCTTCTTTTGATGTTGTTGTTGATTTTTTGTTGATATTAAACTAAACAGCACACATGCATAGTATGTAAATATGTAGGCACACGGAAATATATTTTTTATAAAGGCGCGTTTTCGCAAACGTATTCAATGATAATTACATACAATAAAAGTTTTAAACAAAGCGAACGCCTCTAACTAATAGAAAATATCGCTCTAGAAAGCATTTATTGAAGAAACTCTCAAGAAGTATGATATTTCTTGCGCTTCGAACAATTTCGAGTTGCACTTTTGGGTCGGTTTTCCATTAAGGTAGCACACGCCGAGAACTTTTTCTGCAGGGTAGAGGCGCTCTCACAGAACTCAAAACGGAAATCCAAACTTGCCGCAGGCTCCTTAATGAAAAATTTTCCTGCATATAATAAGACATGAATTAACCTAAACTTATTCATTAAGTTACCTCAAACCAGAAAAAAATATAGAAAAAATTTACACTTTATATCCATTTGGCTAACACAGGCGGCCAATTAGAATTTTTATAGCCCATGCTCTAAGCAAGTGCAATCAATTTATTTAAAAAAGGTGGCAGGGACATGCTCCACTCGGAAAGCGATTACTAATACAATTCGGTACCACATCAAACCTCTTAGTGCAATAGAGGGCAATAGAAAACACATGTCTATCTATGTCTATATGTATGTATGTAGGTATGTATGTAAGTGTACTACATGTGCGAAAATGCATTTGCGAAAACCTTTATTGGAATGTTATTCCTTGCCATTAACTTTTGCTCCACTATTAGTGTAACAATAATTTCCAAAGCACGTGTGTACGTTTAATAATAATAATAATAATAATAAAAATAATAAACCCAACGATTTCCCTCCACCCACCCAACCGCACGAGGGGCGCATCCGCATGACGTACGGATATTTTAAAATAAAATTTGGCCAAGGTGTTGAGTGGTAGAAGTTTATTAAACGCCGAGAACTTATACTGCTCAGCTACAGAAAATATAATTCCATCAGCTGGATATACATATGTACATAGAATAAAATATAAAACTACAAATAAAAGTAATAGACAAAAATAGAATAGTCAATTAGAGCGAGAGATTTGTTGTCAATTGTTAAGAGCGCACAACAGAATTTTCCTTATCAGATAAATAGAGTCTGATATATCGAAATGAGTAGAATAATCATTAAAAGATTTACATAAGCAACGAAGTGGTTCGTGTAATTCAAAATTAGTTCTACACTGCTTTAAAAAGATAGGTTGAAAATGTCTTGATGGTCGAATAGGAACATTTAAGTTTATTTCGGCTAGGAGAAATTGACTGCTTATGGATCCTTTCAGTAGTTTAACCAGAAATATTACACCTAACAGTTCCCTGCGGCTTGATAAGGTTGGAAGATTAATAAGCTTCAAGCGACTAGTGTACGAGGGAAGATTTGTCCGTGGGTCCCAATGAAAGTTCCTTAACGCAAAAAGTAAGAACTGTTTTTGAATTGATTCCAGTCTATCGGAATGAACTTGATATTGCGGACTCCAGATTATTGAAGCGTATTCTAGTATAGGTCGTACTAATGTTGTAAACAGGGCTTTAGTTACGTAAGGGTCATTAAATTCCTTAGACCAACGTTTTACAAATGCTAGGATACTTTTAGCTTTGTTTACTGTAGCATTAATATGCAGGTTAAAGTGGAGCTTACTATCAAATCTTATTCCTAGGTCAACAAAATCGTAAACCTGTTCCAAACTATAGTTATTAATTGTGTAAGACGCAGGTTGAAGGATCTTCCGTGAAAAGCTCATAAATTTACATTTACTAAGATTGAGTGGCATAAGATTAATATTGCACCACGTAGCGAAGCAATTTAAATCATTTTGTAGGGCAGATCTTTCCTCCAAAGAAGAGTAAGACTTGAAAAGTTTCACATCATCGGCATACATCAGAAGTTTTGAGTTACAAATAGCATAAGAAATGTCGTTTATAAACAGCAAAAACAGATTCGGACCAAGATGGCTGCCTTGTGGAACTCCTGAAGATACGTTAATGATGTTGGAAAAAGCATTTTTAAAAACAACTCTTTGTGTTCTATTAGTGACATATGACGCAATCCATTTTAACAGAATAGGTCGAAAACCAAGAAGATCAAGTTTATGGATAAGTAACGCGTGATTGACCTTGTCGAAGGCTTTGCTGAAGTCAGTATAAATTACATCGGTATTAGCATTATTCCTAAAAGCGTTAGAGACATGAGTTGTAAATTCTAGTAAGTTGGTAACAGTTGATTTACCTCTACAGAAACCATGCTGCGAACTTACTATTGATGAGGAAATGGAATGATTTAGACAATTGGTGACAATAGCCTCAAATAACTTTGGGATAGCCGAAAGCTTTGCTATACCGCGATAGCTTTCGATGGAAGATCTACTTCCAGATTTATGTAGAGGAATTATAAAAGATTCTTTCCACGCTTTTGGGAAAATTCCTGCCTTCAAAGACAGATTAAATAGTGTGGATAATGGCTGGTAAATATACTCGGCGCATTTGTTTAAAAATATTGAAGGAATCATATCTGGTCCGTAGTTTATGGACTTCTTTATTGTTTTAAGCAAAAATAAAACCTCTTCGGGATCTATAAAAGGGCATTCAAATGTGTTATTCTGAAAAACTTGATACGGGTATTCATTAAAGCTAACATTAGTATTGGAATAATTTGATTCAAAGAAGAGGGCAAAAAGGTTCGCGACATCTTGGCTATCACTGGCATCACTATCACGATATCTCATAGATGATGGGAATCCCATTACTCTACGTTTCGAGTTTACAAAACCATAAAACGATTTCGGGTTGGAAAAAATGTTCTTTTTCATTTTAAATATATAAGACTTATAGCACTTTTTTTTCAGAAGTGAGTACTTATGACGCAGAACTGAGTATTTCATATAATCCTTTTGAGAACCAGTCTTCTTATATATTTTAAAGAAGCGCGATTTTTTATTTTTTAAAGCTCTTAACTCTCTAGTGGCCCAAAGATACAAAGGTTCATTATATTTGCGTTTATGTTTCGGTACGTATTTCTCAAAAAGGTTAAGAATCGTGTTATTGAAATGCAAAACATTTAGATCGACGTTTCCATTATAGTCTGGCCATACCAATCTTGAGAGTTCTTTATTAAGTTTATTATAGTTTGCCTTAGAAATACATACATACATATGTATGTATGTATGTACATACATATGTATCATATATTTTAGTCAATTGCCATTTACATTATAGGCACAAACATACAAACGCATCCATATATTTAGTGGTTGGGATAATGTAAGCGACGTTGTTGCATGAAGATACATACATACCTACATATGTATGTAGATATTAGGGATGGGACTATTCGAATAAAAATTATTCGAATAAAAAATCCTTTTATTCGAAAGCTATTCGTAATTCGAATAATATTTATTCGAATAATTTATTCGTATATTCGAATAAATACTATTCGAATAGTACTATTCGAATATCACTATTCGAATACCACTAGTCGCGAATAGCTATTGAATGTATGTATGTATGTTTTTGCTTTTGTAAGTACATCCATATGTATGTACATATATATACGTACTCTGGCTTGCGCGAAGGCAAGTGGAATTCCCAAATTACGCATGTACATACATAATACTATTCGAATAGTATTATTCGAATAGTGTTATTCGAATAGTATTATTCGAATAGTGTTATTCGAATAGTATTATTCGAATAGTACTATTCGAATAGCACTATTCGAATTTTTTCCCACGAATATTATTATTCGTTTATTCGAATAATAATTATTCGAATATTATTCGAAAAAAGTCCCACTACTAGTAGATACGTATATGTACATATGTACTACGTCTAAGTTCATTGACTTGCGGATATTGTTGCATGAAGCGATCAACAGTATCATAGGAAGACATAATCTAGCACATACACACATATTCGAACAAAATGCAAGCCCTGCCACATTTTCACGTACTCGTACATACATAGGTACATACCTACGTGACAAACAAACATTTACACTCATTTAAATGGAATGCGCCGGCATAAAATGCATACATACATACATATGTATGTACTTAGTTGTGGGCATAATCGTATGTAAAGTCATATATGTAAGTATATGTATGTATGTACGACCATAAATATATGTTACGCTCTATGCGAAGCAATAAACGAAATAAACAGAATGCATAAAAAGGATATGCTAGAGGCGAAAAGGTGGCAAGTCTGCTCGCGTATAGTAGAATCAGAGAATGCCGGCTAAACTTTTAGTTTTAGCTACACATTCCCAATAAACACTGAGTTTAGCTATCGATTTGAGAATGACTCGAAAACTAGCGCTTTTCTCAAATCTCTAACGTTAGAGTACGACTCGAGAAACTGTCGAGCAACATAGTGTGCTCAAACAAAATGGAATATAACCTCAAATCGAGAAAATTATCATGCTCGAATCAAATTCTATTGTACATAATTCTCTAATGGTATTCTAATGTGAATTTTAATTTATTTCATAGACATTGAGTTGTCTTCAATCAGCTTCCAATCGGATTCTAGTGAAGTTTTCTATCCTCCTCCTCGATTTTAGAGCAGTTAGACGATTACACTGGAATCGGATTGGCAGACGGGAACATAAACCGGAGTACCAACGCTCTGTACATTTTTCTATCAGCATTCGCTCGTCCTGTTCCGTCCACACTGCCCGCCTTTTACGAATTGACAACTAAAATATACGAACAACAATTTTGTCATATTTTTTCTTTATATACAAAAATATATGTATAATAATATTTAATAATTTCAAACTACTTACATTGATAAATTATTCCCTTATTACTTTTCGCACTTGAATTCCGATTGTTTTGATTACTTCTTGTTACTATTTTTCTTCAGTTTCATTCACAATAGAAATTTTTCTCCAGGGATGTAATTACAAAATGCCCTAATCCGCTAAAATTTTGAGTACTAACTCAAGAGATATTCCGGATTACCTCCAGTTAATTCTCAAGTTAACTCCGAATTAGCAAGATTTTCCGGATTAAGTATCGCTGCGTCTGTCAATGCTATAACGTTAGAGATTGTGCTTGTTGGGTTGCATGTTTAGAAATTAAAAGAAAATTTTAATAATACTAGTCTGCTACTACTGAAAATAAAGTTAATGAAATTGTCATAAGTTGCGCTTCCTCATTGTAAAATTATCTTTTCACAAAGCAAGTCTAAACTCAGTTTCGCATGGCATATTTTTTTAAATAACAAACATTAATGCTTATAAGCATTTTCTTTTTTTTTTTATTATTATGTGTTATAACTTTTTATAGTCATTTTCTGATTTTAAGCGAAAGTAATAGTTAATATTTTTTGTATTCAATTTTTTGTATTCAATTTTCAATTAAATTTGATTGGTTTTTTTTATGAGCTGCAATTTTATTTTTTAATCAAAATTATGCGCTATTATGGGATTAAATATTCTTCAAATTGGATTTTTTTTAATGTCAAAATAATGCGCACAAAAACGATTAGTTCATTGGCAGAGTGGTTATGTTTGTAGCAGAACTAAACACTTTAATCAAAATAGTGTGTAGACAGTCAATGTAGCCACGAATTATATATGTAGGTATGTATGTATATTACATTTAGGTACTCTCTTTTGAAGTTAAGCACAAAATTATGTATTTTTACCGCCTACTTTTTGTTTGCAGCAGCTCAAGAAAAGGCGCAGTAATTTAAGTAACAACAAATGTGAATGCTTTCGAAATGTGGCGTTTTGCTACGGTCCTTTTTCATGTTATTAACTACTTCTATGCCATAAAGCCATATGGCGCGTGATGTTAATTGCGGCTTTCAACGAGCGCAAGACATACGTGATTTTCAAAAAAAAAACTCCAAAAGTTATAAATACTGACTACTGGCTACTGGCACTTTTTGCTCAATGCCCAAAGCAACGGCCAGTGACATTAAGCGCGCGGCAATGGGCCACCGTATAATAAAGTTCAGCCAAGGAAGTATCATTTGCACGCATATACATACGTACAAACATATGAACTTTTACCACTCGCATAGGCTTAAGTTTCAATTAACTATGTACATGCTAGTATTTATGTGCAACCCTAAAGAAAAACACATTTTAAAATCGCCATGCAGCAAAGTAAAAAAAATGAACTGCACTTCTGTGTTTCCTTGTGTATCATGATACCACTTAGATACCACTGCCCACTTATGTTCATACATATGTACATATGTACATATTCGACTTTTCAAATATACAAAGCACGCTGACATAAAAGCGAATACAACTTGGGGGAGGGAACATGGTTTTATTTTGAATTTTACCGCATTTTTTGAGCTTCGCTTTCTACGAAAAAGAAAGCATAGCCACGCCGCACCGCACAGCAGGCGGCATTTACAAACGTTTTCCCGCAGCTGTTAAGCTGTAGTTTTGTTGGTGGCAGTTTAAATATGCGTTAAATGCTTCTTTCTTTGACATTAGATCTGCCAACAAAGCGTATGCCAACATGATGATGATGATTTTGGTTTGAAATTACGGAAATGAAACGCTTTGATACAGAAGAAGAACGAGACCGAAGGAATAGACCCAACAAACACTGAGGTTAGTTATCGATTTGAGAATGACTCGAGAACTAGCCTCATTCTCAAACCTCTAACGTTAGAGGACGACTCGAAAATCTATCGAGAATCATAGCGTTCTCAAACAAAAGGGTACCTAATTCTCAAATCGAGAAAATTATAATTCTCGAATCGAATTCTAATGTAGTTCTCTAATGAGATTCTAATCAGAATTTGCAAATACTTCCAATTGAAATGAAAAACAAAGCTTTGTCTCTTTTTACATGATTTTTTCATTGTTTAGATTTTATTAACGCAATATGTGCCTAAATTGCATATGATTATATATATTGACATGTACATATACCACATTTATAAGAACTGAAATTTAAACAAAATTCAGTCTTATTATTAAAATTAAAGATACTTCTTGTACTTTTTAATGGAAAACATTGTAGTACGGTAATATTAACTTTACCATTTTTAGTATCTAATTTCAATATATGTATGTATATTCAATATATCACAGAAATATATTGAGAACTGATAAAAGTCGTGAGATTTGGCTCCTTCTCTAATCACTCGCTAATCGAATTCTAGTGTAGTTTTCAACCCTAGTTATCGATTTGAGAATATATAGAGAATTACACTAGTTATCTAAGGTAATCTCGACAAAATTTCTAACGTTAGAGACTGTGTTTGCTGGGGAGCTGCTTTACATACTTAACGCGCTTAATTGTTTTATGTAGACACTGTTGTAGTAATTTATTACTAGGTACTAATTTACTATAACAAATAAAAGTGACAGCATTGCATTTCAGGAGACTTTTTACTTATTGACAACTACAAAAACGGAAGAAATTATGCGCGGCTCACAAAACGACGTCTCTTGTTTTGAATAAACTTTAAGAAATTGGAGTTCGAAATTTTCGTTTCTAACAATTTAAGAGCCCTAACATCTTAGCAGGAAAATTTTCTTTTAAGGAAGCACGCCTCGAAAAAATTACAACAAATATCTCGTAAACTAAAAGTCTCCGGCAAGTTTTTATTTCAGTTCTGAGATCTCTGAGAGTCCCTCTAAACGCCTGAAAAAGTGATTTTACTCGTGGCGTGCTTCCCTAATATAAAGCCCAGCCATATTAGCTGCCAAATGCAGCTTAAATTATAGAGAAATATCAGAAAGAACATAACGGAGTTTAAATTATGAGCGCGTATTTTATTAAAGCAAATATTTTTTGCCATTTACCAACAGATATACATACATACATACATATATATGTACATATGTACATACATACATATAAGCAAATAGTACAAGGCACCAAACCACCTGTTATATTTACAGCTGGTTTGTATTGTATACACCCCAAATGCCGCATGCAGTTACCCTGCTTTTCAAATATACAAACAAAACACACATGCAAGTACATTAAATACTCAAGAATAATGAAAGGGTGTAGAGATTTCGAAAGCAAAACTTACCGAGAATAGAGAAAGTGGGATTTTGTAGCAAGGCAAGCGCAGGAAGTTCGACAACAAAAACATACACTTTGTATGTATGCCAAGTTACAAAGCATTGGGGTGTGCGCTCATTAACTAGAAGAAGTGAAAGATTTATCTTCTATTGCATGAACCCTTAAGAATTTACAGCTGCACAACAACACGTAACTCCCTATACAAGACACACAGCAACAACAACAACAACCTTGTTAACTTGCCACAATGCCACTTTATTATAAATTTTTCTATTTTTTTTTTTTTTTTTTCAAACAATCAACTTAAAGATTTTGATGGGGAAAATAGATATATGTACATACATACATGTATGCAGTTTAAAGTGCATAGCTGCACATTTTCATATACATACATACATACATAACATAGAAACAACATTGCATTAAATGCGCCACAACATGTCATAGTTTTCATGCCACCAAAAAGTCAATAACCTCCTAGAGAAAAATTGCTGCACAGGCAGGAAAAACAACCGCACTTCTGGTCCACATACAAAAACGACACCAGAAAAGCAAATAATATGGGGTTCACACACATAGGGTAGATAATACAAAAAATGTATCCTTGTTTGAGAAAAAGTACACATTATTACATGACTTAATAAAAAATATTTATTGTCGAAGCCGACTAAGGGCGAAATGTGGTAAATTGCAAAGTAATAATGAAAACATAAAGGTGCATGTAGATAGGGCTAGAAATGCTTGCATAAATGAACAAATTTAAATGCATATATATGTATGTACATTCACACATACATACATACATAATATATATATATATATACGTATATAACGCGCTATCCTGTAAGGCCCTTATTTCTTACATTTCGGTCCCTAAAATGACAGCTGAGTGTTTTGTTGCACGTAAAACACAGATCGAGCTACTACGCGAGGGAGAGTGAATATTACATATTTACATATTTGAAGTGGTTATACTCTAATGAAATATATTGATATGTTTATTCAAAAGTAAAAAAAAGTAGCCTGCAGAATCTAAAGGAACTAGAAGGATTTCAAAGACTTTCTCATGTGATCAAAAACTTGGTTGTAGGTCCTAGCGAAAATTTAGTAAAATACACCCTAAAATATTTTCAAAAATTTCAAAAATTTCAACACTGCTTGTGCAGTTTTGAAACATTAATATATGTATAATAGCTGGCGATTGCTATTATTTATTCTTAAATTCTTGTTCACTCATACATATCTACATGCATACATATGTCATATCATGCATACCCTGTAGGGAAAATTTCTAGTTCCGAGATACATATGTAGTTCACTTCTAGTGCATTTTTTGCAACTTCTAATGCGATCTAAATCTCTTGTGTATATTATCAGCTGGCGAATTTAACACGGCGATGTGCTAGGCGGTGTCAATTGTTACCCTCTGCACTACGTTTTCGATAGTTCCGAACTAGTACTAAATTCTATAGTTTGCACGAGTTCGTTTATTGGCACAATTACGAAAGTTTTGCACTGCTAGCAACAAGTTCTTACAAATTCTATAGTTTTACATCTGTCACTTAAGTACAGCATTTGACACGCTTCATGCAAGTGGCTGGATAGCGCAGTGGCTAACGCGTGTGACTTGAAATCGGACGAGCGCCGTTCGATGCTGTCGCTGTCAATCATTTTTTTTTAAATTGTTTTTTTTATTTATTTATTTTTATTAAATAGAAATATAAAAAATATGTTTTAAGGTTAAACAAATAAGAAAAATATTGATGAGAATTGTAAAAAACTATTTAACAAGCATTTTCCCAGCATAAGCTCAAGCAAATGTCAACATTTCATATCATACAAGTGAAGATGCAAATAGAATATACGCTTTATATAAAATGCTTCATTAACCATCTGAGAATTGCAGAAATATACATACTTATAAAGTCGACGACAATTGAACAAACGAAAAATATTCATAGAATTTTGGTCATTTCGAAATGACATACAAATCAAAGTGTGTGTCTTATATTGGTCACCCAATTAACTCCCTTCTGAACTGTTGAGAGTCTAACTAGTTACAATTGAGCTAGTTCCTTTTTGACATCTTTTCGCTAGCTCGCAACTAGAAATTTTGCACGCTAGTTATTGAATTCCCTGCAGGGTACTAATATTTCGTACAAGAGTGTATGTATGTACTTGCTTTGATTATATGTATGTATATAAAAAAGCACAGACTAAAAGAAGAAGAATTATGAACGTCATTATTAATTCAGTGAACTGCAATGCAAGGCAGGCAGGCAGACAACGGCGATAAGTTCATGCGATTCGGTTATTACGTGTTTTTATTTTTTGCTTTTTTTTGTATATGTACCTACTACGTATGTTTGTAAAGGTTGTTGCTAATATATATAGGTATAAGCTAATATAATTTTTCGTTGTTTTTTACTGTTTGCCATTTACGTCAACGTGGCCGCTGTGGTGCAGTGGGTAGAGTGCTCGCGTGCTGTGCCAGAGGTCTCGGGTTCAAACCACGGTCCGAGCCAAACACCAAAACAATTTTTCAATTAGTAAAATTCCAATTATTGGGTTTTTTAAGAGCAGCGGTCACCTCTCGGCAGTGGGCGGCATACCCTCCGAGAGTATTTCTGCCATGAAAAAGTTTCTCACAAAAAATGCATTCGCCGTTCGGAGCCGGCATAAAACTGTAGGTCCACCCAATTAGTAGGAAAAACAAAAAAGGAGCACACCTCGAATTGGGAGAGAAGCTCGGCCATAAAACTCGTCAGAGTTATAATAGCGCCATTGTATTATTATTATATCATTTACGTCAAATATACACCATGCGTTCATTGCCATTTCATGCAATTTGTTTATCAGTCAATAACCTCTGCATTGTTTATTAGAAATTTTTTTTGTGGTTTTGGCTTTTTATTATATTTTTTTTTTTGTTTTTGCCAAAAAAATATTTGTTTAAGCTTTCATTATTTAACTTCGCTAAATTTGGGCTGCATTTTGAGCTTAGAAAGTGATAGAACTAGTAAATTTGTTTGCATAGCAAGTGAGCAGTTTGAGTAGGAAAATTGAGTGAGTTGAAGTGAAAGAAAAGTCGAAAAAGCAAAGAAAAGAAATTATCTATTATAAAACATAAACCTGTTATTATAAGAATACTAGTTATGAGAATATTCAATAAGCCATATTTTGTGCACTATTACGAG
The DNA here is from genome assembly GCA_960531455.1 of Urophora cardui. Lineage (NCBI taxonomy): Eukaryota > Metazoa > Arthropoda > Insecta > Diptera > Tephritidae > Urophora > Urophora cardui. The sequence goes on from OY482672.1 coordinate 145,682,518, forward strand.
TATCAGAGTCAATTTAAGTAAATACGCAATACAATTTCTTAGGAATTACACGTGTGTGAAAATGTCAACACTTCGATAAAATAATATTGTTCACACGCGCATAAACACGTTCTTCTAAATACTTACCTATGTACATATGCATATGCAAATATGTAATTAATTATATATGTATACATGCTTACAATTATCTATTGACATATACATACATACCCACAATGGTCTATTTTGCATACATACATATGTAAATACATATGTACATACATACGCACTTTTCGGCTTTCGATCCCTGCAAAAATCATTGGATTATATGCTCCATTTGTGGTAGGTTGGAGTACTTTCAAAGTGACCACTAACATAGCCCAAACGACCGATTCGTGTATCTGCATCGGTTCGTAGTTAGCCGAACATAACAAAAACCAAATTTTTATCACGACGACGACGATATGTGTATACATATATAACTACATACATACATATGTTTGTATGTATACACGTCATTCGTCGTCGTCGCGATAAACATTTGTTTTTTTTGTTATGTTCGGCTAACTGTTAGGTACTCCATCAATTAATCCAATGTAGCTACTCCATGGATTAATTTGTTTGTTATGCGGGGCTGGAGTATATACTCCATTGCAATGACATGCTATGTTAAATGGACCATATTTTTTGTATGAAATGTGGCAAGTTATGGAGTAATCGGTTGGCCCATAGCGAGCACTCCATGGATTAGCGACTGGAGTACTCGGAATTTTTGCAGGGATGCTTCCCCCACTAAAAAAAAAAAAAAAAAAAACATACATACATAAGTACATACACCTAAATAATATCACCTTTTTTAATGGCGTAGAATTTTTATTGAGTCCAGCCAGCCAGCCAGCCAGCCAGAGGCGGAAGTTCATTAACCGGCGCACAATGGGAACGTTTCATACAAAAAACGGCCATAAATAGTAAAAATGGACCTAGAGTGCTCAAATTTTGAAAATAAGCTTTTTTTATGAATATTAGTACATGGTGTAAAAATTAACTTAATCTGATGACAAATTCTCCCACCCCCCCATATAACGGGTGTCGCGAAAAACCATTAAAATGCATTTATTTTCGAAACTAATTAAGTTACAATGCTGAAATTCAGTATGCAAGCTTCTTTGATTAATATTAGTACATGGTGTAAAAATGAACTTAATCTGATGACAAATTTCCCCACCCTCCATATAACGGGTGTCGCGAAAAACCATTAAATTGCAATTATTTTGGAAATTAATTAAGTTACAATGCTGAAATTCAGTATGCAAGCTTCTTTGATGAATATTAGTACATGGTGTAAAAATGAACTTAATCTGATGACAAATTCTCCCACCGCCCCATATAACGGGTGCCGCGAAAAACCATTAAAATGCATTTATTTTCGAAACTAATTAAGTTGGAATGCTGAAATTCAGTATGCAAGCTTTTTTGACGAATATTAGTACATGGTGTAAAAATGAACTTAATCTGATGACAAATTCTCCCACCCTCCATATAACGGGTGTCGCGAAAAACCATTAAATTGCAATTATTTTGGAAATTAATTAAGTTACAATGCTGAAATTCAGTATACAAGCTTCTTTGATGAATATTAGTATATGGTGTAAAAATGAACTTAATCTGATGACAAATTCTCCCACCCCCATATAACGGGTGCCGCGAAAAACCATTAAAATGCATTTATTTTCGAAACTAATTAAGTTGGAATGCTGAGGGGCAATTATATATATAGGTATAAGCATATATTTATAACTACTTCAAAAATATTTATTTAATTATCTACATATGTGACGTTTATCTATACTTATTTAAAATCTGTACTCTTAGGGCTTGGATCCCCACGTAAATTTCCATTTATAAGGTAGCGGCACAGGTGGGAGACGAAATAGATAAATGCAAATATCAACAAGTTTATGCGTACCAACGACTTTATACCATTTATGAATGATAGAAATTAAATTTTATCTGTTTAATTGAATAAGTTACAAATACTCAAATTTATCTTGTACAAATGAACAATCCGTTGTATGGGAGCTATATTTTATACTGGATTTGGGCGATTCCGACAAATGATAAACTTTACATAAAAATACATAGTATTTCGGCACAAAGTTATAACACTATTTCATGTTCATGGCTGGTATAAAAAGCAGCAAATGATAGTATATCGCTCATTTACTTCTATACTATCATACCTTAATAAGCTGATTTTACGAAAAAGCCATTTAAGTTTTCGATCGCTATATATGTATGTACATCAATAGTACATATAGCACAGATAATTTTTTGATTTCAAACTCTAAATTTTCCATATATCAGACCGAAATTTCGTCATATAATGCACATACATATATGTACATACACACACATGCATGCATACCCATCCTTACCTGAAAACTCGCGTTTTTGAGTTATGATACTTTTGAAGTAAATAGGCTAAAAGTAAGTATATATGTAAATATTCTATATAAAATTGCATATTAGCGATTTTAAAGCCTAAACATATGTCAATGCTGCTCATCAATGCTTTTCTCTCTAGCTACACATGTGTACATATGTATGTACATCCATAGTGATAGCGCGCATATACACCTCGTCGAAAAATATGAATTAGTGAGAAGAGCGCTCGTGAATGATGAAACTGACTATGGGGGGTTATAATGCACACTTGGGGTGAACATATATTAAAAAATTGAGGAGACCTTTTCTATTTTTTTTTATTTGATTTCAAACTTTTGGATTTTTTTTGATTTTTTTTTTACCCTACAAAAAAAACAATATATATGTCGTTTTCGATTCGCCATCACACAAGCGAGGTCGGATCGAACAAAAATGTTTGAACCCATAATGAGTAGTAGCCATACTCGCTAACTTGTCGATAAAAATTTCCCTCTGCTCGCTATCATTCACATATAAATTTGACAGAAGGAAATTTATAACCAGCAGAGAAATTGTGAATCGAAAGCGGCTATAATAGAATCTATATAGCTAATTCAAAAATGAGCTGCTGTATTTCATATTGTGAACCATTTTCTATATTACAGATGTAAATTGGATGATAGATCTTCTATACACTTTATTTTTTTAATTTTGAATATGTCATTATAAATGTAATTTGAAAAATGCACTTTTAACCAGTTAGGAGAATAATTAAAACACGCGAAGGCGCGCGTGAAATTAATATCTGTTAATGTGATCTGATAAAGAATATATTAGTTCATAACACAAAAAAAAAACCAAGATACCTTTTTTTTTGTTTTTTTTATTTTATTCCTTAAAGTGGACGAAGAAAAATTTTTTTCTATATTTTTTTATCAGTATTTGAAAAATCATATAAAATCAGATTTCGAAGTTAGAAGAAACGAGATTACTTCCTGGAAAAGTAGAGGTCATTTTCTATATTTAGGTGTCAAAACCACATATATACGTCGATAAATGGCTTAGATAGAGCTTTTCGTATCAGGTCATAAAATTCATAATTCATATGACATATTTTTTGTTCAACTTTGAGCACCCTATATGGCTAAACGAATTTTGCATGGGCTTTTTTTTTTGTCCCATAAGATATCTGTCGATTGCAGTTAAAAAATATTTATTTATCACTACTTTAATTTCGAATTTATTTTTGGCCAAAAAATCCCATTGTGCGGCGGTGCAAGCAAGTTGAAGGTCGTATTTGTTTTTGTTTTGTGTGTGTGTGTGTGTTATTGCGCTAAAAGTACTATTTAAGCGTGCAATTACCGCAAAACTACTTAAGTAGGCATGTGCACATGCAAAATAAAAAAACGTGTGATTAGCTAAATATGCATGCGTGTATGTAGGTAAGGAGTCGTAAAAAATATACTTTAAGCGTGTTCTAAATGGGAAAATTCTTTATTTTTTTTTATATGTATTTATTATCACTACCCAACTAGCGATTTTTTGGCATTTTCGTACAAAGCTTTAAGCATATTTTTTATGCATATGACACACTTTTTCACTTTCAAATGTTTGCTGAGTTTTTTGTGGGAATGAAAAATGCAACTAAAAAAGTTAATTATATGTATGTTTATTTGCTTGTTGTGCATACATACTTACATATCTGAAGCAAAATAGGCGTGCGAGTGTAATAAAAAATGTTGCGTTTCCTAACTGCTAATGCAAATAATGCAAATAATGCAACAAGCGCTCGTACATACATATGTATGTACATATTATGCACATACATATCTACATATCTACATACATATGTATATGTACATAAAGTCATAAAAACAACGCCATGAAAAAAATACAATAAAGAAATTTAAATGCAATTGACAATGGCAATGACAATGACAATGGCCATATAATCATAATGAACGTACGACCTTGATGGCAATGAACCCAAAAAATTATATAGACATACATACTACATACATACAAACATATACATATATGTAAATGAACATAAGAAGAACATTAAAACATTATTGCGCAAATAGCAAATTCTTATGATTTATGATTGTTGTATCAAAACAAGCGTCAAATTTCAATTATTTTTTAACAAAGAATGCAGCAAAAGCCAAAAGTGGACTATGTACCTACCTATTAATTGAAATATATTTTTTCAATTTCTAGTATGAAAGAGCTGAGAGCTTCTTTCAACGCTTTGATACCCTCACTGATAATGAGATAACTGTGAGCTTTTAGTCACTCAACTATACATACATACATACATATGTAAGTGCCAAAATGACGCGAATTTATATAAACTGTTGGTGAAAGCCTGTCACTCCGGCTGAATTCCTTCATATATATATGTACATATACACGAGCAACAGCAATATAGCCAATATCTTAGACTGCAAAAGAAGATAAGAAATACGATGATGCAACTCTTGCAACACAAAGATATTGCAGTTTCGTAATTTAAATGCATAAATACATTCATACATACATTTATAAGTGTTACATTAACCCCTGATAAGCAAGTGCGCCCCTTTCGCCACATTTCTCCAATTATGTATGTGCAAGCGCCGCCAATAAACTTCCGGCGGCGCACAATCCAAAGCAAAAATGTCGGCTACATGAAACAATAAGATAAAAAATAAATTTATGAAGCAACATTTACACATATGTACATACATGCATACATGGTCGCAGACTTACTCACAACACAATGCAACAAATTAAAAGAAGTTGGCACTATGCATATATGCACATATATCTGGTTTAATTAGATTAATTAGCCGGCATATTTTTTTGCAATAAACATATATATAATACTTCTATATTGCTAACAACCTATCTACTCAATGTGTTTCAGTTCTGGTCGCGCTGAACTCGTTTCTCACTGCATATGTAATTTGTGCGCATGCGTCAACACAAGCAAAAGTCGTATATGTGAATATATGTCACACACACATTTGTAAAATTGTAGTAGCATTACAAAAAAAAACAGAAGGGGGATTTAAAGGGGTCGTTATTCCCTTCATATAAAACTTTCATGGTCGTTATAAAAACACAAAGCAGTAGATTAAACAATGAAATGCCAATCTTTCGAAAACAAAATTGTACACATGCATTTATTATTTCAACGTAGTTCACAACCAAATAACTTATGTATGCATACCTACATGCAGTAAATCACTAAAACGAATTATCACTTTATAATATGCCACTCTCTCACGAACGCAAATACACAGCGACTATTCTTGTTTTCTGCGGTGGCGATAAATTCATACATACATACATTCAACAACGAAGAATGCCTCACACAAATTTACGAATGCAAAAGAATATTCGCGAGCGTTCAATGAGCGCCAGCGTTGAAATTCATTTTATGCGCTCGTGAGCGTCCAATGAGCGCTCTTTGAAAATTCATTTTTATTCATGCATATGTATGTAGGTACATATATTCATACCCATATCTTTGTTAAATAAAATACCTATGTATTTCATAGTATCAAATTTTTCTGTAGTCCCCCATGTCTTTGAAAAGAAATGTATAACGACACCCATGGAATCTTGCTTCCCTTTCTTACAGTATATCGTTACTGTGAAGTTTGACCAACAAAACAATTGAATAGTAGCAATATAGAAGTATTATATATATGGCAATAAATAATCGAGCTGATCGTTGGGCAGTTTTATGTATGATTGTATGTATGTACATATATATGTGTGTAAATGCATGATGTAATTAATAGCAGCGGCCTAACCAAAGTCACACAGTTCATTTGTGCATGGCATATTTAATAAATTATTAAAAAGAAATTTCAACGAGTGTATGTACATAAACAGTGTTGCCAGGTTAACCTTTTCGAGGCTAGATTTAGCCCTTTTTTTGTCCTTTAGCCTCATAATTTTCGGTTTAGCTTCGTGGCTTTTTTCTAGCCTTTTTTACTCAAAATGTTACTTGTACTAATTTGTATAACAAGAACTTGCAGTAATTCATGTGGACGCCGTTGTACGTATGCGACGCCATGAATGTGTTCTGACCGTAAGGTTTTTATAGCAACCTTGTTACATTGTTGTCAAAATATAGTAGGCCTGGTTTTCCCCGAAATATATACATGCATACATATGTTCTTTTATTTCGAGTTGTAGGAGTGAGTAATGACACGATTTTTTGGGAGTTGTCGAATTTGTATTTAGTTTTTTGGTATTACCACTCAGTAATGCAGAGGTTGAACGAATTTTTAGTGCCATGAACATTTTAAAAACTAAGCTAAGGAACAGATTAAAAACCAAAATGCTTCATTCGCTGCTTAATATTAGATGTTCATTAAAACGCGTATCCAAATGCTGTGATGGTTTTGAAATTTCTGATGATCTCACCTCTATGGTAAATGCGCGAAATTTATACGAAACCTCAAGCTCTTCTGGTTCATCAGACGAAGATGATATTATTTAATTAACTAGTTTGGAGTGATTTTTTGTTCTATGTATAAGTATTTATTTAAAAAACAAAGTCATGTACTAGTCAAGAAAATGTGCCTGATATGTGTTCAAACATGAATAGTTCCTTTAAGTAATGTTTATAGTTTTTATATGCAAATGAACAAAACTTAAATAAATAAAATTTGAATGAATTTCTTAAAAAAAATGCTGACTTCTTTTTAGCTTCTTTTTTTTAGTTTCAGCCTTTTCTAACTTTTTTAAACGGTTTTATTTAGCTCACCCCGTTTGTTTTATTATTTATTCTTTATTCTTGGGTCAAATTTAGTAATTCAAATTTCACCCTCTTCCTGTCAACCGATTAATCTGAAATTTTGCACGCATGTATAACCCCGATGACAATGCAATATTATGAAAAAAAAATTCCGATAGGTGGCGCGTGGGTCGCTATATTTACAAAAATCGCATTTATGGTCCTATTTGGCTGAAATTCGGAACATGTATTACTACCTTGAAAAGAAATATTTTCTTAAAAAAAAAATTCCGCTAGGTGGCGCGTGGGTCGCTATATTTACAAAAATCGCATTTATGGTCCGATTTGGCTGAAATTCGGAACATGTATTACTACCTTGAAAAGAAATATTTTCTTTAAAAAAAAATTCCGCTAGGTGGCGCGTGGGTCGCTATATTTACAAAAATCGCATTTATGGTCCGATTTGGCTGAAATTCGGAACATGTATTACTACCTTGAAAAGAAATATTTTCTTAAAAAAAAAATTCCGCTAGGTGGCGCGTGGGTCGCTATATTTACAAAAATCGCATTTATGGTCCGATTTGGCTGAAATTCGGAACATGTATTACTACCTTGAAAAGAAATATTTTCTTTAAAAAAAATTCCGCTAGGTGGCGCGTGGGTCGCTATATTTACAAAAATCGCATTTATGGTCCGATTTGGCTGAAATTCGGAACATGTATTACTACCTTGAAAGGAAATATTTTCCTAAAAAAAACTTCCGATAGGTGGCGCGTGGGTCGCTATAGAGGCGTTGGACTGCAATAAACTAACGGGCAAGAAACCTTGCAATAATGAAGCACTAAATGAATTAAACAGAATGCGAAATAAAAACTAAAAACTAGAAAATAAAAATAGGTAAAAAAACTTTTTAAGTTAAACGGTTTTATGTTATACATACATTGCAATGTTTAAGATAAATGTACTAAAAACCAAAAAATAATAAAATAGATACAGTCGTGGGAATTATAAACATTTGCATAGACTAGACTAAAATAAAACCGGGGGGCACGTCAATTGTCTACAAATTATCGACTTAATGTGCGATAGAAGAATCGTTTAATTCGTCGTTAGGCAGTTGGCCCGCAGACGGTGAGGAAAATACTTACTATTTTCTTGCTCATGGAAATTCCAATAGTTATACACTCCATGTTAATAAAAGAGATGTTTCAACTAGTTTATCGTTGGACATTCACACTAGGAATCGTTTCACTGCTCGTAGTTTGTCTTTAATCGACAAAACATATGATAAAAGTACTACTCGCTCACCACTATGAAACCCTAAAACTCGCTTATAATCGAGCTTGCTAGCTTTTTTCCACATTCTAGCCCTACTTATCACACGTCCATCGTTGTCGGTTGAACAACTGCCTAATTATAGTGTAACATTACAAAACAAACATTTTAATCAACGATTGTAGACAATTGACGTGCCCCACGGTTTTATTTTAGTCTAGTCTATGCAAATGTTTATAATTCCCACGACTGTATCTATTTTATTATTTTTTGGTTTTTAGTACATTTATCTTAAACATTGCAATGTATGTATAACATAAAACCGTTTAACTTAAAAAGTTTTTTTACCTATTTTTATTTTTTGCCAATCTAGCCTCGTTTTTCTTCATGACCTGGCAACACTGTACATAAATACCAAACATACATACTACCTATACAGGCAAATACAAATTTTCTGGCAGCCCATACTTACTTACATAGGTGCTAAACGTGTGTGCATGTCATTTGACGTACATATCGTCGGTCTTCTGCCAGAAACACGAATGTGAAATTTTTTCTATGTACGATGTCTGCTCTTTATCGGGTATATATTGATGTAATAACAATTAATATTGGTTTAAATTCTTACGTAAACATACATACATAATATGTACTTGTATGTACATAAGCATATACCCTGCAGTAAATTTGTTTCACTGCTGAAGGATCAGTGATGATTCCTTGTTGAATATTCATCACTGTCGTCATAACTCAGTATATTTTTATTTCTTTTTGTTTTTTTTTTTCTGAGGAAAGCAAACCATTTATATGAAAAAATCATCAGTCTTTATATGAAAGTATTCACTGATGCCTCCTCGTCATAGGTGAATTGCATCAGTGATTCATTAAGGATTCATTGCGGATTTTTACTGCAGGGTATACAAATATTAATTGTTATTATATCAATATATACCCGATGAAGAGCAGATATCGCACTTAGAAAAAATTTCACATTCGTGTTTCTGGCAGGGGACCGACGATATGTAAATTCGAGCAATATTTAATTACATGGATACCGCAGCTTTATTATTAGTGAATTGTTTTTTTGCACTTTTTGTTTTCTTTTTTTGCATTTTTCGTGTTTTTAATAAAATTACCGCACACTGAGCCATATTGAGGTTTAGTCGTCGCCGTCGTCTCCCCCATTTTGACATTCACACTCAACAAAATTACGCGCTGCTACGTGAAACAAGTTCCTCTTGACCGCAGGCCATTGATCCCGGGCAGCACTTGCTGCATTTCTACGTACGTACATACTTTATTACATACATACATGTATAATGTATGTATATACTTGTTTGTTTGTAAGCACTGTTTGCATGCACTGCACGCCGATTCTGTACGGCCTGTTTTTGCCATGGCGCTTTTAGTTTAGTCACCCCAAATTTAATTTAGCCGGTATCGGTTACCAAAAAAAAAAGCAAAATAAAAATAGGTAAAAAAACTTTTTAAGTTAAACGGTTTTATGTTATACATACACTGCAATGTTTAAGATAAATGTACTAAAAACCAAAAAATAATAAAATAGATACAGTCGTGGGAATTATAAACATTTGCATAGACTAGACTAAAGTAAAACCGGGGGGCACGTCAATTGTCTACAATCGTTGATTAAAATGTTCGTTTTGTAATGTGGTGGAACATGCAATGTATGTTTAACATAAAACCGTTTAACCTAAAAAGTTGTTTTACCTATTTTTATTTAAATAGAGCGACTCACGCGCCACCTAGCGGCTCCAATTTTTTTTTTAACATTTGTAAATTATTTAAGTAATGCACATGCTAAATATCAGCCAAATCGGTCCATAATTAGGATTTTCAGTTTTAATTACCCCGATTTCAGCTCCACCTAGCGGAATTTTTTTTTTAAGAAAATATTTCTTTTCAAGGTATTACTATACATGTTCCGAATTTCAGCCAAATCGGACCATAAATGCGATTTTTGTAAATATAGCGACCCACGCGCCACCTAGCGGAATTTTTTTTTAAGAAAATATTTCTTTTCAAGGTAGTAATACATGTTCCGAATTTCAGCCAAATCGGACCATAAATGCGATTTTTGTAAATAAAGCGACCCACGCGCCACCTAGCGGAATTTTTTTTTTCATAATATTGCATTGTCATCGGGGTTATACATGCGTACAAAATTTCAGATTAATCGGTTGACAGGAAGAGGGTGAAATTTGAATTACTAAATTTGACCCAAGAATAAATAATAAATAATAAAACAAACGGGGTGAGCTAAATAAAACCGTTTAATTAATAAAAAGGGCATTAAACGTGGTAAATATTGCGAAATTCAAACTGCTAAAATCAGGTTAATGCTTTCTTCTCATTACATATTATTACATATGAACATACATATTAAAGCAAAAGCAAATGCAGGCAAATATTTTTTTGTACACACATGCGCTAGTTAATTTGTTAGGAATTCTTGCTAAAAGAAATTTTTGCTGGCGGCTGCACCATTAATTTTTTTTTTTTTATTTTGTTTTTGTTTTTCGTTTTTTTTTTTTTGTTTGTGTTATACAAGTTTTACTCCACTGCCTGCAATAATTTATTAGTCACGTACGAAAATTCCAAAATCCAAATTAATTTGGTGTGTTACTTATGTATGTACATATCGACGCTTCCAAACAAAACTGTACTAAGTCTGAAAACTGTGTTTTGCAAGAGAAGCTCTCAAAGTTTAAACTCGATATGAAACTTCAGTTGTATGCTAAGTATATTTTCACTTGTAACTTCTGTTTGGATTGAACTATCACCACCAAAACTCGACAATATCAAGGTTAGGGTACGCTTTATATAAAACCGTAAGAAAAAATAGAAATTTGCTACGTGGTTTTTCATGGCAAGCTCTTAAAACATTTATTCTGTAAAAGCTAGAGTTGTATTATATGTACACTTTTGCTTATAACTTTTGATTGGATTGTCCGATTGATACCAAAATTAGACAACGTCTAAATTAAGACACGTAATACTTGAAAACGCCAAAAACGGGAAAATATACTATGTCGACTTAGTACAGTATTGTTTGGAAGCGTCGATATGTATGTATGTATATACAGTTAATATATGCATTTGTATTATTAACTTGCAAATAAATTTAAATCAGCCGGAAAGACTTAGAGCAAAAAGAAAGCGTGTCTTTGTTTGTTTGTGTATATGCACTTTCGATATCGCCAAAGCAAAACGCCGATGTCATTGACATGTTTATTGAAATGAAATTTTAGAACGTGCAGCGTAGAGAACAACGACCTCTAAGTATAATTAATTTTTTTTGTGTATTTGTTTTTATTTTTTGGGTGGTTTTTATTTTGTTTAATCCAAAAGCCACGACGAGACAAATTGTGTGGTCAAAATTCAATTAAGCAATTTCTAAATGAATTTTGATTCTGTATATTTTGTTATGGGGCAGCCCTCCCACAGAGCAAGCGGTCAAAGACATTTAAGGAGGCAGCGCGAGATCGGATTTTATGCAGAAAAAGGCATTGTAATAATCTGCATGCACTGTGAAAGTGATATTAACCCAACAAGCACTGAGATTAGATATCGATTTGGGAATTACTTTGAGAACTACATAGCCCCTTGCTTAAATCTCTAAGGTTAGAGTAGGATTCGAGAAACTATCGAGAATCATAGCGATCTCAAACAAAATGGGACATAATTTCAAATCGATAAAATTGTCATGCTCGTTCTGTGATGAGATTCTAATAAGAATTTGCAAATATGTACTTCCTTTTCTAACCAATTTCTAATTGATTTCATAGACAATTCTGACCGATCACAATAAAGCGCGCAGTCGTTTCTATTTCGTGCTGATTGGCGGAAATACCAAGGGAGGACGGGTCAGTCTTTAGCTGCCTAAAGCTGGATATCCACATCATATGAAATTATAATAATATAATACAATGGCGCTATTATAACTCTGACGAGTTTTATGGCCGAGCTTCTCTCCCAATTCGAGGTGTGCTCCTTTTTGTTTTTCCTACTAATTGGGTGGACCTACAGTTTTATGCCGGCTCCGAACGGCGAATGCATTTTTTCTGAGAAGCTTTTTCATGGCAGAAATACTCTCGGAGGGTATGCCGCCCACTGCCAAGAGGTGACCGCTGCTCTTAAAAACCCAATAATTGGATTTTTACTAATTAGAAAAATTCTTTTGGTGTTTTGCTCGGACCATGGTTTGAACCCGAGCACTCTGGCATAGCAGGCGAACACTCTACCCACTGCACCACAGCGGCCACATATGAAATTGAAATTGCTCAAGAAAAAATTGGCATTTATAGCCGGGTATCCACATCACAAGAAATGCTAAAACTCCATATAAAAAAACGCTCAAGAAATAGTCAAGAAATTTTCTTGTGTCAAATTTTCTTTAGGCAATATCCACTTCACAAGAAAATCTATTACAAATTTTGACGAAAAATGGGGTTGGCAACGCTGGTTTTGCCAAGAAATATATACGATTGTATATATTTCTTGAAGAAAAAATGAAACGTCAAAATTACTTAAGAAATAAATGCCAATTTTTTCTTGAGCAATTTCTTATGATGTGGATACCCAGCTTATTTCTTAATTAATTTTGACGTTTGATTTCGTGGCGAAACCAGCATTGCCAACGCCATTTTTCGTCAAAAATTGTAATAGATTTTCTTGTGAAGTGGATACTGCCTTAAGGAAATTTGACACAAGAAAATTTCTTGGCTATTTCTTGAGCGTTTTTTTATATGGAGTTTTAGCATTTCTAGTGATGTGGATACCCGGCTTAACAAAGCCTAACCCAAACACCTTACAATTATTTTGCAGATTCGCTTGGCAATTAACTGAAAAAAAATGGTTATATTACCACGTGCTTGCAAATTGCTTATCTGTTTTGGGCATTTTTAATTACTCTCATCCGGTAAGGTAACGCCCATAGCGGCATGTATGTACCAACGTAAGCACAAAATATGTGATGTCATTAAATAGTTAAATTTTTGTGTAAGTACTTAAAGTATTTCTTAAAGCAGACAGCCACACATACGACACAATGCTAGTAACGCTACACCCTCATTCAACAATTGTTTTACTTCTTTCCCTTTATTCGTTAAAATATTTCCATATAAACAATCGTTAAGTTAGGTATCATTTTTTTGGTTGGTTATTTGGCACGTTGCTCGTTTGCTGTCTGCGCCCTCTACCGTCGCGTCGTGCTTACGGTTCATCTGACGACGCGTCATAAAATAACCTTCAATAGCAGTCTAGACTGTCGTCGTTTATACGCCCTATTAGTAGATTTTATTTTCGTGTGCTTTTTGCTTATTTTTTATTTCTTTTTTGCTTATTTTTTTTTTATTTCTTTTTTGCTTATTTTTTGTTTTTATTTTTGCTTATTTTTTTTTGTTTTCTATTTTGCTTATTTTATTTTTTGGCTATTTTTTTCATGTTTTTATAACGAATTTACATAAGTAAGCTTTTGTTGCTGTCAATGTCCTTCGTGGTTGTCATTTGACACTGCTGCGCTGTTGTTGTGCTTTCATTCTATTTTACACGCGTACTTGCTCTCATCTCTCTAGCCCTAGACACTGTAATGGCAGTTGCTCGTATCAGTCGTTAACTTACTATTTATTTGCTTTGTGCGTTAACGTCAAGGTCATAAAGCCGGCCGGCCGGCATGAATAACGTTAGTGATAAGTATGTAGCAGAATTGTGCTGAGAACGTTAATTCGCATTAGAGTGTTGAGTAGACAATGGTTGTTATTGAAAGTACATATAAATTGTGATCATTTATAATACTACAAGCCACATTTATTGCGTAATTATTATATGATTAACGTATTTAATTATGTATGTATGAATGTATTTTTATTTTTTTGTAAGAACCTGCTTTAATTATTCGTTATTATCTTTTTCTCTGCTGTATCATCTAATCAAATTACATTCGCAGAAGTCATGTAGCATTAATCATTTCACAAGCTGTTCTACTTAAATTGAGATTTTAGTGGAAAATTTGCTGAATTCCATTTCTCGGAAATATAATCGCTTTTTGGCTTTTGTGCCGTATTTTCCAGGAAAAATTTCGTCATCAAAAAATCAACCACGCAAAACGGTAATCTGGTAAAACTGTTCCATTAAGGAAGCACGCCTCGAAAAAATTACATTTTCAAAATATGTACATATATATATATCGTAAACTATAAGCCAGCGGCAAGTTTTGATTTCCGTTTTGAGATTTGTGTGAGCTCCTCTACAGCACTGAAAAAGTGATTTTTCTCAGAGCGTGCTGCCTTAATGAAAAGCCGACCCGGTAATTTCCATTCGAAGCCTTAAATTGTGTTGTCCTTGAACTCAAAAAATGTAGATGCTTAGCAAAACCAAAAAAAAATGCGCCTAAAAGTTTACTGCTACACTTGTCTGGATGTTGCGAGTTTTACGACAAAATTTAACTGAAAAACACACCAAAAAACACAAACATTCTGTCAGCATGTTGTCTGCCCCAATTTTCATTTGGGTGAGTGATACACAGGTACATATACATTGACTGACGTCGATGGATGCCGCCGCCTAGCAAGTTCAAGTGCCTGGTTTTGTGCGTTGACTTTGCTACACGCCTACGCATATTTCATTGCATGCGTATAGGCGCGTGGGTGTTTTATTCATGTTTTGCTACACGGAGATTACGTAAAATTCCATAGTCATCACATTGAAATAGGTAAAATAACCTACGTGACCTTTTTTTTTATGCTTAATTGTGTGGGTAGTAGCGCCTGTTGAGTTTATACGCAAATTTATACATAATTGTGCTTCATATGCTTTTCTTTGTAGACGTAAGGATTTTTTTAAGCCTTAAATGTCATTGCCGACCGGCTTATGGGGTCTATACACAGTGCGTCTGACTCGCGAGTCATCTGTGTACGTGTTGACTCGCCGTGTCACAGCAAAATATTAAACTAATTTTGATTTCTTGAGTCAATGCTAGAGTCATATCGGTGTAACTACTACATGCAAATTTTCATTAATACACCTAAACTGACTCTTGAATCAGACTCATCGTGTATAGACTCTATTAGGGTCGTCATCGTTCGACGTAATGCTCTAACAAGCACTTGTCGTTGTTAAGCTAAATTAGAATTTTTCGCATTTGGTGCAATAACTAATGTCATATTTATTTATTTTAAGAGATTTCAATTGGAAAACTGAAAACTCTTTTTTAGTGCATAATTTTAGACTTAATTATATGCAAAAACAAAAAAAAAAAAAACATTGCCCATTTTTTTTTTATTTTCCCAAAATTCATACTTACTTCCCATTACATCGTCACTTGCTGCAGTCAGTGACCGCGTCCAGCTGTTCGATGTTATTAACCCTTTGTTGTCATCGTACTTGCTCACATTCATTAAAATGCATTAACTTTTTTGTTTGTTTTTTCGAGATGATTAATTAGTCAGCAGCCGATTTAAATTTATTTGAATTTTTTTTTTGCGTTTTACCTTATTATTTTGCGTTTGTCTCTTTGTTATACTTAAGCCATCATATGTCTTATTTTTGACATATTAAATTGCGCGTGCTTTTGTAATTCGAAAATTTTAAACAATGCACAGTTCAATATGGCTTGCAGGCATACGGATTTAATTAAAACAGTTATTCTGAGAATTTTGCTGTTCCGTCAGTTAATAAGATTTAAGCAAAGCTAATTATTATTTTTGCTTGGTTTTTCTTTTCTTGCGAAAACAAGCAACGAACTTGTTTCTATAATGAATAGGCCGTGTTAACCTTTAACTACTCTTTTGTGTTAATGCACTAAATAAATAAAACAAAAATTGTGAAAAAATTAAAAAAAAAAATGGTTAACATGGCACAAAAGTTATGGACGATAGTAATTAGTCGCTAATTATTATCTTTTTTTATATTAAATTTGTTAATAGCAGAGTAAGATACATATATGCGATTTATATAAGGCACTAAAAGTAAAAAACTAAGTTTTCTTTGAAATACTCTGAAAAAAAACGTTGTAAATCTTAAGACTTTCGCAGTTAAATTAACTACTTTCCGCAGTTGAAATGTGCCCAACAATGGTCCGTTGTTGTTTCAAAGGTGCGAGCGTTGTTGATTTATGTCAATAACGGAGATTGTTGGAAAAACTGTTCACCTAAAAATAAATTTTTGTTTGCATTTTACTCTTCATCTTCTCTCCGCTCGGGTCCCAATTGCAAATATGTAGCCTCCGCTTGTTCTCCTATTCTTCTCTCCTTCTTATCATTCACTGGTTGCTATCTTTATTTCTTATTCTGATTTTTCTTCTTTATTTTATATTCCCCTCCGGATTCAAACCATGACATCAACCTGAAATTATATCCAATCATCACATACTGGAACATTCAACATTATATTGAATTGTAGTAACCTATTTATACTTCCATTTCCTAAAAAGGATTCCATGAATTATTTTAATCATTGTAAAAACAAAATTTAAAATAATTTGTTCTCATTAGTTTTGTTTACAACGGAAACTGTTGGGTCAAATACTTTTGCCTTTAAATCAAAAACGGGGAAAAATTGTTGCTAAAAATAAAATTTTGTTTTGATTTTTCTCTTCATCTTCTCTCCATCATTATTTTTTTGTTGGTTTTCTCACAAAAAAATATTCTCTCACAAAAAATTTTTTAAAAGCAAGCAAGTATTTGAAACAACAACGGCCGTTTTTGAATAAATACTTTTGCTGTTGAAACAAAGACGGAGATTCAACAGCCGAAAGTTGTTGGTTTAACTACGGGTATTTTTTTTCAGAGTAAAACTTAAGATAGCTTTATAATAATATTAATAAATGGTTAATATTAACCATATATGAATTAACCATGTATTCTTTACAATACTAACATTTATTTTATTTTCTTCTCTTTCTAGGTAAGTCCCCTTGAAGTCAATGCACATGTCCAGCAAATAGTAGAATCTCAATTTATCGTAAGTTTGTAGGCTAAAATACGCAATGAAAAAATTGTATAGATCTTTCTGTCAAAGCGGTATTGACATACATATGAATAGCTAGAAATTGAAGAAAATGACTGAATAACTGATGAAGAAATTTATTAGCTACGTTTAACGTACTCAAACTGTCCAAATTTCTTAGGAACGCACGAGAAAGCATGTTAAATTAACATGGTCTCATTTCATTTTGCTTCCAATATGTAGTAGTACCCCATGGCGTATGAGTAACCTTAAGTTTTCTTAGAGTTGAACAAAGTACAAGAAACAAATTCCAAACAGCATAATAGCATGTCGTTTCGCACATAACGTGTTTCGCTCTTTTTATTCTTTCGGCCTCGAATCCAGTACCGAAACTCGCTAATTTCCATACAAAATTCTGAGAGCGAGTAACGTATGAAACAAGTCATTCGTTCTCAACACACTCGCCAAAGCTGATAATATCGATGACTTCTCTAATTTTGTATCGCAAATCTATCGAAATCTCACACAGACCAAAACAAAAACGCAAAAATAAGCAAACATAATTAGGGGATTAACAAAGTGTCATAAAGTCATATCGCCCGTTTTATGCAATAGGGATTTAACTCGAAATTTTCGATTTCTGGGATTTTGCCATATCGTCGCCTGAGAAAACGAATGTCGTATGTGAAAATCGACGATTTCTAGTTTTTGATGCAGATTAACTAAATCGGACCTAATCTTTTAATTTTTCCAATCCATTTTTTGAAGTTAACTTCTTAGGCGGCGATACAGAGTTTTTATGGAGAGTGCAATTTGAAATTTGATGCAACGGAAGTTGGCCCCGGAAATAGCAGCCATTTTAGCTAATTTTTAATTTTTTAAAAAATCAACCTTGATATGTCGTGGTTCGGGCTTCGAACCCCGACCCCTTGCTTCCAGACCAGACGCTCTACCGCTGTGTCATCATACCACCTGCGTTGGGTATGTCAAATACTGCACTTAAACTGAACTAACAATTACAACTCACCCACGTATGTACATATATGTGTAAGTACATAAGAAATTCTAACCATAGCGTGGTGAGAATGTTAATAACACAAACAGAAATTAGAGTACACCGTTTGACACAACTTGCGTAACTAGCGCAGTAGCTCAGCTGGAAGATGCTAGGCTTACAATTCAAGTGAAGATGGTTCAAATCCAGGTCGAGCCAGTTTTTTTTGTTCCTTGTTTTTATTAAATAATTTTTTTTATAATTTTTTATTAAATAAAAGTGCCACCCGAATATCGGGGGTTACATAGATACTAGTTAATTATTAAAATAAAAACGACCAAACAACCAATATAAAAACCAATCGGATGAGCTTGCCGATAGATAAACAAAATCTAATAACAAGAACAGGGATTGCCTTTTCCATAAATAGAATTTGTACAAACAAAAACACACAACCACATGTATGTACATGCGATAGTTTTCATTGCAATATCCCTGCAAAAAAATGTGCGGTTAATCCCGATATACATAGATTTGTCCCGGATTGATTTCTTTCGGGAACAATCGGTCCACAATTAGTCCCCGATTGTTTCCGAACGGGTATAAATGTAGACTAATTGTAGACCAGTTGTTCCCGAACGGGTATAAATCTAGATTGATTATATGTAGAAATTTTACAAAAATATTCAACGTATGTATTAAAAAAACTATAGGTAAAACTAATTGAACACGCTTTCTTTTAATAACAATGATGAATAATAATTTTGACAAAATTTTACCAAAAATATCCATTGAAAAATCAATTACGATTATACACTGGAAACTGACTATTTAAAAAAATTTAATTTATTGAATAGATGTTTTTACAAAAGTATAATTTTTATAATTTTTAAAGATTGTTATAAAAAATAGCCTTGACTAACAACTTTGAAAAATTCCTCACATATCGCATAATGCATTCTCAAAACTTTAAATATTTGGAGAAAATACTAAATTTTTTTTAAAGATTTCACTACAAGATGAAATCTAATCGAATAAACTCTTCTAATATACTTATATATAACAATTTAGAAATTAACTTCTATCACGTGTACTATGCTATACGCGGGGATTTTTTTCTATCTCTTTTAGTTTTTGAGTTATTTAGTATGCATTTGTCGTATGTTACAAAATTACTACCATTTGGGTAAGCTTTTGTCGTATGTAACACACATACGAGAAATTTCCATATAAATTCGTGTTTGTTTATTTTAAACAAATGTCATATGTGCCGCTGAGCTACTGAGAATAAACCAAAATATTGTATCGGAGCTATAGGTTATAGTGATGCGATCTGAATGATTTTCACTGACATATTTTATTGTAGTTTAGTATAATTTGATCCTTAAATATGGAAGTTATACCCGAAAACAGCTATATCTGAACAATCAGTTGTATGGGAGCTATATCTTATATTAGTCCGATGTGGTGGATTCCGACAAATGATCAAAGTATCATCAAAATATATGCAACTGCCAAATTTCAAGTCGATATCTCCAAAAATGTGAGCCTCATAACCATTCCGGTTTGGAAAAAAGAAGAATTTTTGTCGTATGTGCAATTACAAACAGGTATTGGTGCTCAGACGTCACATACGACAAATGCATACTGAATGAAAAGTCGTTTATCTCCCATAATTTTAAAGATATCAAACTTTTGCAAATTGCAAGTCAAAATATATAATACTCTCTACAGCTCGTCCAAATAACAGAAAAATCTGTTGTACAGTTTTTGAGAATTTCCAATTTAAACTTCAAAGTCGATTTTCTCGAAACTATGTTTTGCTACATACGACATTCGTTTTCTCAGGCGACGATATATTTCAATAACTGGGTCGTGCCTTTGAGTTTAGTTTTATAAAATACTCAAAAAGATAAAAATGGCGGAAATAAAGGTGATTTTGTAGTTAGCCGTAGAAGGAAACTATTTGAAATTATAAAAGTTTGTTTGCGTTCTCCTAAAAAAAAATTTGTTTGAGTTAAATCCCTATTGAATAAAACATGCGATATGTCATATTAAAATATTGTACGGAAATAGTTATAAAAAACTTTTCCGAAGCCCTGTGAAGAAGTAAACAAAAACAGCTGACCAAATACCACAACCCAAAAACATATCGTGCAGAGTTGTATTTATTTAGTACACATACAGCCTAGAATGCAACAATAAAATATTATGACTTATGACGATATGACGCAATATGACAGGTTGTGAATCCCCTAAATATAAACATTGAAGAAGAACAAGAATGAGATATATCAAAGTGAACGACGATCAGCTACGTCTAGACGGGTTATTTCGCGAAACGTTTCGCTACATTATTCGTTGGCGAATTAAGTTATGTGGAGACGAGCTGTTAGTCCACGTTTTTGGGTATAACTGAAATTATGTATTTGGAGCATTTATTGTACACAAAAGCATTGTCAGCGAAAGTCATTCATATCGGATGACTATAATATAGAGATTCTATACCATGATTTTGGGCTAAAGAGTAAAGAGTACTTCTATATCGGAAGCTAAATTATAATTTTATTTATTTATTTTATTGTTATTATATTTAGTTTAGTTATCCTTAAGTAATTTGAAAGAAATTTTAAGATATATTGATAATTGCGAAAATATGCGATTTTGAGCATTCAGCCTCCAAACCCGGAAATTAGGTTATATCTCGCAAAGGACTAATCCAATTTTAATACTATTTTCATATTTGGATTCAAGATAAAATTTTGATTGAATTTGATGTGCATATTAGTCTGGTTAATTTTTTGGCGATTTTTTAACTTTCAAAAATCGGTATTGTTGCATAAAAACCAATTTCCAAAATATCAAAAATAATTTTAGAAAAATGTCGTGTACTCAGAAAAAAATGAGAGGAATTCGAATTTTGTTGCCACGACGTCGATTAATTTCCCTTCATACAAATCGCTCCGGTCTAATGTGTGTATATGTAAATTGCTTTAATCCACACAATAAAAGGAACTTGCGAGAAGAAAAAGGAACAGCTAGATAAGTACTCGTACAACCAACAGCAAACAATTTGCACACTTGGCCGACTTAGGGCCATTAATAAAAATCCATTCGGCATTCTCCCCAGCCATGTAGTACTTATTGCCAATGCGGGCAGTGCTATTTGATTGCAAGCATTCACATGGATGTACAAATCCATATACATATATGTATGTACATATGCATGCAAATAGAAGTGTATGTGCTTCAATGCAATTCAGTGCAATTCAATGCAATTTAGAGTTCAATTCAATGCTCTTACTTCTTTTTTTTACTTTACTTTTCGTTACACTAAACTCAATTCATTCATTGCAAAGCGGAGTGTAATGAAATGAAATTACATATAGAAATCAATGTAGAAGTGGACCATCTCACTTCACATTTGGTCGAGCTATGGAGTGCAAAATCTATGCGCTTGCATACAAATGTTAGCTCAGCTTGGTTTGGTCAAAGAAAAAATACAATTTAATGGCACACAATTTCTCGCACGTGCAAAATCCATGAGTCGAACACGTAAAAGTAAATGCTTTAATTTAAGCTAAAATTTCAAACGCGATTTTTTTGTTTTTTTTTTTATTTTTATTTTTATTTATATTATTATTTTATATTATTTCTCATTGTTTGACTTCAACTAATTACACTGGATCACAAAATGAAATTTTTTGTCTGTACTTTGGACGTGACTACCCTATATATATGTAAAATCGGCCGCTGATTCCGAAAATCGGGTTCATTTTTAATTCTATGGGAAGGTTTTTGAGATATCGGCAATTTACCGTTATTTGGCCAATGGCTCCACTTAATCCTGAATGTGTCTTTAACGCAGTGAGGTATCTTCCTTGAGGTAACACCAAACGAAAGAAAATTAAATTTCCTTTTCATGGCTCCTATAACATTTTTCTCTAACTCTTATAGTTTCTGAAATATTGACGATTAAATTTGAATTTTTTCGATTTTTTACGATTTTTTGAAGAAAAAATTGACTTTGTCAGGCAATATCTTTAAAACCAATGTCTTCACCTTCGGTTTTACTCCTTTACGTGAAGCTCCATTCTATTGGGAAAAAGATAAGCTACCAACGAAGAAAATCCATGCTAAAATGGAAAAGTTATAGGCGATCAAGTAAATAAATCCAAGTCGCGCAATGCCTCTGCACGGGTATATTCTATGCATGTTATACCCGTAAATGGGCTGGTATCTACTGCGCTGCCAACGTGCTGCTACTGCAGATGTGTAGGTATTGGTACAACATGTATAGAATATACCCGTCCAGAGGCATTGCGCGACTTCGCTGTATTTACTTGATCGCCTATAACTTTTCCATTTTACCATGGATTTTCTTCGTTGATAGCTTATTTTTTTCGTAATGGAACGGAGCTTCACACAAAGGAGTAAAACCGAAGGTGAAAACATATGTTTTAAAGATATTGCCTGACAAAGTCAATTTTTTCTTCAAAAAATCGTAAAAAATCGAAAAAATTCAAATTTAATCGTCAATATTTCAGAAACTATAAGAGTTAGAGAAAAATGTTATAGGAGCCATGAAAAGGAAATTTAATTTTCTTTCGTTTGGTGTTACTTCAAGGAAGATAGCTCAATGCGTTAAAGAGACATTAAGGATTAGGTGGAGCCATTGGCCAAATAACGGTAAATTGCCGATATCTCAAAAACCTTCCCATAGAATTAAAAATGAACCCGATTTTCGGAATTAGCGACCGATTTTACATATAGATAGGATGGTCGCGTTCAGAGTATTTTTTGGCTGTAGAGCAGTGTTATTCGTGTTGTCTTAGCTTTGCTAGCGCATATAATTTAGTTGTAAACAAGCATACATACATACACATATTTGCTTCATAATAATGGTTTAAATAAATTTCTTGTGAAATTACAAAACTATTACACTCAAGTGAAAGTTTTTTACGCGAAATTTTATGGAAATAATACCAAAATTAATGATTTCTATAGAAAAGGCGACACGAGAAATCATAACGCTGCATTTGTACGTTTCATTACTAAGAGAAATGTATTATGATACAGCAACAACAACAATAATCTATTGATAAAATCGATGTACATAATTCGACTAAATTGTACGAAAAAGTATTGCATTTTTAATATTAAAAGTTGAAGTTTTCATTAAAAATTGCATAAAGCGAATAATACAAAGAAATATATACATACATATCGCCGTTTAAATTTCATAACCGCCTAAGTAAAACTTTCATAAACGCCTAATAGCCTTGACAGACGGCAGCGATAATCTCGATTACCGCAACACTTAATTCGATTCAAATTTTACCCTGACAGACGGCAAGTATTGCGGATTAACAAAACAGCTGAACATTGGCGTAGTAACGGGGGGGGTTTTGGGGACAAAACCCCCCCCGAAAGATCAGTTTTGACCATAAAACCATCTTTAACTAAGAGATGCTTTATTAGCATACATTTCTTTTTCAGGAAAAAATCAATGAGAATAGTAATTTTTCGAAATTGGTAATTCGAAATTTAGCGCTTTTTCACGAAGTATTATTTATAATTCTAGCGTTTGTTGAGCCGTAGGAAAGTGCAAGAACCGCAGGAATTTTACCACAATTTAAATTCTTTGTACTTATATTCGCTCTTTTGTGGTAAAATTCCTACGGTTCCTGCACTTTCCTACGGCTCAACAAACGCTACAATTATTATACGGTATTGCTGTTATTGACATGCTAATAACAGAAAAGTAACGCCAATTATTCAAATTTCAAGTTTTCTTTCAATTACTTATCATCTTAGTCAAATAATATTAGTATAAACTACAATGGGAATTAGCACAATAGATCTCATTGGAGGTCGCGGTGCAGTATTGCCCTATAATAATAATACAATGGGAATAAATATGCAATGTATAAGAGTATCTGAACTTGAGATTTTACTTAATGTCTGTCAAAATGGAATATTAAAAAACTAAATTATATAAGAAAATTTTTATTTATAACCGTAGCACATAGGTAGATTTTCAAGTTTTATGCGGCCAAAAATATTTTATTGTGTACATCTATTCGAAATTGCTTGTTTAATGCAAAATTTTAATAATTTGTGTTAAAAGTCGATTTTATTGAAAAATATATACAGTGACTCAACAAAAAAATCATACGCCAGAGTTTTTAAATTTATTTCAAACAGTTCTGTCGAAAATTTTACTCTCTTATTTTCGTTTAAAAATGTAAACAATTTTTCAATAAAAATCGCCTTAAGCAGGATTTCTAAGCTTATGGAAAAATCCGAAAAATCGTAGAAATTTCTAAAAGTGGATTAAAAATTTCAAAGCGCGGCCAGAATTTATAGAAGATTTTGAGGAGATTTCTAAGTGTACTGTTATGTAGCCAACCAATTTTAGTGTAAAAAATGCTATTCTCAATGCTGTAAAATTTTCCGTCGATTTTAGTAATTTTTTTCTGTAGGGTGTTTGCGTTATATGTACGTGAGACCGTTCCAATTAAAATTTCCGAAAAGCCAATGAAATTTTTCAAAAAGTTGAATGTTGCATATTATTATATTACAATTGAATGAGCAAAATTGCATACTCAAAAATCTTCTAAAAAATGTAGCTTTATAATTCTTAGCCCCTTTTTATGAATAGTACTTCCTTAACTTTGAAAAATTGGAAATACTAAAAATACTGCCTAAAAAGTTAACAATAATCGCTGCTAAATATCTGGGTTACTTTCGAGCATCACCTACATTAACCAAGATATGCGTTAGAAATATAAACATTAAAATTAAATATAAAGCACAAAAAGAAAATTATTGTAGGTACATATGAAAAACCCTGTATCTAGTAGTGAAGTGCGGCTTTGTGCGACGCAATTTTTTGTCGGCAAAATACTAATTGTACTAGATATCACGTCCGAGGGTTAATTTGACTGAGTCTGAAAGAGCAACATAACAAAATCAATTTTTAACATGAAAAAGAGTGATAATTTTTTTTTAAATATCCCAACTTTAAAAGCTTAAAACTATAAACTTAGAATTATTGGAAACCAAGGATATTATTGAAAAGTGTTAATAATTACTTGAAGCTTTAGGATTCATCACGATTACTTAAATGAAATGCTTTAAATAATAAATATTCAAGTTGAAACTAGCACTTAAAAATATGTAAGAAAAAAAACAAAAAAATTTACTTCAGATATGCTAAGTTTCGACCATCTGGGGCAAGTGCAGAGTATGAGGTCGGGAAAAAAGTGATGAATTATGTTCCCCATTCTATTTCCCCATTCTATTTCCAATGCGCGTAGATTTCCAGAAGAGAATATGAGACTTACTTTTGAAGTATAGTTAAAGGCCCTTGGCAACTGACAATCTGGCATGTCAAGCAGTGTGTATGTGTGAGTTTTTTATGTGTGTTAGTGCAATCGGCAGTCGTCGTGCTACACGTTCTTGTTGTCGGGCTCGCGTTGATAATCAAATCTTTTAGATATTTGCGTCAATCACCCGACACTCACACATATGTATACACTGCTTAACATTCCAGATTTTAAGTGGCCAAGAGCCTCAAGAGTTTGATATATGTATAATAAGCGATATTTGTGTACTAAAATGTTAAATTATAGTCTGAAAAAAATTTTTTTTCATTTCGAATTTTTTTTTTTTTTTTTTTTGTCTCTCCTACAAAGTTTTAAAAAAGGACTTACACAATTTGCATTCTAAGCTAGCGATTTTTATCATTTGTAAAAAAAAATGTTGTTTTTTTGGTAATTTTAATTTTGGTAAATTTTATACATTGGCTGTGACCCCCCCCCGAAAAATTCTCTTACTACGCCACTGCAGCTGAAGGAAGGTAGCCGCAGCGGCGAAACGAGAACTTCTTTTTTTTATTTCCAAAGGTAGAGTGTAATGTCAAAATCAAAGCGAATTCACATCATGGTCAATAGGAATGGCGAGTCCCAAGCGAATTAAGATTTCAAGCAAGACGTAATATCAGTTTGACATTACACTCTACCAATTACCGTAACAAAATACACTGGAAATTTCTGAATTCGCCTAGCTTCCTAGATCTACCTTGCACTCTTCTTTTTCTTCGCTTTCATTCACAATAGATATATTTCGCCAGCGATGTCATTACAATATCCCCTAATCCGCTAAAATTTTGAGGACTAACTCAAGAGATATTTCCGATTACCACCAGTTAATTCTCAAGTTAACTCCGAATTAGCAAGATATTCCGGATTACCTACAGTAAATTCTCAAGTTAATCCGAATTAGCAAGATATTCCGGATTTTCGCTGCCGTCTGTCAATGCTATTACCGACATTTGTGCCAACAATTAAAATTAAATTTCTGACTCCCAACTCTACGACATCAGAGCTGAAAAGGACATTAGAAGAAAATATAGAGCTTTCCGAGCTTCCCAAAGATCAGATTTATGGTATGCATTGATAGAGCTGGACGCCGCCAGCAGTTAAAGTTTGCAAATCTCACTTTTGGCATAGGCAATTATGAAGTTTAAACGACGATATGTATGTACGGGTATCTAGTATATATCGCCGTTTAAACTGCATAACCGCCTACCGATACTTGTTTCAAAAAATTTCTATACTTATGCCATATTCTTCATCATAGGGAAAAATGTTACTCATACGCAACGTCTGACCGCTGGTGATATACTCGTACTTGCGTGCACCTAGTTGCCATTGGCTTTTGTCGGTCATGGTCTTCAATTTGAAAATATGTACATGCATACATTAATGCATAGACATAAATTATTCGCATTTTTTTTAATTAAAAATACAATTTAGCTGATATATGTGCTTTTGTACATATATTCGTAGCATAAGAAAACCTTCAAAACATTTTAAGCAAAAATGTGTATGTATGTTAGGGCGTGCTAGAAGTGCTCTTCTTTAAAATATGTATATAAATATACATACATACGTTTTAAAAATAATCTGTGCTACAAAAGTACATACATACCTACATCAGTGGCGGACCTAGCATAAATTGTCTGGGCAAGCCTATGTGTGAAGCATAACCATTAGTCATTTATGTAATTTTCTTTGCTGTATTGTCTAGAAGTCTGATTGCATTCCGTCATTGAATTTAATTTAGAGCTCTCGCTTTTTTTTAACATTTTCGAGTAGCCCGAATAATGCTTTTCAAATTCTCGAACACTCCGTTGTTTGCTTATTACCCGTATGTTTGTACGGGCATTTGAACAATTTGGGTATTTGAAGTTTGCTTTTTCTCGGATAAAAGGAATTAAAAATAAAATTTTTATTTTTATAATGCACGATTTAAACCAAGTCATTTTTATTTTAAAAATGAAAATTTTTAAATTGCAAATTGAATTTTTGAAATTAAAATGTATTTAGGAAACATGTTTAAATTAAAAATGAAAATTAATGAAATAAAAACGTGTTTAAAAATAATGTAAATACGAACATTTTTATTTTAAAGATGTTCATTGTAAAATTGCAAAATCAAAAAAAAATTTTAATTTAAAAATCTTTATTTTTATTTTAAGCACTATGTGATTTAGAACCAAAAAATTTCGTTTTTATTCCATTAATTTTCATTTTTAATTTAAAAATGTTTCTTTTTAAATCCTAAACACATTTAATTTAAAAAATCTTATTTTTTAAATAAAAATTACAGTTTAAAACGTGCGTTATAAAAATAAAAACTTTATTTTTGATTCCTTTTCTCTGAGTATAAGCTCGAATGTTGGTACGGGAATTTGAACAACGGGCTTCAAACAAACACGATCTGTTCGAATTGCTCGATACCCGGGTATCTAGAGCTCTACTTTGATTAAATTCGGATTGCATATTTGGTTTGTTGTTTATATTCATAACATATGATTCAGTTTCATTGTATTGCATTAAATCGAGAAAATGAGGATGATGAAGAATTTTTAAGTTTTTATATACAATGGATATTATGAAGATACATATGTAGGTATGTATATGAATTTTGGTATTTTAGCTGTACCTACTTCTGGTCAGCACATCAACAAGCCTGGCTAAGTCGAAAGTAAATTCAAGTTACCATTAGAATTATGTACAAAAGCAGAGGAGAAATTATTAGAATAAATTGGGAAGAACTCAATTGAATTGATTGATGACGCCAAACTTATAGGGAAGTCTTACACGGAAGCGCAGAGGTATTTTTAGTTTCCTTATACCGACGAAAATTTTAGCAGCAGCAAGTGTATTTGCTTATTATATAATATCTAAAAAATGGGTGCTTTAGTGTTTGAAAAACTGAGGTCCAATTACCAAAAGTCGTGAAATTTTATTTGATTTTGATTTCCGTAGATTTTTAAAATTATCTTGATATTGTGCCAATAGTCGCCAAATATCACAATCAACGCTTTTATAATCTGGTATTTAATATTTATATTTGCATGTACAGGCACATGTAAGAAATTATGTGCATAAGTATGTATGTACATGCAAACGAAAATCAAATCAAATATGCATATGGCTATGAATACTGAAGCCGAAGCCAGCTTCATATTCGCATACAAATTTGATGTTAAAAATAAAAAAAGTGCTTGGCTAGTTTTTTCTGAAGTTAAGTCTGAAAACAAGTAATTGATTTCTCCTTAGAGAAAGCGAGAAAACAAGCTATGTTATTCTGTTTTGAAAGCCAGGTAAAAGCTAATGTGTGGAAACGTTAAAGTATGCTCACTGTGCTGTGATTGGCTGTGCAAACAAAATACACATTGTGAGCTGGATTGGTGGTGTATTTGCGCTATTTTCTTAGAATACTTTTAGGCGCTGTATGTTGCAGTGGGGGCTATATTATTGAGAACTTAAATAGTAAACACATTTAAAACGTTAAATAGCCTGATTTTAAAGAAATTCGTAAAATGAAATGAACGAAAATATGTACGCAAGCCGAGCTTCTCGGCTTGTATGAAGCGCCCGCCTCTGACCTACATACATAATTTCTTATTAATGCTCTTTGATGAATATGCGTTCGAGGTCTGGGTTGAGACATTGAAGACTAGCAAATGCATACACAGCAACTATGTAGCACCAAAGTAGGGCACATAAATGTACATATATGTAAGTATATTTATATACGCCTAGCACATACAGACATATGTATATACATTAGGGTGGGGCGATTTACTAACCGATACCGCGCCACCGAAATTCGGATTCCTCTCATTTTTCTGATTAGAAAACTCCTCCACGACATTTGCCTAAAATTAATTTTGATGTTCCGACAAAAAATATCCAGGCCAATATGCACATCGATTTGAAGCAGAATTTTATGCTGAATCCAGATATGAAATCCAAATTAAAATCGGATGATCCGTTTTCGAGATATAGCGAGATTTCCGGTTATGGAGGCCGAATGCCCAAAATCGCATATTTTCGCGGTTATCTCTTGTTATGTACAATATATCTTAATTTTTTTTGCAAATTTCTTAAAGATAGGTCAATACAATATATGAGCAATATTTTAAAATATTAGTTTATCTTCCTGTATAGCAAAACTAGAATGCACTCTTTTTTCCTTGGCCCAAAATTGCGGTATGGTTTCTCTATGTTATAGTCATCCGATACCGATGATTTTCGCCGACAGCGCTTTGTGTACAATAAATGCTCCAAATCCAAAATTTCAGAACTTTTGCTGCAAAAATGGAAGAGTTATAACCCAAAACGTAGACGTATGCTGTTTGGGACTTGTTTTTTTACTTTACTCAACTCTAGAAAAACTCAAGGTTACTCATACGCCATAGCGTACTATTGGAAGCAAAAAACAAATCTCAGAAGCATAGGTCTACGTTTTAGGGAATAACTCTTAAATTTTTGCAGCTAAAATTCTGAAATTTTGGATTTGGAGCATTTAGTGTACACAAAGCGCTGTCGGCGAAAATCATCGGTATCGGATGACTATAACATAGAGAAACCATACCGTAATTTTGGGCTAAGGAAAAAAAAGTGCATTCTAGTTTTCCTATACCGCAAGATAAATTAATATTTTAAAGTACTGCTCGTATATTGCATTGACGTATCTTTAAGAAATTTGCAAAAAAAATTAAGATATATTGTATACAACAAGAGATAATCGCGAAATTATGCGATTTTGGGCATTCGGCCTCCATAACCGGAAATCAGGCTATATCTCGAAAACGGATCATCCGATTTTAATTCGGAGTTCATATCTGGATTCAGCATAAAATCTTGCTTCAAATCGATGTGCATATTGGCCTGGATATTTTTTTGTCGATTTTTGCCCAATTTTTATTTTCAAAAATTCGTCTTGGTTCATAAAAACCAAATTCCGGAACATAAAAATTAATTTTAGAAAAATGTCGTGGAGGAGTTTTCTACTCAGAAAAATGAGAGGAATCCGAATTTCGATGGCGTGGTATCGATTAATTTCCCTCCATACAAATCGCCCCACCCTAATATACATATGATGTACATATGCCAGTATATTTAGTTTAGTTAAAAATATGCTTCAGCTGCCTTGCAATACCATGAAATTCGCACGCTTACCTTAAAGTGTACATGCCAACAAGTCATGGTAGGTACATACATATCGACATATATATGTATGTGTGTGCTATGCTATGCAATTTTATATGCTGCACATAGTACGTATATATGTAGATATGTATATATGGGTGCGCGCATAATAAATAAATTGTACAACAAATATGCTTGACCTGGTTTAGTTTTTAGCACATTTTACCCCCGATGCGCAAACAACTCAACCCCGTTGTAGTGTTTTTTTTTCTGATGTTGCATGCAACGTATGCATGTACATATGTATGTATGTATGTATTTAGTATGCGACACGACCTTGCCAAATGCCGCACAATAGAGTGCGCGGCCAGGCGAGCGAACGAGCGGGCGGATAACAAGAGTGCGCTGCAATTGGGTTAAATGGTTAAGTGATATGTACAAATGTACATATGTATGTATGTATGTTGCAGCACAAAAGTAATAAATAAATTGCAATGATATACTTATACATATATATACATATGTGGGTGTAGAGCAATTCTGGTTTTTATTTTTTTCAATAAAGTCAGCCAATAGTGCTTCGAATTGCAAATGTGCATATTTTTTTGCGAAACAATTTTTTTTTTTGGTTTTGTTTTTTTTTTGTGCAAAAATATCTCGATTTCGGCAGATATTGTCAGCAACATGTTCATTTGCATGCAGCTCTATGCATTTACATACATACATATGTACATAGACATATATTATACATACATAAATGTGCATAGCAGTGTGCACTTTTGATTTGATTTGATTTAATATTACCTTGACCGAAATCGCTAACGAAATAAGTGAGCGATTGTGCAGCAGCTCCAATTAGCGCTAGTGTCTATGTATATACATGCATATGTATGTATTTATGTATGTATGTATGTATGTATGTATGTATGTTTGTATTTATATATGTATATGTATATGTATATGTATATGTTGATATGCAATTATTTATCTTTGCTTGCATTTGCGCTTGGTGTGCTTGTTGCGCATTAGAAGTTTTTGATAACCGTGCAGCTGCTACAATATCTAGTGCTTAATATTCTTGTTCCACCTACGAAGTATAGTAATCCGCTAGCATTATCTTTACTTTCCGAGCCCTTGCCACCGCTTGGTCATCCATGTACAGCACTTGACCCAGTTACATTTAACATATATTACATACATACATACAAGTGTATGTATACTTCACCTTGGTGGCAACATCAAAGGGTCTATTATATATTCTTTTAGTTTAAATGTGTACTTATGTATGTATGAGTGCTCAGGGTTATAGGCAAAGAAAAATTGAATTGAATCTCTTACAACGTAACACTTTTTTAGCGATTTCAATTTAAAATAGTTGTTAAACTAGGTCACTCGTCCCGACATTAGTAGATTTTTTTTTGTACTTTAATATGACTTTTTATGACTGGAATATTATAGTTCCTTACTGTATTCGACCTCTTTATATACTTTGATCAAAAATACATATGTACATAGGTAAATTTAAAGAGTTAGAATCATCACAGCAAACATTCGGTGTCATAAAAGAATCAGAAAGTAATCCTAAATCGGAGCGTTTACACTCATTATGAGCTCATTTTGGAATCCGAAATGTATGTATTTCTGTTCCCAAGTTGATCGCCCGATATGAGCCTAATTTCATAAATCATATGAGCCTGAATAATAGTCATATAATACTCCTATTGGACTGAAATTTATGACCCTTTTTTTTTTCTTCTATGGTTAGCAAAACCAAAAAATTATTTTGTTTGCATTTTTGTTCCCTTAGCCTATAATAATATAATGTAATACAATGGCGCTATTATAACTCTGACGAGTTTTATGGCCGAGCTTCTCTCCCAATTCGAGGTGTGCTCCTTTTTGTTTTTCCTACTAATTGGGTGGACCTACAGTTTTATGCCGGCTCCGAACGGCGAATGGATTTTTTGTGAGAAGCTTTTTCATGGCAGAAATACACTCGGAGGGTATGCTGCCCACTGCCGAGAGGTGACCGCTGCTCTTAAAAAACCCAATAATTGGATTTTTACTAATTAGAAAAATTGTTTTGGTGTTTTGCTCGGACCGTGGTTTGAACCCGAGACCTCTGGCATAGCAGGCGAGCACTCTACCCACTGCACCACAGCGGCCTTAGCCTAGTTCTCTTCGAATGCAGCTTCTTCTTCGCCTTCAATGTTTACTTTATAGTGTTTTGTATTCTCCTCCGGATTCGATCCTGGCATCAACCTAAAATTCAATCCAATGCCATATTGACCTTTGGTGTTGCTTTTACACTTCAGTTTTTTTTTCGAAAAAGCATCTATGAATTACAAGTATTTTTCTTAAGCTCATATTTCACACGTATTTCGGACTCATATCGGACCCCGAAATATGAGATCTCCGAGAATATTTGCTGGTATAAGGGTCCGATCTAAGTGACATTTTTTAAAAATATAAGTTATAAGCACATTTGTATAGTTAAATAATTTTTACTTGGTGACAAAGAGATCCAAGTCATTTCGAACATTGTGGTGCCACCTATTGCCCGGACAAGTACTATTTTAAATGCATTTACCCAGAATTTATAATAAGTCAACAGCTTTAACTTTAATTATATACACACAATGTTTAATCTACTTAGATCCTTTTGATTCTAATCCCTTCATTTTTAAGTACCAAAAGAAGCAAACCCATTAAACTCCCTGGAGTCTTAGCTGTAAACTAATTTATATCTAGGGACCAAATAGTATGTATGGTCAACACAACAATTTTCTTTTTTCCATATTAGCGATGTCCTAGGAAATGGCAATTGCCAGACTTCGCAAAAATATCATACCACTATGCGGAGTGGTCACTATTCTGATGAGAGTCATACCACTTTGCTGACCAGTCAATGTTTTCATCAAAGGCATAGAAGTCTCCGATGTTGTTCGGGTGTAATTGCTACTAAAATAAGTAATTTCAGTGACTCAACTTATTTTTCCGTGAGCTGCAATAATATACTGTGCATATGGAAGTTTTTATAAGACATATGAGAATTGCTGAATTAAACAGAGTCTAACAAGCAAAAAAAATTGCGCAGTATAAGTCAGTTGAACTGTCAGTAACTGCCTCAGCATCACGCCACTTACGTACATACATCTATTCTATTAAAAGTGGTAAATTAAATTTCCTTAATTTCATCAACGCCCACGCATTTTTGCACATTATGCGTGATATGGCAAATTTTCCACTGTTAGAGAAGTTACGGCAGCTTTTGATGCTACTCACATGCTACCAAAGCCAAAATAGAAACAACTAATAACAACATAGCGCAATTTTTGTTATGGCACTTTAAGAATGCGACAGCAAAGTGTGATACAAAATTGAATAAATTTCACTTTTCATCAACCAGCCCATTAAATGTGTATCTAAATACGCGAAAAAAAAAACATACATATGTACATGCAAACATACAAACTCATAGCATAGCAATTTCCAAAGAAAAACAAGCGACAAATGCTAAAGTATACATAAAAAATGAACGCATTGATTCATTTTCCCCCGTGACCTACTTTATTTTGGTCGTGCAAGCATATTCACGAAATAAGCCAATGGATACTGAAAATGTGTCATCAGGAGATGAATGAGCTTTGGTTGTTTCATATGCTCTCGCAAGCGCACGCAATTTCTTTGCACGACGCTCTTCGTTGCTGAAAATGTACGCTCTTACTTACTTGTTGTCCTTATAAAGCTCAAGAAATCTGGTTGATGAAAAAAAACTATTGGCATTTACATATACATGTACATACATACATATGTGTCTACCTCACCTTAACCTTAAACTCTCTTCCGCTTTTACTCCTTTTACTCTTTAATTACATATTTGTGTATACTCTTAGGAATCCTTGCTGCTGCGCATTAATTACCTGTCCTACATACATACATACATAAATACATACATATATATCGTACATACATACATAAATACATACATACATATCGTACATACATATTATTTGAATATCTTTTATGTTTAATTGCCTCAAATGCTCGGTTTGTAGAGTTTAAGTTCATGTTTAATCATGCACACATTTGAGCATATGCATTGATATGTGTGTAATATCACTCAAAAAGCAATTACAATTTATGCATTGTCCTAGTACTTGCAATGATAGTAAATGGAAAGCATAACATGTTATTCTATATATCCTCCTTTTTAAAATTTTCTAGGCAATTTTCCAAATGAGCTTAAATTGGACAATTCCGATCAATTGTAGTTAGTTAAATAAATGCATTTTAATCGCTAATGCTCAAAACTCAAAACTGGTAGTGTGTCTTCTGCACTTCGAGCCATGACTGGTATTCCTAGCAGCGCCATAATTCAACAACAGAAAATTTGTGTCTGCAATTTTTGCTTTAAAAGCATGATTGCTATGTATATATTTAATGGAATATGCAATAATGTAATTTTAATAACACAAATTAATTGCAAATACTTTTAATAATGCTGTTATAGCAATATATCAGCTGAGTATCAGCAGGCAAGTGCAAAATAAGCAACGGGGTTGCTGTACTGCTGCAATTATAAATTTTCATGAACGTACCCTCTATCTAAAATAGGTCACTCATACGCCCTGGCACACATTGGTGTCAGCTCATATAAGGCGGCGCACAAAATTCTAAAACCATTTTATTTCCACCAGAATCGCTTGATCTATACTACAACAGCAAATTTTAAGCGTCTTAACCCATTAATGTCCGTGTTTTAACCCACCGATGACTCTTTGTTTTGAACAAGTATTCTAATATTTATTACTTTTTGGTTGCTTGCTTATGACGGGAATTCGTTCCTCAATACATCATATTATAACATTCTTCTTCTTCTTAATTTGCGATAGCAGCAAAAAAATATATATTTTTTTTTAAGTAATTTGGTTAAAGTTATCCATTATTTTTTGTTTTTTTTTTTTTAGTATTTAGCCTTCTATCAGTGGTAGGGAAAAGAAAGTATTCAACAAAAACAAAAGAAGCATATATGTACATATCTAAAGCCATGAAAATCATAAAAAATAGTGTTGACCTAGTAAATATGCTGGCTATGTACATACATATATAATACAGAAGCATATAGTAGCACATAGTTTATACAAAAACATATATATAGTACATGGAAACATGACCTCCATATGTCACTGTTTTTATATAAATATGTACATACATATATATGTATGTATGTTTCTGTGATATAAGTGCTTTTGTACATACATACATATATAGCTTTATTGTTTTAAACGTCGCCTTGGTGTCCATGTCCTCGTTCTCATTTCCAGTTGCCTTGCCTTCATGCCGTTTTTAACATTTCTGTTTTCCTTTGTTGTTTGTTTTTTTTTTTTTGTTTTTTTGCCTATGCACTTCAATATTGTTTTAGCGTTACAAGGATGCATCGAAGTATATATGTATGTATTTATGATGCACATGCAATCCGGCAAGCCAAACGAAAATTGTTAAGCAATAATAATAAAGCTTTACAGAAAGTATATATACATATATACATATGTATTCCTAATGGTGAGGCAGTTAGTACCACTTTGTACATGCACCCACAAATTATATGCATTTACTGTTGTACATACATCCATACATACATATGTATATCCACTGAACTCGTTTTAATGTCACGATTTCTGCAACGCCCTCGGTGTTATCAACAAATCCGGACAGCGCTGCGGCGACGTTATTTGTATACGCACACTGTCATTACCAATACATTCACAGTTCGAGCCGGTACGGCACCGGTCGTAGATTTAATAAAACGGCGTTTTTTTTTTGTATAGAAAAATAAAAATAAATGTGTGTGTGAATTTAAAAGCAATAAAATGTTTAATTAAGCAATTTCTTAACCAACACTGCCATTGCGTAGGGAACACCGAATACTTAGTAGCTGTAAACATGCACACAATTTGTAGGCAACAAGCAAGTCATCGCAGCCTAAAAGTAGGCAACAACAGTTGAAAATTGCATATTTACATAAATAGCTGCTATTTTTTTTTTATAAATTATTTTAATTTTCCATTTTCTTGCCTTTGCAGACAAACAAATCCAGATTTAGATGTACCTGGAAAGGCTGCAAACACATAGAACACACGCCGAAGAAAATCGAAAGGCACATACGCACCATACATTTGGGGTAAGTAAGAAAAAAAAAGCCTGATATGTACTTACATATGGCGTTTTCTTTTCTGCAAAAAAAAAAAATGTTGCCCCTCTATAGCCCAATTGGGAAAACTTTCCTTTAAGCAAGCACGCGCCGAAAATAATTTCCTTTTCAGGCTGGTAGAGTAGCTCTATGGACCCATCCAACTTTAACCTCCGGCAAGTTTTGATTTAGTTTAGAGTTCTGTGAGAGCCGCTCTATTCCACTGAGAGAGTGATTTTTCTCGGGGCATGCTTCCTTAATGGAAAGCCGACCCTTCCAATTATCGCATAGCATAACCTAACTTTCTATAAAATGACTGAATTTGTAGATAATGCTAACCGCTTAGTTAGAGGTCGATATTTGCTGAAATTAGCAGACAAACTTACAAAATACATAGCTAAAAAAAGTCAAAAAGGGCAACATTATTTCGAGAAAAGAAAACGTGCAACATTTTTTCGAGAAAAGAAAACGGGCAACATTAGTTCGAGAAAAGAAAACGGCATTAAGTATATAATTAGAATATTCTCGCTGAGTTAACTTGATTTGTAAGCCGCCGAAATTCGCCTTCACTAGAAAACAAAAAAATTTTAAGCTAAATAGTTGTTAAAAAAAACATGCACACATACATACCTACAAAAATCCTTGCTTACCTTTGCTTACATTTATTTTTGCTGGTAACTTCAAGCAGCGCATAAAAAAAAAAAGTAGCCAACAAACGCTCCGTGCAAATATGTAGTCACCTTGACACAGTTTGCCAGTTAAAAGCATAAATGGGCGCAACGGCTACAAAATAGCACAAACCAATTCGTTTGCATTGTCAGAGCCACTATTCAAAGCGTTTATATATTTACATATATATATATACTACAAAGCCTAACATTTATGCCGCCACAAGCGCAAGCAATGCATAGCTTTTATATATGTACATACATATGTAATATATCTACAAAAGCGCTACCATTTTGCGGCCAAGGCCTTTCGCATTTACCTTGCATTTGAAAAGGCAGCAGCAATTTGAAAACGCTTGAAAAATCACAAGCAAATGGTTGCAAATCCTTACAAATCCTTGCAAATCTTTACAAATCCTTTAAAATAAAAGCACAATTCAAGTCGTTTTTTTTTTTGGTCGCAAATTTTGTTTTCATATCTATTTTCGAGTTTATAAGTAATTTTTTTTTTTTTTTTAATTTTCAATGCTACACACTAAGACGAAGCGAAGTTTTCTGCTTTTATTATTATAATAATTTTTGCATTTCTCATACATATGCGTTTATATATGTATGTACATATGTATGTTAGTGGGTATATACGCTTGTTTACCTACAGTAATAATAATAAAACAGCAAAATTTGCTTATACATTTATAAATACATACAATATTTAAATGTCTAACTAGTTTAATAAATTTCACTTTTTCGTTGAAATACTTTTTTTGTATAGCATTTATGTATATATTTCAAAACTTGCATATCCATAGCTTTCTGCGCTGCTTCTGCTTTTAAATATGTAAACTTATTTTTTTATCGCAATTTTGCAATTTTTTACGCTAATTGCAATTTTAAACGAAATTAAACAATAGCTCTGTATACGATAAGCATTTTTTGTTAATGCACAAACAAAATTTCGACTATGTACCAAAAACAGAAATTGTAATTGAAGGAACAATCTACAGCTTATTGTTATTATTAATTTTTTGTTTTTTTAATCGCTTAAATAATATGAAATCGCATTTTTTATGGGATTTGCATACAATATAGAAATTTGCAAATTTTCAATTTTTAAGTTAAACAAAAATATATATGTATGTAGTTATGTATTGTAGAAAATTAGCTGACAACAGTTATTTACTTACTTGCTAGGAACTATGAGCTACAGCCTATATTAGAAGTATGTACGTACTTATTAAATGTATTTAAGGAGATGTGTGTGACATTGCAAAAGAAATTACAGCAAACTGCTTGCGCTTTAGTTAGTCTTACAAATGTATTGGATTTGATGTATAATTAAATTGAACTTATCTTGGACTTACATATCTTGAACTTATCGGTGTATGCTTACATAACAAATAAGGTGCGCAAAATTTCAAGTGTATAAATTCAAACAAATTTTTTTTCGAATAAAAATTAATACATAGCTATAAAAATAAGTATGTATAAGAAATATAAATAATTGAATTTGCATAAAAGTTGGAAATTTTGAAGCAATTGTATAAATTTAAAAGAAAATTTTCAAGCAATTGTGTAAATTTAAAAGAAAATTTTCAAGCAATTGTATAAATTTAAAGTAAATTTTCTTTGCAGCATAAACATCATTTGAAAAAAAATGGCATTGCTACTAAAAATTTCAGCGCTGTTTCCACTTACCAACGTTTTAAGCTAACTCGTCTACATACATTAACTTTATTAAATATTTTAAAACTCTTTGCTACACTAAGTAAACACAATTTTTAGTCCGTTATGATTGTTTCTCATATATTATATATATATATATATATATATATCTTACTTTGCTCTTACTTTTTGTTTGTCTTAAGTATAATTGTTAGACATTTATTAGTTAGTATATGTATGTATAATGGTGTTTTAGCAATTTTCGCTGAAGTGTGTGAGACATAACTACTCTCTCACGCAGTTGGCAAAAATCTAATTTACAAAAAAATCTAATTTTATTTTTTAATTTACAAAAAAAAAACCTTTCGAGCAAATACATAACTATTACGTTTACATTAAACTTATTCGCTTGTGTATACACCAAAAATTAATAACATAGCACATACAATTAAAACGAAAACCTATTTGTGTCTATTGTTCTAAAACCAAGAATTGTTTTTTTTTTGCTTTTTTTTGTACCAACACTTCAAAGCGAGCGTCAGTTATTGAAAAACGAAATTAAAAAGCTGCAATTTTCACTTTGCCTTTAAAAGTGTTAGTTTTTTTTTGCTGTCTGTTGGCTGGATGCATGTTGCAAGATCGTTGCTAATTGTATTTATTCAATTATGCGGATTCATAAGCGTATGAGTAATGTCCATCGATGTATCAGCGAGTCCATTAATAGTTATGCCATTTGCCATATTATTTGCTGTAAGTGAAAATTGCATAAAATTTCATATGCATAGATATTCAGATTCATAGATAGACACAACACTACTCACAATTTCGTGCACCACCACCGTGCGTAGTAGCATCCAATTGTGACCAATATTGCTCGGAGGGACTTTGTGTACTTGTGCCCGGCGGCGGTTGTACTGGCGCGCCCGTATACCTAAAGTATGGATTTTTCAAATCCAACGTATTGCTCGATGATATTAGCGTGCCCTCAATGTGCAAATCAATTGTTACATCATAAGACTGACGTCGATTAGCTTCGAGTAGTACACGTCCAGTCAGTGTCTGACCTTGCTTAATAAATATCGGCATTGGCAATAGGCAACGCACTTGATACCAGTGGGTTAGTGGCGCTGTCGGTGATGTTGAAAGCCAAACTTGCTGGTTACTACCACAAAATTCAACATCAAACCAAAAAGCGAGTCCATGACAGATGCCAGTTTGTAGAATATGGAATTGCAGTGGTATATCTGCAAAACAATTTTATCATATAAATTAAATACGAGAAATAATAGTAATAATAATAATAATAGATAAGCAATCACATCAGCGCATACACACCAATGTTATGTAAATCATTCTCGTTGTCGCGCAGAAAATCACAAACATGTCGCACTGACTTTGCCATACAAATGCGTATATCGAATGTGTCGACAATTGGCTGTCGGAAATACTCCTTCATGCCTTCCTTATGTAAGATTGTCAAATCGACACCATGAAATGCTGATTGATACCAAAAATTTGCTTTATTATATTGCTCCGAATAGAGTGATTCGTCGGAAAATGGTGCCACATGTAAATCACCATGCGTAGGAAACATTTTGCCGTTGGGTTTAAGCCATTTGCGTGCATGCAAATATGTTTCAAGCATACGTTCATTGTAAAGCATATAGCCCATTGGTTCGGATATAATTACATCCACCATTTCGGGTATATCGATTTCCTCAATTTTTCCCGGCATTACAAGTATTTTGTCCTGCACATTATTTGATTCAACCAATTGTTGGGCATACTGTGCCATATTCGATGCTTCGATAGCGTAAACTTTAGCAGCGCCAGCTTGTACGGCAAAAAATGATAAGATGCCAGAACCGGCGCCAACATCCAATACAATTTTATTCTGTAATTAAGAAATTAATAGATTTACTTAGTATTTTGCTTTTTACTCTAGAAATTACTAAAACAAAACGATGTAACTTACATGAAAGTCTATTGAATTTCCTAGTATAGCGCGTTGATATGTGCTAGTGCGTACATAATCTTGCATCATGTTTTGTTGTTGTGATAAATAACCATAAAATTGGAAATATTGTGAAGCGGAAGACTCTTCGGTTCGTTGTGAGAATACTGATTTCGGTCGAAAATGTTTTACATTGTCCACTAACTTTCGAAACCGCTGCTGCTCTGCAAGTACAAGAAGTAAGAAAAAAAACACTCATATTAGTAAATGACTATAGTCCTATTTTAGAAATCTCTTGTCTTACCAAAAACAGTTCTAAAGCGTAATATTAAATTATCGTTATCCAGTGAAAGTGCATAAGTTTGAGGACCTATTTGTGCGGTGTCTGTGTCATATGTAAGCAAATATTCCTTTAGTACATTAGCGCTATCATTGTCTATCGAAAGAAAAATAATAATAATAAAATAATTTTATTAAAAATATATACATTTACACATGTATACATATGTATAACACATGTGTTGTACTCCCTTACCTGGTGTAATCTTTAATAAACATCCTTGCGGATCATAAATGCAGTGCAAACTACAGCTGCTCTTGTATTTGCAACCAAATTTGAAATGCGCCTCATCCACCATTTGACTAATTACGACACCGTTGAATGCACAAGTGCCATTCAGCCTGAAGCCTCCATTATCGCCTCCACCGCCGCTGGTAGTGACCGTCAGTATTGCGCTATTGCTTTTATTGCTACTAGGATTACTGTTGTTGTTACTGCTACCACCGCTACTACTATTCAATGTGCACAAGGATGAAGAAGAGTTGGTACGCTCAACTCTATCACTGCTTACCACCGTGTTGATGTTCGAAGACATATTTCTTTCTTTTATATATTTGCGCTGTAGACACACAGAAGATAAAATTCCACGAATTGTATGCAAAAAAAAGCTATCTAAACACTTTTTTAGTTGTTTTTCTGTCTTAATAACTAGTAATTGACGTTTTTTTTTATTTATCGATTTTTTGAGGTTGAGAGAATTTATTCGCGTGTGACCATAATCTTATTGGAAAATCTTCAAGCACTTTTCGTGTGAAAAAATTACTTAAACAATTAACTCCTATGCAGCTGCTCCTTTGTCCGGGTGAGAATATTTATAACTATTCAGTTTACTGCTTAGGCAATTTTTTTAATTCACAACAACTGGACTTTTTTTTATCAATCAGGCAATTCTTGCTATATGTGTGATACAAATGCAAAATTAATTTAATATTTAAAAACGGAAATCCAGAAAATATCAAGAATTTTTCCTCTTTCTTTTTTTTTCAAGATCTCCTATTGATTTGTTTTGTCTGCTTTGACGACCGTCCCCTGTCTGCTAATTTGCTGCTGTTGCCTGCTCTTGTTCTTCCCCTTCTTTGTGGTTTCCTTGTTGCGAACACGTTTTACTTCTGCTTGCTTAATTAATTGTCATTTAACTCGTATAATTTATCCATAAAATTTAAAAATCCATTGATTTTTTTGTAATTAAATAATTAAATTTTTTGTTATTTTCGCGATTTTGCTAGAAATTTATTGAAAAAATTGTAGACTCACTTTGACAACAGTACAACACGCTGACGAATCAACTGCACGAATGGCAGTTTTGCACAATCGCGTTGTTTCATTCTTCAGGGTTGGCGCTGCGCACAGTGAAACCTGCTTAGCTGCTCTGTAGCATTGAATTGCTATATGAATTGCATATATCGCTATCTCGCTTGCGATTGCTCTGCGCTAGCAGGGTTGCTGGGCACATGTTGTAGTAGATTTGCTAATACAGTGAAGGCGAAAAAAATATTATAAGATATTACATGTATTTTTTGCACGTTTTGAAATTGAATTAATTTGAAAAATTCTTGTTTTTTTTATTGCAGAAATAAGAAACCACGTCGGTCTGCAGATTACGATGATTCATGCAGTGAAAATGACCATGAGGAAGAGTTCTATTATACTGAAATCGAAGACGAAGATGAAGACAGCAAAACAACGGGAAGCCCAACATCACCCACTCTAAGCCATCGCGATATGGCACGCCCACCGCACGAAGATCCCGAATACCAAAGAAAAATAGTGGGCAATTTCAAGTAAGTTGGAGTGTTTTAAAAAATAGCAATATTCTGCATATATAGCATTTTCAGGTCAAATGAAACCTTTTTCAAGTCAAGTGAAACTTTTTTCAAGTCAAGTGAAACCTTTTTCAAATTAAGTGAAACCTTTTTCAACTAAAATGAAACCTTTTTCAATTTAAGTGAAACTTTTTTCATTTAAAATGAAACTTTTTTCATTTCAAATGAAACCTTTTTTCATTTCAAATGAAACCTTTTTCAAATTGAATGAAACCTTGTTTAGTTAATACAATAATATTCTTATATGAATTTTTTGAACACGGCTTTTTTTCGAAAGTTAACAATTCAAAATATTTTACACAATTTGCACTCTAAGCTAGCAATATGTATAAAAGTTCGACATCACCTCAGAACTTTTTGCATTTCAATGTTTTTGTTGTTTTATTGTTTGTATCCCAGCAAACATTCGGACTCATATAAGCGTCAGTAAACATTTCTTAAGCTTATATACCACATAAGCCGCTGTGGTGCTGTGGATAGAGTGCTTGCCTGCTATGCCAGAAGTCTCGGGTTCAAACCACAGTCCAAGCAAACACCAAAAAAATTTTCTAATTAGTAAAAATCCAATTATTGGGTTTTTTAAGAGCAGCAGTCTCTCGGCAGTGGGCGGCATACCCTCCAAATGTATTCCTGCTATGAAAAAGCTTCTCACAAAAAATGCATTCGCCGTTCGGAGCCGGCATAAAACCGTAGGTTCACCCAATTGGTAGGAAAAACAAAAGGAGCACACCTCGAATTGGGAGAGAAGCTCGGCCATAAAACTCGTCAGAGTTATAATAGCGTCATTGTATTATATTATTATTATTTTATACCACATATATCACACCTATATATTTCGGACTCATATCAGACTCCAAATTATGAGAATTTCAAGAATGTTTGCTGGGCTGAAAGAGCTTGA
Source organism: Urophora cardui (assembly GCA_960531455.1). Lineage (NCBI taxonomy): Eukaryota > Metazoa > Arthropoda > Insecta > Diptera > Tephritidae > Urophora > Urophora cardui. Next base: position 145,726,945 of record OY482672.1, read on the forward strand.
TCTACTTAATTTTAGTACATATATAAATATATCATGTACATATATAAAAATAATGAAACTAATAACAAACTAAACAATTAAATTGTTGTTGTGATTATTTTGCAAATATATATATATATATATAGGTACATATATATCGTTGTACATAGTTACCACTACTAACATTCAAAGTTCAATAACTTTCGATGTGTAAAAGCCGTGTACAAAAAATTTATATAAGAATGTTATTGTACTAACTAAACAAGGTTTCATTTAATTTGAAAAAAGTTTCATTTGAAATAAAAAAAGTTTCATTTGAAATGAAAAAGGTTTCATTTGAAATGAAAAAAGTTTCACTTAAATTGAAAAAGGTTTCATTTTATTTGAAAAAGGTTTCACTTAATTTGAAAAAGGTTTCACTTGACTTGAAAAAAGTTTCACTTGACTTGAAAAAGGTTTCATTTGACCTGAAAATGCTATATGTATGTAAATGTGGCTAAATATCTGCAAAATGAAACATAAAACAATGTTAATGTGGTTTTCTCTACTGAATTTCCAATTACGGAAAAAAACTCTTAATACGATTTATGCCTAAAATAATGAACGAAGCTGTGACACCCTAACAGTTGATATATATGTACATACGTACACACGAGCATGTATATTTGCAATTACGTTACGTGCTACATAACCTATCTTTATACACGTCCGGTACAAGCAAATAAATAATTTTTTTTTATATTTTCCACCCACAGGCAAGGACGTATGATCAGCCAACAACAGCAATTCCAACAAAGCCAAGGGCAGCAATTGAATAATATCAAAACGGTGTTTCACGGTGGCTCTTATATGAACAATAACAACAACAACAGCCAAAATAATCAACAAATGCAGAACAATTGCGTATCGACGACATCACCGCTAGCTCATCACAATTACTGGCAATCATCTCCAATACCACAAACAACAATTGTCCAATCCGCAAGCACTTCAACACCAGTAACACTAAACTCAAGTCAGCAACAACAGCATCCACAGTATATAAGTATAAAACATGCTCGATCATCACCCCGTCCGTCCCAGTCGACCGCGCCATATCCATCTCCAACGTATCATCACAATTATAGCAGCAGCCCGAATGCGTGCATCAACAATAATGTCAGCAGTAATGGAGGCACCAATATCAATAGCAATGGCAATGGATGTATTAATGTACAGAGTCCGAGCAATACCATCATACAAACTAGTGCCAACAATATGCTCCAGCAATTATCACAACAAAACGTCACAGTAACCGCACATCACCATAATGGTGCTCTTCAAACGCAGCAACAACAACAACAGCACCAACATCAAGTACCAGCGCTAACGATCACGCCCAATTATCATCAGCAACAACAGCAATCGCCACAACAACAAAGTATACAAAGCCACCAACAACCAATGCAATCAAATTCTACTGGAACGATAGTAACGCTGACTTCACACCATCAGCAATTTGCATCACATCACCACCAGCAACAGCAGCAGCAACAACATCAACAACAACAGCATACACAACATATAGCTACAGCTGCGACAACACCAACTAAGCACACACCAAACTCGCCGAATAGACGCACACGGGGCGAGAATAAGAAATGTCGCAAAGTATACGGTATGGAACGTCGTGATCAATGGTGCACTCAGTGCAGATGGAAGAAAGCTTGCAGCCGATTTGGTGACTGAAAAAGATCAAAAACGTCGATAGCGGCGACGACGGCGACGGAGGTAGCAACAGCGAAAATTATTTCGTCCACGACAATGACAAGCACAACAGCAACGACAGAGCTGGTAGCGGCAGCTAAATCAAAATCATCAGTGCTTAGAAATGATTCATCTGCGACATATGCAAATTTTAAGTACAAGCGAACGAGCAACAATATTAACAATAACAATAATATTGGCAATTACAGTAATAGAAACTCTGCACAGAAATGCTTGGTAGCTTCCGCACCAGCAACTGCCGTAGCCACTTCCGTTATTGTGAAGTCACCACCAAATAGTTTAAGTTCTGAAACAACTGCTAGCAACACCAATACCAACAACAACAACAACCAACATATTGACACTGCCAATGGCGGCAACTTTGTTCATACACCGTTAGCTAGCAGCCAAAGAAATGGTACAAGCATTGATGCTGATTCAAATTCACAACATCAAACGAAAAACGTTGTTGCAACTGCCAATATTAGCAACAACACTAATAACAACAACAACAACAATATTAATCAAGAATTGCTGACCAATGCTGCCTCAAACACTGAAATGGATGTTTGTATGCGAACGTCGCTGCCATCACAATACTTTCCTTAAACACAATCGAAAGCAAAAAAAAAAAAAACAAAATAAATAAGAAAAAAGCGAAAGCATAAAAATCAATAAGTATATTGTGTAATAAAGGGCTGTGCCCCTTGCAATACAATAGCAATGCCATTGTAGAGATTGTAAAGAAGACGTGCATTAAGATGATATGACATCCGCAATAACCAAACAGATATGTACATTAAATACATAAAAAAAAAACATGCATATACTAGATGTATACTAGTGTAAGGAATTAGCAATGAGCATTTGGATAATGTTTAATTAATGATTGAAGAATCGATAGTCTTATCTATTCGTTTTTCTGCATAAATACATACATATATACTATATATTACTATTATTACATGAACTTTTCATATGCATACATATAATACATAATATTTTTATTTACATTACTTATAAGAATGACTTACAATATATGTATGTGCATACATAACATATATAATTAAAGAAATCAATAAATTTAAATCTTTGTTTTTTGTTATTGTTATTTTTTTTGTCCTTGCATATACATACGTGCATACATACAAATATGTATAATATACTTGATGCGCCTTCTCGGCATTTTTACACTGCATAGATAAATTTTTATTTCATTTTTGAAACTAGATAAATTTTTCTTTGCTTTTGCATATACATATGTAGTATATTTAACAAACTTATTACTTTGCAGTAATATATACATATGTATGTATGTATGCATTTGTACGCTATATCTATATATACATATATATGTACATATATGTATAACTACGTATGTACATATATGTAGTATTAAGAATTTCGCCCTTGCATAAACATAACTACAACATATGTACATATATAACTTGAAGGACACAAAGTTCAAATAAATATGCATACATATATACAATATAATAAATACATACTTACATGCATAGTACCCCTGCAAAAAATGCGATTAATCCGGGACGTGTCCGGGATCAATCGCAAGGGAGCATGCGACTAATACAATTTTACATCCCTTTATATGGAGTGAATTGATCGCATTTGTTCGAGCATGTCCTATGAAGAGACTAATTGTTCAACTTGTATACCCGAACGGGTACCAATGTAGATTAATCACTAACATACCGAACGGGTACAAATGTAGATCAATCGCTTTCATCCCGAACGGGTACGAATGTAGATCAATCGCTTTCATCCCGAACGGGTACAAATGTAGATCATTCGCTTTCATCCCGAACGGGTACGAATGTAGATTAATCGCTTTCATCCCCAACGGGTACAAATGTAGATCAATCGCTTTCAGCACGAACGGGTACAAATGTAGATTTTTCCTTAAAAAATTGTAAATGTTCATGCATATTTAAAAAAAGATTATATAATGTTTTACTTTTGTAAAAAAATCTCAATAAATAAATTTAAAAAATTGTAAGTTTTGAGTATGCATTATATGAGCGTAATGAAAAGGATTTTTTCATAGGATATTTTAGGCAACATTTTGTTAAAATTGTTATTAAAAAAGGGTGTTCAATTCGTTTTACCGGTTGTTCTACAATTTTTTAAATACATTGCATATTTTTGTAAAATGTCTACATTTAAGGAATCTAGATTTGTACCCGTTCGGAATGAAAGCGATTAATCTACATTTATACCCGTTCGGGATGAAAGCGATTAATCTACATTTATACCCGTTAGGGAACAATTGGTCTACAATTAGTCTACATTTATACCCGTTCGGGAACAATTGGTCTACAATTAGTCTACATTTATACCCGTACGAGAACAATTGGGGACTAATTGTGGACCGATTGTTCTCGAAAGAGATCAATCGAGGACAAATCTCTTTCGGGATTGATCGCACATTTTTTTGCAGGGACGTTAAAATAGACAATGTTCATAGTGAAAATAAACAGCAGTTATCATGTATGTGTGTTGCATAAGCTTATACATAGTTAGATACTTAAGTATTACAGTAAAAATATGAGCATATGAGCATGAAAGCATACATACATACATACATATGTAAATTAATATAAACAAATCTCAATTAAATAGCAAAATATTAATGGAACAAAAAAAGGAAATAATGCAACAGGAACGAAAACCCAACTCAAAAAAACTAACTTCTGTACATACATAACACATAGTTAAGTGAAAAAAACTGTACATATGTATACACATCCATGCATAATAGAGAAAATAGTTAATGTGAAAATAACTAACTGCTTACATGCTTATATACACATTTTATGCGAAAAAAAATGAAAAAAATGCATTACGTACATGGTAGTTTTGTTTTCCTTTTTATTGCACATAAACTGATTTTCGTTGCTTTAGACATTTCTTAATTTTTGTATTTATTGGCAGAACGACTGTTAAATATACGATCAATACAACTAAAACTGCTCAAAATAGAAAGAAGTCAACTTTTGTGTTATAAGAAGCATACACAACTTCTCAAATATGTAACTACTATTTAACAAACGTATACGATGGCAACAACAACGGAGGCTACAACAACAACAACGGCATATTTATGTAGCTTTTTGTAACGAAAATCGGTTTATATGTATTCAAAATGTGTCGACAGATCAGCAAGCACTTAAAAATTATGTGTGTATGTATGTAGTTTACTTGCAACAAAATAAGATCAATGTGCATGCATACATATGTACATACATATGTAAATTTAAATATATCGTTCTTAACCCATAACATGTTTATTCATTTTAACCAAACAAAACAAAAATCAAACATAAAACAGCCCAATCTCCTTCCAAAAAGACATCGTGACAAAATGAAAACGAAAATCAAAGCTGCAATGTTGTAAAAGTCTCGCAAGTAAGCGAAATTGGTTCAAAAGTGTTCAAATTTATATAATTTGTAGAAATTTAATTTATAAAATAAATATATTTATGTTAAATTTAATATGTACTGTATTTTCTGCGCAACTGTACAATATATTTTGTCTGTTTCAAATAAAGTTTTTACCTAAATTTATGTACATACATGAGTATATTTGTTTTTGGTCCATCAAAGAAGATTAGCAAGCAGTATATACAGAATATATAATGTATGTATGTACCCAATGTCCTTATGTATATGTTGTTGATTAATCTTTTAGAAATTATTAAAAAAAAAAATTAAGTGATATTTTTACAAAGTTTCGTCATGTAATACTAAGGGTAACATAAGCAAATAAATTTTAAAAGTATGTACATACATAAATATATACACATATACTATATATATAAAAACAAAAAAAAAACACTCATAAAGCGTTAATTTAACAAAAATGGCAAAAACAGTAACAAATATAAAAAAGGAATTTCAAAAAAAATTTGTAACATATAAAATGTGCATATAACAACAACAACAACAACCTAACATATATTACGTATGTATATATGTAAATGCATGTAATTGAAAAACTCTGCAACAAATGCGATTAATCCGGGACGTTTCCGGGATCAATCGCAAGGGAGCATGCGACTAATACAATTTTACATCCCTTTATATGGAGTGAATTGATCGCATTTGTTCGAGCATGTCCTATGAAGAGACTAATTGTTCAACTTGTATACCCGAACGGGTACCAATGTAGATTAATCACTAACATACCGAACGGGTACAAATGTAGATCAATCGCTTTCATCCCGAACGGGTACGAATGTAGATTAATCGCTTTCATCCCCAACGGGTACAAATGTAGATCAATCGCTTTCAGCACGAACGGGTACAAATGTAGATTTTTCCTTAAAAATTGTAAATGTTCATGCATATTTAAATAAAGATTATATAATGTTATACTTTTGTAAAAAAATCTCAATAAATAAATTTAAAAAATTGTAAGTTTTGAGTATGCATTATATGAGCGTAATGTAAAGGATTTTTTCATAGGATATTTTAGGCAACATTTTGTTAAAATTGATATTAAAAAAGGGTGTTCAATTCGTTTTACTGGTTGTTCTACAATTTTTTAAATACATTGCATATTTTTGTAAAATGTCTACATTTAAGGAATCTAGATTTGTACCCGTTCGGAATGAAAGCGATTAAACTACATTTATACCCATTCGGGATGAAAGCGATTAATCTACATTTATACCCGTTCGGGATTAAAGCGATTAATCTACATTTATACCCGTTAGGGAACAATTGGTCTACAATTAGTCTACATTTATACCCGTTCGGGAACAATTGGTCTACAATTAGTCTACATTTATACCCGTGCGGGAATAATCGGGGACTAATTGTGGACCGATTGTTCTCGAAAGACATCAATCGAGGACAAATCTCTTTCGGGATTGATCGCACATTTTTTTGCAGGGAACGATCACGTTTCCCTAAACATACATACATACACCTAGTTTTATTGAAACTAAAAAAAAAAAATAAACAGTATCTACATTTTAAAGTTTAATAAATAACTGTTATTTATAATTAAAGATAAAACCCAAAAAAAAAACTATGCTTTGTTTTCTTTTTTGTTGTTTGTTGGTTTTTGTTTCTTTTATTGAATTTGTCAAGCGGAGGCCTTCTAGCGTTTACACACATACTACATAATTACCTACATAAAAACATAAAAATCTCATGCGTTTTGTTGTTTGTGCAGAGAATAAAAGTAGGTGAATTACTTTAAAATTTCTTACTACAAAGTGGATAGAATTTGTTGCAGAAATGTTCAAAGAAGACGAGACTTTTGAAGAGAATTGCTGTTTTGAAGAGGATTGCTGTTCTATTATTTAGAGGCGGTTACAGTGATCATGTTGTTGTAGTAGCCTCGAAGACACTTCCCGAAGGTTTTGGGGAGTGTTGGGGACGTAACAGTCCCTTGCCGAATAAATCCGGTACGCTCGGGTACTAGTCTCTTCTGACACTAGCCCGACTGTCATGCGAACGGTTTTTTGGCCATTATCAATCTTCGAGGCCGGTGGATTTTAGTCGCCTCTTACGACTGGCATTCCTTACCACGGGTATATTCTAAGTAGGGATGGGCAAATTTGAAAAATATATCGATATATATTATATCGATATTTCAAAAAACATCGATTTATGCCGTGTAAAAACATCGATATATCAATATATCGAAAGGGGCGGCTTTACATTAAGGAACCACGTCCCGCTAAAAACCACTTCTTCACGGGGTTAGAGGTGCTCTCACAGATCTTAAAACTGAAATCCAAACTTGCCGGAGACTTATAGTTTACTAGATATTTGTTGTTAAAGTTCGATGGGTCTACAGATATTCTACGAATCCTGAAGTATAAACATAAAAATCATTAAGAATTGCTTGAAGAAGAAAGTAATGTAAATTCAAGCACCCGAACATTATGGTTATACCACTTCTTAAAAAATGTTCTGGTGTTAAATTCAAAGCGAATCAGAAATTTATGAAAAATATCGAATTTGGCTCGAAATGGCAAAAAATTATCGATTATCGATGCACGGTAATTCAAAATATCGTCGATATTATCGGCTGTACTATTTTAAAAATATCGATATATTGATATATCGATATATATCGCCCAACCCTAATTCTAAGCCCCCTAACCCGCTGGGCTTAGTGATCATCGATACGTTATGTGTTATACATACTAATATGTACACTGTCTGCTATGTATACCCTGCTGAGTAATGTATTGTTTACTCTCGCGCGACAAATATACGTAGGTATAAGATTTTTCTCACAACATTCGTCGTTTGTTTCAAAAAAGAATCGAAAAAGTACAGCAACTGCGAATTCTCGCAATCACAGATCAATTTCTTATTTCAGCTTCGTTACAGCAAATGACCTATCAGTAAATTCTGGTTGGTACAGAGAAATCAAGTCTTTCTTTGCTTTAATCACTGCTTATACTGTACATATGTAGATACTTTACATAAATATATGTATGTATATTATCGACAAACTATAATTAAAATTAATATTTATGTATCTTTATACATATATATGCTTTAACACTGCCAATCATTAATTCGGTATCTAAAATTCAAAACTGAGCGTTAATAATATTTAATAAAAAAATATATATGTATATGTATACGCAAACAAATATCTATAATATATTCGTAATAATTGGTGTTTTAGATCTAACAAATTTGCTTACTTTTGGGTGAAGGGCTCTCAAATAGCTTTGTAGTTATTACGTACATAATATGTACATATGTATGTATATATGTACATAAATATGTACATTAGGGTGCTTTTAATTTGTATGAAAAATTTAAAAGTTCATAAAAAGACTGTATCGCCCCCTCAATCTGTAGTCACATGGTCAAAGATATCACACATAAATTTTGGTCCCGATTGGTGGCGGTTAAGGCGTGGCGCATTGAGGTCAAAGTTCAGAAAACTCTATGAAGGGTCAAAAAATCAAAATATTTTTTTTAATTATCTAATACCCAAAATTAATACTTCTATACCCAAGGATAACAAATATAAATTTTGGTCCCGATTGATGACGGTTTACTGGTGTTTTAAGGGGGTCAAAGTTCAGATTACCATATGCGACACTAAAAATGTAAGTCTTCTATGGCAATGTGAACATTGACCCCCTTAAAACACCACTAAACCGCCATCAATCGGAACCAAAATTTATATTTGTTATCCTTGGGTATAGAAGTATTAATTTTGGGTATTAGATAATTAAAAAAAATATTTTGATTTTTTGACCCTTCATAGAGTTTTCTGAACTTTGACCTCAATGCGCCACGCCTTAACCGCCACCAATCGGGACCAAAATTTATGTGTGATATCTCTGACCATCGTACTACAGATTGAGGGGGCGATACAGTAAAATATCGTTAATTTGAATTTTAAACGCACTCTAATGTACATATGTACATTCACATACGATAACATTCATACATATGTATACATAGTTTTGCAAGCACAAAAAGAAACAATTTATTTTCTTCTTTTCAATATCGAAGTCATTTTAGCGGCGTTGTTATTATGTTAAATTCATTTTTTTTTTTTTCAGAAAAAAAAAAAGAACAATGAGTTATAAAGCATTTAAATAAAATACTAAAGTTCTTTTAAAAATGTCTTCTTTTTTTAATCTTAGCCACATCCATTTTCTTAACAAATTGAATATTCAATATTTTTCAGCTTTAGCCTTAGGCCGTTGACGCTATCGCTATGCAGCTAATTTATAATTTTATATTATAAATTTAACTTTAAATAAATAAAAATTGAAAATTTTCAGCTCATTTTTATCATATTCACTCCAAAAAAAATGGCTCATATTCACCCGTTTTTTCTTTAACTCAAAACTATATAGCACATATTAAGGAAGCAATATCTATGCACATTTGTATTTTTAGCTTGTCAAATCGATCTCATAATTGTACAATCACACTTTGATACCCAACTTTAACGCATTAACACAAAAACATACCATACCATACATTGATGCATTAAACGATAAATTTCATAAATTCATTAAAAAAAAAATGAAATTATAATGAATTCACGCATTCGTACTGATTTGTGTATTTAACAAAAAAGGGAACACGGCCTAAAAAATACAATTTACAATATTCGTATATGTTGTATGGATGTGTCGCAATAATTGTGTTTTGTACAGTTTTCTATTTAAAACAAAAAACAAAGAATTAATGTTTTTGTGCCGAAATAAAAAAGATAAAGAATAAAAACCCAACCGCACAAAATAACTGATTATTACGAAATTTGTTGTAAAAAATCATTTATGAATCTAAAATTGTTAGCGTTTTAAATTTTCTACTATGAATGTTTCGTAAATTACGTAGGGTATGTTCAGAAACGCAGCATGAAACGCAATAGCTGCAGTACACATTTTTTTATTGATTGTGATGAGCGACGATTCATGCAAAATTTACGTTTATGAACGCTCTGCTTGTACTACAAAAGCAGGTTGCGCATCAAACTGAGTTTCTGAACAAAGCCATATATCGTTCAATATAATTAATATGAAATGTACTTGCGATTTTTTAAGTACCATGAAATACGATACTATAATATTAAGCAAACCTGTTAAATAATGATTATTAATCGTAATGATTACCGGCTTGATTGATTATTTTTTCAACTGTCCATTTAATGATTGATTGCCCATTGTTTTCAAATTTTAATGATTATTTTGCAATTACCATTAAAAAAATCAAAAAAAATCATAAAAAATCAAAAAAAAAAGAAAAATAATCATAAAAAATCAAAAATAATCAAAAATAATCAAAAAAAATTATTTTGATTGTTTTTGATTATTTTTGATTATTTATGATTTTTTTTGATTTTTTTTTTGATTTTGATATTGATAAAAATTAAAAAAAATCAAAAAAAAATCAAAAAAAAAAAGAAAAATAATCATAAAAAATCAAAAATAATCAAAAATAATCAAAAAAAATTATTTTGATTGTTTTTGATTATTTTTGATTATTTATGATTTTTTTTGATTTTTTTTTTGATTTTTTTTGATTTTTTTTAATTTTTATCAATATGGTTTAAAGAAATATGCACATTTGTACGTATTTAGGTATGTATATAGCCTTTTAAGGCAGACTTCCGACGGTAGCTTGATGGTAGTACCGGGGGGTTCGATACGATGAGCGTAGGTGGTGTAGTGCGGTTAAAGTCCCACACTAACAGGATAAAGGCTCTATATGCTTCCTCCTCGTATATTTGTGCAGAGAGGCATACACATTTATACATATCTTACAAGCTTGGAATTATTGTTAATTTGTCATTGACCGTACATGGTACGATGCACGTTTATATCAAATTATTTATCTTTATGAAAATTGTTTAAAGTGGCCAAATCAAACATTTTAGTGTAACATTCGCTGTTGTACTAACTCATAAATTGGGCTTTAATACAGAATTTCTCGTAGTTAGGTATACAATGAAAAGCAACTAATATTGCGGCTGTCTTCGACTGTATCGAGACTTTATAACATTCATGAATGAGGAAAAGAAGCGATACATAGTCTCATTTTCATTAATTTATACAGTGAATTATGTGCGTTATTTATGGAGATGTTATAGTCCAAAATGTCTATATCTGAACAATCCGTTGTATGGGACCTATATGTTATAGTGGTCCAATTTCTCTTAAGAAGTTACCCAAGTACCAAATTTCAAGTAGATATCTCAAAAAATGAGGGATTAGTTTGCGTTTATACAGACGGAATGATGGGCATGGCTTAAACGACTCAGCTCATGATCCTCATCATAGCGGTTATATTTTGGTGGATCTGTCATGCCTCCTTCTGCATTTCCGCTCAAAGTTATAACACCATTTCATATGAGTATAAAAAGAAGGGTATAAAACCTTTGTTATAATTGTACTCAATGTTAGTCAATCAAATGTACTTGGAGTTTTAATAGCTATATATAAAATCATACTATATACATATATGTTCATATTAAAAATATAAAAACAGAATTGAATTAATAAATTTATGTAAATAAGAGTGTTTTAATTAAATTATTGTCGAATGTCAGCGAGGTAGTCTGTTGAGAATACCAATATTACCAAATTGTCTTTCGTTTCAAAGAGCAGACTATAGCATTGATTGACTGTTACACAATATCAATGGGCCTTATGAATAAACATCCTTTTGCTGAAATTTCTATTAATAAAACTAGTATTTGCTATTTCTATAAGCAAGAGGTATTGACTTTTTAAGTCTGCCGCCAGTTATTGAATGTAAATTTCCTCCAAATATTGCATAAATACTTCCATAAGGATAGCTGATGTGGGGCTACCCATGCCCAGTCCGTGAGTTTGTCTGTATATTTTATTGCCAAATTTGAAATAATTCTGGTCAAGGGTTATTTTCAGCGTATTTACGATCTCTGTTGCAATGTCTTTGTTCGTTTTCTCTGTCAGTATTTTAGTTAGAGCTTTTAGTATTTCTGTCGTTGGTATCGAGGGGTATAGATCCTTCACGTAAAATGATACCAGTTTTGAGTCCTTGGGTACGTTCAGAATTCTCAGTTTGTTGACTAGTTCCGTTGTGTTTTTGATTGCGTGTTTATTGGACAGGTCTAATTTCTCGGCTAGTAGCATATTTAGATGTTTTGAAAGTCTATATCCTGGTGCCGATTTATGGTTTACTATTGGTCGCATAGGTGTTCCTGTTTTGTGGATTTTAGGTAGTGCGATCAGTGATGGGGCAGATGGATTCATTGCTGTGAGAGTGTAGGCTACTTTGCTGTCTCTTATATTTATCGCTTGTTTTATTGCACGTTTTATTGCCATTTGGTATTCTTCCGTTGGGTCTTTTCTCATCACTTGGCAGCCCATTTCTTTGATTAGTTGACCTGTTTTTGCGGTGTATTCCTCTTCCTCCATTAGCACAGTTGTATTTCCTTTGTCTGTTTCACACTTCATCAATTTTTTCAAAGAAGGAAAAATTCTTAATTTCATATAAGTTGTATTTATTGTTCATCATACGCCATACCGTTTCAGCCCTAGTTATTGCCCTATTGCATTCTTTTAAAAGGCAGAAATATTACGTACTTACGTTCCGACATTGTTCCTCAAATAGGATTATTTGGGAATTTATATTCGTCTTCGCATGCCTACTACATAATAAAGCAGTAGACGATTTGCTATGTTGCAAATAGATTTACGTAAAGATAATCTCTGTCATAATCAGAATTCTTTATTCGCTCTTCCCTGTCCTTATACTGAACCTAGAAATGATGAATTTCATATCAAAGGCTGAAAAAAACGAACATTTTGAACCCGATCCCCTCAGAATTTGATGAAATTTTGCATAGAGGTACATCTTACCTACTCAAACACAACCTCATTTTTAGAAATTGCATTTTCGAAAAATTGTGGGCGTGGCAAGGTATCGAAATATTCGAAAATATCCGAAAATAATCGAAAAATGACGATAATAGGTACTTTTAAAGTGTGATTACTAGGGAACGGCTTTACCGATTTCAAAGATCTTCACACCATTAGAAAGGTATTGAAATTAGCTTTCAAAAAAATACACTGTAAAAATTTTTTTTGTTTTAGTACACTGAAAAAAAAATGTTTTCCAAAATAAAATTTGAAACTGAAAAAACACTTCAAAGATCAAGCGATTTTGAAAAATACAAATTTTGTTTAGAAAGGTCTATTTAATATATATAACATATCTGAAAACTAAAATGGCCTTTTTCTTTATTTTTTTTTTAAATTTATTTAAGTAAATGCATCTCTTGGCTTTCTTATATTTTGATATCACGCGTAAACTAATCAACCGATTTCAAAAATTTTTATACCATTAGAAAGGTATTAAAATCACCTTTCGAAAACACACACTGTAAAAATTCTATATTACATATTACACTGAAAAAAAATTTTCAAAATTTTTTTTTTTCAAACTGGGAGAACACTTCAAAGACCAAGCGATTTTGAAAAATAAGAATGTTTTTTAGAAAGGTCTATTTAATATATATAACATATCTGAAAACTAAAATGGCCTTTTTCTTTATTTCTTTTTTAAATTTATTTAAGTAAATGCATCTCTTGGCTTTATTGATTTTGATATCACGCGTAAACTAATCAACTGATTTCAAAAATTTTTATACTGTTAGAAAGGTATTAAAATCACCTTTTGAAAACATACACTGTAAAAATTCTGTATTACATATTACACTGAAAAAAAAAAATTCAGTTCAGTTTGAAAAAAAAATGTTGAAAATTTTTTTTTAGGTGTAATATGTAATATAGAATTTTTACAGTGTATGTTTTCAAAAGGTGATTTTAATACCTTTCTAACGGTATACAAATTTTTGAAATCGGTTGATTAGTTTACGCGTGATATCAAAATATAAGAAAGCCAAGAGATGCATTTACTTAAATAAATTTAAAAAAAAAATAAAGAAAAAGGCCATTTTAGTTTTCAGATATGTTATATATATTAAATAGACCTTTCTAAAAAAAATGTGTATTTTTCAAAATCGCTTGATCTTTGAAGTGTTTTTTCAGTTTCAAATTTTATTTTGGAAAACATTTTTTTTTCAGTGTACTAAAACAAAAAAAATTTTTACAGTGCATTTTTTTGAAAGCTAATTTCAATACCTTTCTAATGGTGTGAAGATCTTTGAAATCGGTAAAGCCGTTCCCTAGTAATCACACTTTAAAAGTACCTATTATCGTCATTTTTCGAATATTTTCGAATATTTTTGAATATTTCGATACCTTGCCACGCCCACAATTTTTCGAAAATGCAATTTCTGAAAATGAGGTTGTGTTTGGGTAGGTAAGATGTACCTCTGTGCAAAATTTCATCAAATTCTGAGGGGGTCGGGTTCAACGCGTATTGGGTTTGATATGAAATTCATCAAATGAATCTTCCCCAGGTGTAGGAAGGGTTTGTATCCGTATCTAGCACGAAAAACTTCGAACGAGCCAGGATCTATACAAATTTTGTACTTCTAAATTTGTCGACATTTTAATTAGTGCAGTTGTCGCTGTAGAATACACAATGACTTGGATACACCTGTCCCCATATTTACTGCAGGGTTACGTACTTTAATATGCGTTCACATACATTTGTACAAACAAACTTTATGCCTCTCTGACCAAACATACATACCTACCTGGATACTTATGTGCATGCGTATCCAAATTTCTTTACAACAATATTGAAAAAAATCAAAGAAAATAAAAAAAAATCAAAAAAAAATCATAAAAAATCAAAAATAATCAAAAACAATCAAAAAAAATTATTTTAATGATTACCATTAAAAAAAATTAAAAAAAAATCAAAAAAAATCAAAAAAAATCAAAAATAATCATAAAAAATCAAAAATAATCAAAAACAATCAAAAAAAATTATTTTGATTATTTTTGATTATTTTTGATTTTTTATGATTATTTTTGATTTTTTTTGATTTTTTTTGATTTTTTTTTAATTTTTTTTAATGGTAATCATTAAAATTACTTTTTTTCTGCAAAACAATTTAAATAATGATTACCAATTAAAAAACAAAATAATTTAATTGATTACTAATCCTAATCGGAATTTAACAGGTCTGATATTAAGTAATCATTAATCGGCGGTTATAAAATTCATTCGCAACATACATTTGTTTTCATATGTATTTTTTTTTTAATTAAA
Organism: Urophora cardui; assembly: GCA_960531455.1. Classification (NCBI taxonomy): domain Eukaryota; kingdom Metazoa; phylum Arthropoda; class Insecta; order Diptera; family Tephritidae; genus Urophora; species Urophora cardui. Next base: position 145,742,365 of record OY482672.1, read on the forward strand.
TTTAGTAATAGTTTTCGGAAAAGAATTGATTTAGGACAATAATATAACATTTTCAGTGCACGGGTTTGTATTTTATTTTTATTTAATAATTACTAAATATATAAATCGTATAGCTGCCTTGCAAATACATACATACATACCTTACATACTACATTCTTTCTTCATTACTTCAATTTTTAATTTAAATGCATATGCATTTTATTAATTAAATATGTTTTCTTTTTAGCATTTTCATTAAAATAAATTAATTAAATGTTCATTAACGCATATAACGTTTTTTCACAAAAAAAAAAAAAAAACAAACAAACAAAAACACAAAACTATTTGGACTGACGAACGAGAACGCTCGTGCAAAACCCAATCGAAATCAATGCTTATGTACGTACTTACATATCGTCGCTGCGCCAACAAAAAAAGCTATACGTTTTTCAGCAACTTTTCAGGAGAGCAAAAAAACCGTTTTCTGGTGATCCTAGAGAATATTTTTTCTAGTTTGAATTGTTAACTAATGATACTACACATATGTAATAGACTTGTGCAATTTTTTTTTGTTTCATTTGTTCATTCTCGGATCGCTGGCGATTCGAACTTTTTATCATTAGCGATTCGCGAATTTTTAATTTCTCTGATCGTTGGCGATTCGAAAATTTGTTCATTAGCGATTCGAGATTTTTTTATAAATGGCGTTTCGAAAAATTAAAAGTTCAGAATTTGGTTTACTGGCAATGGGTTAAATCCGTATAAAATAAGACAAAGCATCTAAAATATTTTTATAAGAACTATAATGATTTTTGAGTGCAAAACAACTTAAAAAATAGAAAAATATGATATCGCGAAAATTGATTTACTCGAACTTGCCGCGAACTCGAGGCGAGTCCGAGAAATTACATTCGCGAAAATCTGCTTTCGCGAACTCGCCTCGAATTCGCCGCGATATCATCCTCGCTTCTGTGTTTATTGGGTACCCAATAAACACAACGGATTCGCCTCGAATTCGTGTCGGATTCGCTTTCTCTGATTATATTATCGCGGCAATAGTTCGCGGCGATAGATCGGCGAATCCGAATTCGTAGGCATGTCACCTATCACTAGCGATTCGAGAATTTGTTCATTCTCGGATCGCTGGCGATTCGAATTTTTTATCATTAGCGATTCGAGAATTTTTAATTTCTCTGATCGTTGGCGATTCAAAAATTTTTTCATTAGCGATTCGAGATCTTTTATAAATGGCGTATCGAAAAATTAAAAGCTCAGAGTTCGGTTTACTGGCAATGGGTTAAATCCGTATAAAATAATACAAAGCACTTAAAATATTTTTATAAAGAAAGTTTAACTTTCATGAATAACAAAAGCTTTTCAAGTTCAGGTATAAATGTAAAATTTCAGAACTATATTGATTTTTTAGTTCAAAACAACTTAATAAAATAGAAAAAATTATATCGCGAAAATCTATTTTCTCGAACTTGTCGCGAACTCGAGGCGAGTCCGAGAAATTACATTCGCTAAAATCTGCTTTCGCGAACTCGCCTCGAATTTGCCGCGAGATCATCCTCGCTTCTGTGTTTATTGGGTAATTGCCAATTACTCTGGTAATAAGCGCATACTTACCTAAAATAAAAACAAAGCAAATATTGAAAAAAAAAAATTGTTTTAAATAAAAAAGGTTTTGCTTAGTTTTTCATCAACATTTGTTGGCAATAATAATTTAATCTAATTTAATTACATAGTTCACACATACATATGTACATATGTATACACGGAGAAAACTATATAGATGTCACATCCATATTTATGGATAATCCTGCCTGATCCATAAACCATGGATGTCATATCCATATAATGGGTGATATATCCAAAAAAATTTGTAATATATACAAAAATATGGATATGACATTCGCAGTTTATGGATCAGACAGGATTATCCATAAATATGGATGTAACATCAATATAGTTTTCTCCGTGTATGTGTATGCATATGTACATATATTGCACATTGTCATGTGCAATTATTAATAATGTAATGATATGACCCACATACGTGCATATGTATGTACTGTGTACTACATAACATACTCACAATATTATATTAGCTTTTAAAGTTGAAAATAATCTAAATATACGTACCTACATACTTATATACTTGCGTACTAAAAACATGTTTAATAAAACACCGTTGGCAATATCAACCAGCAAAAGAAAATAGTATATATATATAATCAATACGCATATAATTAGCCTGGAGCATCATTATGTGCATGTACATAAATATTGAGCATCTTTTTGATTGTAAAATATACAAAAATACATAGTATACATACCTAAATATATGTGTATAATTTAATTTAAAAACGTAGAAGTATACATGTAGCCATACATACATATTCTTAAACCTTACACACAAATGTATTAAACGATATATACAGACATATGTACATACATACTAAGTACATATTTTAAGAAATATGTATGCTACATAAGAAGTGAAACAAAGAATGGCATAAATAAAATACATATGAATTATTGACTGTTGTTAGAAACTGAAATTGTGTTTTTAATTGCATTTTCTTGGAAAATTATCGCTTCAACCTTCTCTGCTTCTGTACGTAAACTGTTATTATCACCCACTTCTAGCCTATTCGTGGCATGCACGCGGTAAGTAAGAAAATTTTTGTTTTTTTTCTCAGTACTACATAAAATCAAAAAAGCCAAATGGGTTGGAAGAAATCGGGTCTTACCATTTTCGACAGTATCTACCTATTTGTGCTTTCTACGCGCCTTTAGAACTGACAGTGGATTGCATGGCTCAGATGGCGCCCTCAATTAGACACTAATTCTGCAATGTCAGATTTTAGTCCAATAAGCACATCTCGCACTGAAAAACTTATATTCAGTATATGAATACACACGCTTTCGCCTAAAAGTATGCAATGTTTGCATATAAACATACAGGTGAAGCTAAAACAGCGTATTAAAAAAGAAAAAATCGACTAAAATTGTTTCTTCAATCAGAAGGAACATCGTCGAAACATGTAAGTATTACAATGATGGATCTTAGTTCAAATGTGCATTAAATAACAAATGAATCCAACAGGAAGAAATTATGAGGAAGACTTAATTTTTTTCGATGGTTTATGTTAGCAAAATAATACATAGATAAGTAAAAAAATACTGAAAATAGTACATTAATGGAAACGTTATTGGGCACACCTAACCGTTAACTAAACTAAGTACGTAGGTAGTTACATTGGTATATACCCACAAACATATACATATGTATATGCACGTACATAGATATAAACATAGGTAAACAAACGAAATGGATTTCCGCGATTACAATATCGCATTGGTCAATAACACGTCAATCCAATCTAGATAGAGAGCTAACAAAATGTCTGTTAATTGCCTATAAATTTTAGCGCTGGCAAGCAAAAACAAAACACAAAAATCCACCAGCAAATTTTGGACGTTTTACTGGCTGTTTGAGAGCTCAACTCAGTTCATCTCACTGCTTTCTGTTATGTAATTAAGAGGGGAAGGTGTGCCGCGCCATAGCATTTAGCACTTGATGCGTTTGATGAATTTGAAGTACTAGCATGGAGATGGGTAAGTAAAACGTTAGCAAAACTTTAGCTAAATGGAAAAAAGGTATTTTCTTAAAACGTACATGCATAAATAGCAAATATCGTTACATAATACGCGAATGGTATCAAAGATCAACAGTAGATGCTTGAATAAGTTTTCGATTGATCAGTTGAGTTAGTGCAATCGAGCAAGTCTAATAGAACGGTAGTGAGCACAGCAATAAGTGCAGTATTAGTAGTTTCAAATACTTATTTATGGATATATTTAAAATATTGCTTATTATTATTTGTTAGTTAAAATAACCTTTTTACGAAAGTTTAATCTAATTTACATAATTATTTACCTAGCATGTCCACATAATAATATTATTTGTACTTGAAATTTCAAGATAGATTGAAACTAACACAAGTTTGTTAGAACGTAAAATCGTTTCGACTATTTAAAGTTGAAATTTATTGGAAATAGTAGTTTTTAAATAGTGATTAATGAATAAATTAAAGCATTAAAATTTACAACGCAATGTTCTCACTTAACACCCAAAGTGGCTACCATGCCATTTGTTACAGTGTCCTGATTTATTTATTATCATCACATCAACTGGCATTGCTGCCACTGGTCAGCACACATTTCATACAATACAATCATAATACATTACATGCGAATAATTTTCCGCGACCATCACTTGCAAAGCCACCTCCTCTCGAACAACAGTATTTGTCAAATGTGGGTTCTTCTACCAGAGAGCTGTCACCAGCGGAACTTATGGTCGATTTGAGCAACGCCCTAGCCTATCGCATTCTACATTATCATTCGATATTGAATAGAAATAATTTTGCCTTTTCGCCGACAGCGCTGATGAGTGTGCTGATATCATTGTATGAGGGTTCAGCTGGACGTAGTGCTTTGGAATTGCGTAATGTACTACAACTGCCAGATAATCGTGATATAATACGTGTCGGTTATCGTGATATACATCGCAAATTGAGGGTGAGTGGTTTGGGAAGGGATTAATTTAATTATACGATTATATACCAGGTACGATTATGTACCAGGCACTAATCATGCCGATCTTGAAACTGATTTCAAGGAATCTTGATTTGCAAAATCTTGAAAAAAAAATTTTTTTTCTGGCATTCAGTTAAATGAATATCTCCTTTATACATATGTACATACAACATGATAGTATCTATAGAAGCAACCAAGAACTATCGCTTACTTTCTTTAATCACCAATTACGCTCTTTTTTTCGAGCATTTTTGACTGAAAGGATGCCCGATGACTCATTAATCCTTCTGTATAATCTTTTTCAAATCCAAATTTTAGACTGAAGTACCGTTACTTCTCTTAACACAGCACATCAAGTTGATCAAAAACATTGTTCAAAATTCTCTTGTAGACCTACTTTTTCGAATCCGAGAATCCACTCAAAGGCCTAAGTCTGAACAAAGACAATGTTACCATTAGTTCCGGCTATGAGGCGGTGCTAATGTTTTATGGTTATGATTTGGGTATGGATATGGTATCATCCACAGTATCATCTATGGCTTCTTCCACAACGCCCATGAGCAATGTAACGGACGAAAAGGAAATATCAATAGCAACAACTGGCACACCCAAAGAATCTACAACTACAACTGCAATAAACACTGAAAATACTGGAAATGAGACAGCTGAAAGGAGTAGTACAACCACCAAAACAATTTCAGCTACAACGCCAACACCAGCAACCACCACACTTGCAACAACAGCTAAAACAACAACGCAAATGACGAATGCTGCTAGTTCAACAAGAGATACTACAACTACATCTAGTAGAAACGACATTACAGAAGCATTGCAGCTAACATCAACTACTACAATAACAACAACTGAAGACTCTGCTGCTACAACCACTGATGCTACAACTGATGATGATACAACGACGACAACTACAACAACAACAACAAATGATGCCGCAGAAATTGTTAATGAATCTATTGCTGAACTGCGCGCAGCACCAACATTTGAGAGATTGCAAAAAGCTCGAAAAATTAATCAACCAAGTGCAAAACTGCAAGCTCCACCATCCTCAACAACTCCCACAGCACCCAAACATATGTACTTGCCACAATATATGCGTTCACGTGCCGCTGCTGCCGCTGCTAGACAAAAGCGACATTTGATCGGCGTTGGTGGTCTGAAAGAGGTGGATGCAAACCTTTTTGGCTCACTCTTCAATTCACAACCGCAAGCGCAGTTATTGCTGCATCAGCCACTTGTGGGACAAATCGCCAGCGATTACGAAGTTGAAACTTTAGATGCGCGCCTCTTGAATGTGGCCAATGCCAAGAGTAATTTTGGTTATAATACAGATGTTATAAGTCATGTTTTCTATTTGGGCAATCAACAGTTGATACACACAACATTCAAAGTTTACAATGCAGTTTTATATTTTAAATATTTTGTTGATCTAAGAATGAGTGTGCTTGAACTGGAGTTGGATACGCCTAATTATAATTTGATGATTCTATTGCCTGACGATCAGATAGATTTAGTTTCAGCAACGGCATCTCTTGGACTGGCGCCACCGTTGCGATTTATGCGTAAACAATTAAAGCCTCGATGGGTTCAAGCGATTATACCAGATTTTAAATTGCACGGTGTAATGTTTTTAACAAATGATCTGCAAAATGTGAGTAGCGTAAAAAAAGGAAAACAGGGAAGCACTCACGAAGAGTAAAGTCGTTAACGCGTGCATGTGTAAAATGTATTTTTTGTTATTGTTTAATTTCAGATGGGAGTTTGTGACATCTTTGAGCCAAATCGTGCAGATTTCAGACCAATGACCGATGAGAAGGGTATTTATGTAAAACATATTGAACAATCAATCAATGTCAGCATACGAACACATCCAATAAATCAATTAAAACGTTAGTAAGCGATTAATTTGCTTTCGCAAAAATCTTAATATATAACTTGTAATTCTCTTTCTAGGCAACTACGGCTCTCAAGCGCAACCAATTCAAATATCGGTTAACCATCCGTTTTTGTTCTTTATCATTGATCGTGATTTAGATGTTGCCGTTATGGCTGGTCGTATTTTAAATCCGCTCAATGTGCGAATACAATAATATATACTCATTTACATACATATATATATAAGCGAAGAAAATAATAAATACATAGTTTAAAAAACAAAAAAAAAGGCGTTTACATGATAAAATTTCAAACGCGTCTATTGCATATTTTTAGTTTTAACTTTGAACCGCATCTATTGCATATTTTTAGGCTACACATTCGTTTACATATGTACATTAGGGTGGTCCCCAAATGTATGGAGTAATATTGTTGCCGTTATGGCAGGTCGTATTTTAAATCCGCTCAATGTGCGAATACAATAATATATACTCATTTACATACATATATATATAAGCGAAGAAAATAATAAATACATAGTTTAAAAAACAAAAAAAAGCTGTTTAGATGATAAAAATTCAAACGCGTCTATTGCATATTTTTAGTTTTAACTTTGAAACGCATCTATTACATATTTTTAGGCTACACATTCGTTTACATATGTACATTAGGGTGGTCCCAAATGTATGGAGAAATATTGTATAGCACAATTCCTCAACCTTACCCCCAAGTCGATGCTAATATAGTCGAAGATACCACATACAATTTTTTTTTCCCGATTGGAAAAGGTTAAGAAGGGTTGTTGTTCAGATTACCATATAAAGACCAAAAATTAAATTAATTTTTTTTATATCTAAGGGCCTTTTCACATTACTCGGTACGACATCGGATCGACATTTTTTCCTCGGTATTTTCAGCTTACCGAAACGATTCCGCGTTGCTGTTGTTTTCACACTTGTGGGAATACTTTCGGTGTGTAATCGGCAGAAAATAGGAAAACAAACATCGAAATTTGCAAAAAAAAATTTTTAACTTCATCAAATCACTCAATAATAACAATAATGTCTTCTAGCGAAGACGAAGACTTTATAAATTGCTACATTTATAGCCGAAACGAGTTTTTTACTGACTTTGTTCTTCTTCTTTTATCACGCCGCAAAAATGTATGCAGTAATTCCTCAAATTTTACTGACCGGTCTTACCGCGTTGCGGTATACCGAAATCAATCCGCTCCGATTTCATGTATGCAACACTAATGTGAAAGTGCCAATTGAAATACATGTGGTCGGCAAGCTTTCGGTAAAAACCAAAAAAGTCGATCCGATTCCGCACCGAGTACTGTGAAAGCGCTCTAATAGCCAAAATCGATAGTCTTGTACTCAAAGATACCCCATATAAATTTTGGTCTCGATCGGACACGGCTACGGGGTGTCGCACAGGAATCCCACATGGTTATCAGGACTTTGACCCATTTGCGACACCCCTTAACCGATTCCGATCGGGACCACAATTTATATGCGGTGTATTTGATAAAATTTTAACCGTTTTAGGGGGTGAAACTGAAAAAAATTTTCATTAGATTTTTAAGGACCACCCTATGGTAAAAACTTTTACACATCTCATGCTTTCCTTTCCTTTGAGCTCCTTTGAGCAATTTTAGTAATTTCTTAAAACACAAGTCAGGCTAAGATCTGACTCAAAGACTCATCAAGAACTTTCCAGCTTTATAGCTTAAAAAAAATTTATGGAGTAATAAGCAACGATGGTGGAACACGAGAGGTGCTCCTTGTATTGTAGGCGCAAGTTTCTGTTCTACTCAGGGATTGCAAATAATCGTTATTTTTTAAATTTTGACTAAAAAAATCATACTGAAGGAGAAATGCTAAACGCAAAAGAAGTACAAATATGTAATCACCGTAACGCAGACTATCTCTAGGTGCATTAACTTTTATTTTTTGGATTTTTATAAAAAAATTGATTTTTAATCATTATTTTCTGAGTTTTATTTTCTGCTCAGAAAATAAAAGTTATTTCTTGAGTTTTATTTTTCCCTCAGAAAATAAAAGTTATTTCTTGAGTTCTATTTTTCCATCAGAAAATAAAAGTTATTTTTTGAGTTTTATTTATCGATCAGAAAATAAAAGTTATTTTTTGAGTTTTATTTTTCCATCAGAAAATAAAAGTTATTTTTTGAGTTTTATTTATCGATCAGAAAATAAGTTATTTTTTGAGTTCTAATTTTCCATCAGAAAATAAAAGTTATTTTTTGAGTTTTATTTATCGATCAGAAAATAAAAGTTATTTTTTGAGTTTTATTTTTCCTTCAGAAAATAAAAGTTATTTTTTGAGTTTTATTTTTCGATCAGAAAATAAAAGTTATTTTTTGAGTTTTATCTTTTTGCTCAGAGAATAAAAGTTTCTTCAGTTTAATTTTAGCTGCAGCTGTCGATTTTGCCACATTAAAACGTAGGTAAAGTTTATAAATAAAAAAAATTAAAAATTTATTTAATCACTTTACCTATTTATATGGCAAAATATACAAATGCAGCCAAAATTGAACTGAAAAATTTTTATTCTCAGCAAAAAAATAAAACAGAAAATAACTTTTATTTTCTGATCGAAAAATAAAACTCAAAAAATAACTTTTATTTTCTGATCGAAAAATAAAACTCAAAAAAAAACTTATTTTCTGATGAAAAAAATAAAACTCAAGAAATAACTTTTATTTTCTGAGGGAAAAATAAAACTCAAGAAATAACTTTTATTTTCTGATGGAAAAATAAAACTCAAGAAATAACCTTTATTTTGTGAGCAGAAAATAAAACTCAGCAAATAATGATTAAAAATCAACTTTTTGGATATAACTTATAACCGTTACAGTCCCTGGTTCTACTTGATTTACCTATCAAATACATACCTTGGGTTGGAACTTAGCCATTTTTTTGAAAGCTCTAAAAAGGCTTGTTATGCACATCAAAAAAGCGAAACTTTTGATAACGGTAGATGCTTTATCTGATGAAAGACGCAATTTTTACACGCTTTTAGCAAAGCACAAGACAATTTGTTAAAATAATTTACATGCTAATTACTTATAGCAAAATACATGTACATATAAACAACATAAAATTATTCATTCAGTTAAAATTTATGTGATTAATTCTATTTACAGCTAAATTGCGTAATATTTCCAATTTGAGATCCTGTATTTGTTTGTCCTTCTCATAAAAGATACGTTCACGTTTCTGCTGCAAACGCATCATCCTTAAGCGCTCCTTCTCCACAGCCAACTTATACAAATGCAATTGGCGTACACGCTGCGCGCGCGATCGTGGAGAATAGCCGTTTATGCGAAAGCGTCGCATACGTTTCAATTTGTTACGATGTTCGTCCACCTCATCACCAGCGTCAGCTGCTGCCTCAACAGCTTCATTAATTGTTGAGGAATTTTTTATATTCATAAATTGAGATCCATGACATTGTTTATTGTAGTCATGAATATCTGATGGTGGTGGTGGTGGTAGTGATGGTGATGACGATAAGTTCAATGGTTGCTTCTGTTCTGTATTGCTTGATGACCATTCTGTGGAGGATGAATCGAAGTCTTTTATAGAAATTTCTTCTTCAACTTTTATAGCAATATTGTGCATAGGTGTTATAATACTTCGAATAACTGGCTGATTATTTGGAAATATTATTGGATCTGAAATAACATCGTAATGCAGAAGTGTTACCAAATACATGCATATATTCTGCAGTTCTCATGGAAATAGGATCTATATACCGCAATTATTTTTTCAGCAAATATCTACGGTTCTGAAGCAGTATTTGCTTTAAATTCTAATTTCTACTGTAAGTTAACTGCTACGTCTATATTGACAACCTTTCGAATAAATATTTTCAATTTATTACAAATTTACAAAATCTACTCAACACAACAAAATTAATAATAAATACAGCATACCCGCATTACAATAGGCATATGGCATATCATTATTTATTTGTGGAAGGCTTTTTGCAAGCGCATCTTTTGCCTTTTTCGCCTCCGTTGCGCGTATACGACCCAATTGCTGCTTGAGCCGCTGCTTTGTACGGTAGTAACCAGCAGCTTGCATATTATTTAATATATCATCCCATGCTTCCGATTTTCTTTTAATTGTCAGAGCATCACAGCCCTTATTCTCCAAAATCAGTTGATGCATCCGTGTTAATGATAAAAGCAATTGTTTCTCCGCTTCGGTCCAATTTGGTTGGCGTTCGCGTTTTTCTTTAATTTTAGTAATGGACGGCAAAGGAATATGAAATTCTAAGAATTAAACCAAAAGATTTTCTACATAGGTAAATAAGCATTTATTCTTACCAATTTTATTCATAGTGCGTCGAAAGTTTTGTTTAAAAATTAAAGTATGTATTTATTGGTCAATTAATTTTTCAAATTTAAATGTGACTTTTCTTTTGAATAGTTTTTTTCTAAATTTAATAAGCCCTTTATTGCAATGATAGTAAAAAAAGTACTGACAGGGTTGTATTTTTTTAATAAAAGTTTGAAGCATATTTTTAAGTGTTGCAACATTGTTGCCGCAACATCAAAATTTACAAAAAAAATGAAGCTAATAAAAGCGTGTTAATAAGAACTGGCCAATAGCTCATATAAAATTCACATAAAATTCACATAAAATGTAGTTATTATAATTAAACGGCCATTTAAAACAAACAAGACAGGCTCAAGTTGTAAAGTTAGCGGGAACTAGAAAGACATATTGGCTTATGGAATCTGAATATCGAGCATTATATATAGCGGCAAACCACCCAGTCATAATTTGGAGATCAAATTTCGAAACTCACCGCTTAGGTGAATGCTCGTCAATGCTCGGAAATACAGACATTTATGGATGATCATTGACTTTCAGACTAGCTAAAATTCCAAATATGGGAACTGAAATCATCGTTTCCACAGCAGTTCGGTCTATGTACCGTAAAGAAAATAATTTATATCTGGCTATGGAATATACCAAGCAGACAGGACTTTTAAGGAGCATGTTTTGAACAACATATGTATGGTTTTCAGCAGCAACTATAGAACTTAAAGCTAACAAATAAATAACTAGGGTTCATATATGTACAATGAATTTTAACATAATATGTATGTATGTAAATACTTATGTATATTGTCTAATTGAACTTAATAGGTAAAACACTAATATAAATATACACCAAAAACTGTGCAGACACAAAATATGCTCGCATTTGTAAATACATCGGAGGTTTGGCCATCAGCTTCGGCATCCCAACAGCATTTCGCTATATAACGACAACCTGCGCCTAATTGTTGGCCTACAAAAGTTTGTACAACGAGCTTGAAGCGCGGCATTTGTAGTTTTTCTTTAATAGCCAAACTTACTTCATCGGATATCTCACGCGTCCATTTGCGTGCTTCCTCTGGATTGTATACCTTTCCTAAAATAAAATATTTTTAGTATGATTACATCCATATATGCATATGTTTTACAAACATACCTTGTAATTTGTCATAAAGTGTGACCTGAATGATGTTTTTGATTTGTGTTGCTGGAAAAATGTCTTGTGTTGCTGGTTTCATACGATATGAAGTAACAGGCGACTTTGATCCTACTACTTCTTCATCTGATTCCGCTTCAAATAGAATATCACTTGAATATCGCATATTTGATGGTCGCTTTTGCTTAATTTCAGCAAGCACATCTGCTGTATCAGCCATTTTTTTTAGTTTACTAGTAAGTTGTTTCCAATTTGGACGATTTTAAAAGAGCTACTAGCTGTATTGCATTTTGGTTCAAGCAATGAAAAAATAATTAATTTGTTTTGATAGGTATGTGAAAAAAATGTAAATAATATCGATTAAATTATTATATGCCGTCTTCACGTGCCGAACAAAAGGCGAGTTCCCGTGGCAGTGATCCAGATCCGGATAATAAGTTTGCATGCAAATGCAACAAGAATTCTGTGATCCTGTAGCTGAATTCACTACCCAATTTTAACAACATGCGTTATCGTTTAGCGAACTAAACGATATTTTTGTCACCTTGGATATTCGTTAGCTATTTCCTTAACAACATTTGCGATCGAACAAACAGCTGTTGCCATCAACGTCAGTGATTTGACGACTTGTAGTTTTGTGTTGTTTATTTGTGAGAAAACTTGTGAGAAAGGTTTAAAGCCAAATGTTTTTCTTATATTTGATAAATAGATATCCGGAATTGGTTTTGAATATATATTCAAATAAAATAGACAATAAATTACTTGAATTAAGCAACTTTTTTTAAATTAATTACCTCACATATGTATTATTGTACGAATGTTCTCACAAGCATTTGCAGTGGTACACCAGCGTGAAGACATCTTAATAAATGCCTCAGTATTTGATTAAAACGTACCCGGAGTTGATTTTGAATCAATATTCACATAAAATGGATAGTAAATTACTCGAATGAAACCACTTTTCTTAAATTATCTAACTCACATATGTATTATTGTACAAATGTTTTCACAAGCATTTGCAGTGGTACACCACCGTGAGAACATCTTAATAAATGCCTCAATATTTGATTAAAAGATACCCGGAATTGATTTTGAATCAATATTCATATAAAATAGATAGTAAATTACTCGAATTAAACCACTTTTTTAAATTAATTAACTCACGTATGTATTATTGTAAAAATGTTTTCGCAAGCATTTGCATTGGTACACACGCGTGGGGACATCTTAAAAATGCCTCAATATTTGACTAATGCATATATATATTAATACTAGTTATATTTACTTACATATTTATTTATATTTATTAAGAAAATTTATATTATTGCACTTTTGCACATTCCTTTTTGTAAATATCAACGTTTCAAACAGCTGAGGTGAGCAGAGTTTCAGCTTTTTGTCATTTTGAATAAATACTAAAAGTCAGCTGTTTTATGTCGTGAAAAATAAGTTAGCGAATCCTACTGTTGTCACTGCAAACGTCATTGTTGTTAAGCTAACAACTCGATTTGCGTTGTCGTCTAATGTTACTGAATCCAGCTACTGGCGTTTATCTGTATCAATTTCGGATCCGTATAGATTGTAATAGGTTGTTTTGATCCAGATAAATACCAGGATCACAAAATTGTTGTCGCATTTGCTTGCAAAATTTGTATCCGGATCTGGATCACTGCCACGAGAACTCAGCTAAACTATCAAGCTCTTAACACTTCTCGTGCAATGCTATTGTTTTTTTTTCACACGTGCTAGGTAAAATAGTGGTAACGGTATGAACTGCCACTTAAATCTTTCTTGTATGTAAAATGAATTTTAATCGTTAAAATTAACGAGCGAAATACGTCGCGAAACGTCAAAAATGGTATGTTGATTTTAGATTTCTCTCGTTTGCCTGATGACAGCCCTTGTTGCTGCGGCATATACGGAATTCGTTAAAATAAAGTTAAACTAAAACTTCAAGTAAATCAATATATATTTATATTAATAATAATATGTATAATTAAGATAAACGTATAACTTTTTGTGATTTCAAGTTGTGAACAAAAAAAAACTAAAATTTGACTAGTTCACTCAAAAAAAACACTCAAACTGACAATCCAGTTTGTAAGTTACCAGAGGCCTATACATCCACATCGTAATTTCGTTCCGTGCATTGTTATAACCAAGTTTAATCCATAAGGTTACCGCAGTACGGAAAAGCAACCCTGCAATACATTTTGTTGTTGCCCATCTTGCTATCTCAATTGTCAAACGTCCATTTTTAATTGGTCAAGCAACACATGCATACCAGAGAAGGAACACATTCATACAAGAAAAGCAACAAACAAATAAAGTTTGACAATTGAGATAATGAAAAAAGATAGACTGCTGTCTCTACCAAGGCAACCTTATGTATCAACCTTGGTTATAACCAGCGCTATAGTATGTATAAACATAAATATCTTACATTTTAAGCGTGCCAGACCCCAAATATTGATGGTCAATTGTCAAATAATACAGACAAGAGTTTAACGTTGTCATAACGTAAAAGCTCACTTTTTAATTATCTTTCATGCTTTATCATTGGCTGGCGATCTGGCATCACCATCTTCCAAACATTTTCAATTTGCGTATTGCTTTCCGAACACTTTGGAAAAAATTGCGCGTTCGTGGAGAGCTGCACTGCAGAATTTATCGAAAAAAAAAATAAAATTTGTAGCGAAAACGGTTAAATTAATTACCAAAAACACACTTGAAGTAATAATTGAGGTTTTTACTAAGTTTTTAAACCAAATATATTAAAAGTATTCTTGGAATAAAGCGAAATATCAATGCAAATGAGAGTGCTGTAGGGGTGTTCCTTCGTTTTTCATTTTTTCTCTACTTCACATTTTTCATCTTTGCCTTAATCGGAATTTCGCATTTTCGTGTTTTTGTTTTTGGTTTTATTTTTTTTGTTTACCCCATTTAGTATTTATTCCCTATATATATAAATCCCGGCTGAAAAAGACATGATAAACGTGGAGATTTGACAAAAAAGATAAACTCGTGTTATCGCAAATATAAAATTAACCAAATATGTCCAGCTCAGTGTTTATTGAAAGCTGTTCAAAGGCTTTGAACGGCGGAGGCGGTGGCATAGGAACGGGGAATAATACTACGATCTCTGGAGCTCCTGATGATAATTTGGTAGTTGTGTATGGAAAAAGTGGTGGGGTTAACTTCGACAAAAGAAGCATAGAAAATCTTATTGGTAATATAAATATTGTTCGCTCTTTTCTCCTTTCAATTTAATAAAAAACTAAAAAAAAAAATTTAATTTGCAGAGGAGAAAACACTTTCATCTATTAGTGTTATACGGCTAACCTCTCCAACACCCAGTATGATTGATGAAGAGCAGGAAGCTGAGAAAGCCGAGGAACTTTTGCGCAGACAAGCGGAAGGCTTATCTGATGATGAGTCAAGAGGAAGTCGCAATGGGAACACGACTAGTGCAGCAGATGATGGCACGGAAAATTCAGAGAGTGAGGAACTGCCTACGTCGGAAGATGATGAGAAAAGTAATGGTGACGCAAGCACGACTGAAAATGGCAAGTCGGAAAACCGCAAGAAAAAACATAAAAAGAAGAGTAAATCACGCTCAACAGCAAACAGAACGCAGAAAACTGTAAATAAGTTGAATAAAGAACGACCAGATATTATAGGTCTCACAATTGAAGAATTTTATACACCAGCAACAGCCAAGGAAGTGGTTAAGGAAGCATTAAGTAATTTAAAATATATATTTTTTTATGTTTTGTCATATATTTTAACCTTTTTTCAGAGCTTGCAGGCGTGTCTATAGTTAAACGAACAGCAGATTTTGATTTTCAGTTGCTGGTCATTAAAAACGATCATTGCTACACACCATTTACATCACCAGCCCAGATGAAAGCTAAACTTGCCGAGAAATATAAGGCAGAAAAACAAGCTCAAGCTCTTATCGGACGTAAAATCATGCCACAATCGGCAATAACGATTAAGCAAATACAAACGAAAAATAAAACTATACAAAATGAAAACGATAACAGCACTGATCAGCAAACTGGCAATACAGAAGAACCAAAAGAAGAGGCAGCAGAAATGCATAGCTCTGCGGCGGAATCAGATGTGGACGTGTTGAGTGAAGCATCGGTTGAAAGCGATAATGATCGTGAAAGTGACCTGGACTTTGATGTAAATAATAGAAAGGGTCGCAAAAAGAAAGATCTACTTACTAAAGCTAAACGCTTATCTGCTGGTAAAATCTGTGCTAAAAGGCAAATTCCGACTCATGAGGACACGGTAGATGAAAATCGCAGTAAAAACGTACGTCCGGTTGCGACAAGCAATATCACAAATCGCACAACCAAAGTTGGTGTACCTACCAAAATTGCTGGCGGCGCACCTATTGCAGTACAAAAACTGCTTTCGGACGCAGTCGCTGCATTGCCACCCATACCCAAACGTTCTGCAACGGCAACAAAGCACATAGAAGAGAAGCAAGTACCGAATGCTGCTGCACGACAACAACAACCAACTATGCCGAATGCAATGCGTAGGGGACCGATTATCGAAGTAGGTGTACAGAAAACACCAAGTCCACGCACACCATTGCAATCATCGCCACAATCTGTTAAGGAAATCACCATTAATAAGGTACACGGCATAAGTAAATTCGCAGTTAATTTCATTTATTATAAATTTTACATTTTTTTTTTTCTTTTAGGTAATGAAAAGTCCAAAGGGCGGCGGATTTACTGAAATAGGTCAGCTGATTTCCCAAGTCGAGCAGCAAACACCACAACCAATTGCACCTAGCACACCTACAAGTAGGCCTAAAGTGCACAGTAAACACATAATGGGCAGTCCATCGAATTCCAAAGGATTTATGCCACTGGGCATCGAAACTGCCGCTAAAAACAAACTGCCGGCACAAATATCAATTCAAACACATCAAAGCTCATACGAATTGGCAAGAAATAAGGTTACCATGGAGTTGCAACAACAACAACAACCAGCACCGGCACACACAGTTACTGCAACACCAACAAATCCATGTGTAGCAATGACGTCTACTGCGCAAATCGATCAAAATACTTCAGCAGACGAACAATTTGATCTTATCGATTCAATTGTAAAGGATGAAATGCAAAAAACTGATATGATAAAAACACCTTTAAGAGCCGATGATAACATACCAAAATTGGTGAAAATGTTGGAAAGTGCCGAGCAATCTTTGCAAGCAAATAAGGCAATACACACACCAATGAAAAACGATTTCGTTGGCACAAGAGCAGATAATGTTGTTAATGATATTGATATAGCGAATGCACCGTTATTAGATACTAATGTGGGCGATGAGATTCCCGACGATATACTACAACACGTTGTCGACCTTATTGAAGACGATGCAACATTAAAAGGCGCTGCAATTGGAAATCAAGTTTTTGGCGTTGATGTTGGCGCCATTTTGCCTCCAGTGACACAAACACCCTTTTCGCAAATGGTGGGTGCTTTTATTTTAACAGCTATTGATTTTAATAACTAAATAATTTTTTTTTTTCCTTTGCTAGGAATCAACTCAACCAAAGACTATAATTGAAATGGCTATATCTAATAACGTACCCACAACGCCCGTAAGGGATAATAGCTTTACTAACATCTTACCCAATCGCGCTAATACGCTTCAAGCGCCACCCAAAGCGCTACCCACACTTCGCAAGGAACCCATACAAATTATACGTGGCAACGGACGTGTTATCACATTGCCACCAATCGAAGCACCAACAACGCGTGCCAAACGCAGAGCGCAAAATCAACCGCCATCAGCTAATTCCAGTGTAAATCTCAATGATACATCATTGGAGAATTCATTTCAATCAAACGCATCATTTAACATGCATGAAACCACCACCACCGCCACCCAACAACCGCTACCAATTGTTGTTGAAAATAAAAAAGAGCAACAAGCTGCTAAGCGACGTGTTTCCAAAGAATCAACAAAAGCTAAAAAATCATCGGCTAAAAAGAGCGCAGCGGCGGCTAAAAATGCTGCTAATAAATCTGCAACTGAAGAGCAGGCCGCTAATTCGCAAGGCGATGATGACGATCCAAATAGGCTTTGGTGCATATGTCGACAGCCGCACAATAATAGATTTATGATCTGTTGTGATGTGTGTGAAGACTGGTTCCACGGCACCTGCGTAAACATAACAAAGGCAATGGGTATAGAAATGGAGCAAAATTGCGTTGAATGGACTTGTCCAAAGTGTGTGAAAGCGCAAGAGGAAAAGGTGAACATAAAAAAAAAAAAATTATTAACTCATTTGTCTAAACATGTATTTAATTTTTGATTTAATTTGCAGACACAAAGAAAAATTACTGATATGCTTCCTAGCAAAACTGGCGGCGCATCCAACACAGCTACTCTAACATCAAGTGCTGCCAATTTAGCACCTTTAGCAGGCATATTTGATGCCACTAAAACTGCTATTGGCTTGCAAACACCTCAAACTCATTTAATTGAGGCTAATAACACTGTTTTACAACAACAAATCACACCAATAAAACCAGCGTCGAAGAAATCAATTGGCACAGCCAAAGCTGCAGCCAGCGGTAGTGGTAGTGCACAGAAAAAGTCAAAAGCACAAACACCAAAAGCAAAAAATAAGAGTAACACCGCTGCATCACAAATTCAACGCCAACAGCCGATGGTAATGCAACAACAAACGCTTAAGGATATGCAAAAGTCGCCAAGAGTAGAGCCAACACCAATACCAACAACGCCGTGCATTGTTTGTAAGAAGCCAAGCCGACCGAATTCGATTTATTGTAGCGATGATTGCATACGTAAACATGCCCAAAATGCATTAAATATGTTTGCTGCTGCCTCAGCAACCAAACAACCACCAGACGCGCCCATTGTTATTAATGTTAGCGAGGAGGCAGCTGCTATGAAGAAGAAGAAGCAAAAGGGTCTCTTTGAGGATATACTTTCGATGGCGGATAGGAAGCCAAAAGTTGAACGGGTAATTTAAATTAATTGGAATATTTTTTAAATGTTTTTTTTTTAATGAAATATTTGTTAATCTAATTTTTTTTTATTTAATAACTTTTTTTATATTCTCTTAATTTATAACTGGCCAATAGCTCATATAAAATTCAGATAAAATAATTATTATAATTTTTTTATTTTAATATTTTATTATAAAAATGTTTTTTTTTTCAATGAAATATTTATTTTATAAATTTGTTTTATTTTTTCATTTTATAAATTCTTTTTTAATAATTTTTTATTAAATTTTTTTATACATTTTTTAATACATATTTTTTTTTTATTTAATACTTTTTTATTCTATTTTTTAACATCTTAATTTAATTATAAAAATGTTTTTTTAATGTAATATGTAATAATATTGTAATAGTTTTTTTTTTTATAAATTTTTTATTATACATACATATATTGGTTTTTATTGTTTTAATTTAAATTTTTTTTATTTAATATTTTGTTATTTAATAATTATTGGTTTTATTTTACATTTTTTGTTTATTTAATTTTTTTTTGCTCCATTTTTTTTTTGATTTTTATTTTTATTATACAAATTTTTTTCTTTGATGAAATATTAAAAAAAAAAAACAATTTTTTTATGTGAATTTTATAGAGCTATTGGCAGTTTTTTTAATATAAAATTCACATAAAAATAATTATTAGAATTAAACGGCCATGTAAAAACAAACAATTTTTTTTATTTAATAATTTTTATTTTTTATAGATTTTTTATTGAATTTGTTTTTTTTTTTTTTTTGATTTTATAATCTACTTTTTATTTTTTTTTTTTTAATTATATTTCATTTTATTTAATATTTTGTCAATAACTTCATTTTATAATTTTTTATTCAATTTTTTTTATTCTTTTTTTTTATTGTTTTATTACTATAATAAATGTGTTAATCGTGTTTTTTTTATTTTATACATTTTTTTTTTTGATAATTTTTTGTATTTTATAATTTTATTATTATAACAAATGTTTCTTAAATAAAATATTTTTATTATTTTTTTAATTTATAAATTTTTTACCTATATTTTTTATTAGTTCTTTTTTTTTATAAATTTTTTAATAATTTTTTTTATTGTTTCGTATTTTTTAAATGTTTTTTTAATTTTTTTTATTATTTTATTTTTATTATTATAAAAAATTTAATTGTTGAATTATTGTGTAGGAACACAGATTTTTTAATTAATTTTATTTGGCGAAAAGCGAACAAGTTCAAGACTAGCTGGTAATACGTAGTCTTGAACTTGTTCGCTTTTCGCCAAATATTATAAAAAATGTTTTTTCTTTAATGAAAAATGTATCAAAAAAAATTATAAATTTTTTATTTTGTTTTTATTATTTATAATTTTTATTTTATTTTTTTTTTAATATTATTTTTTATTTTATAAATTTTTGTATTATTATTTTTGTATTTTATTTCTTATTTTATAAATTTTTTTTCTAATACTAAAATGTACCTTTTTTTTACATTCCAGGTTCATGTCATGGAACGAAAAACGGGCCGTGTATTAACTGGCAGCAGTGCACCTACCACGCTTAATCTAAAGAAATGGCTGCAGGATAATCAAACGTTTGAAGTGGTTCAACCAGGCAGCTTGCAAGCTCAAGAAATTGAGGTAAAAATTTATTTAATATAATAAAATATGTATATATCTTCATTACTGAACATTATTCGCTCTCCAAATTTAGCGGCGACAGAAACAGCGTCAAACAATGTCTCCTGCAGTTAATCTTGCTACCGATAAACATATCACGAACACACCACAAATACCACAAATTATGCAGAAAAAGTTGACTGCTGCTACTACACCCATAACAGCAACACCAGCAATACAAAATGCTCCACTTATGCTGCATGGCACACCCACAGCCACTAAACCAACAACAACGTCACAACCGCAAAGAGAGCACCACGAGTCCATGCCGGCGGCACATGTGCCTAAACCCGTTAAGAAATTGGTTGAGCAAGTAATAAAATCAGGTTCAAACAGTCTACGACCAATTACACCAAAACAATTGCAAAAATATCACCAACAAATCTCCATTAAAGCAGATAAATTGGTACGTAACGATTCAAAGGAGGAGACAACAAAAGAGAAGAAAGAAAAGTCAGCCTCCAAACAGCGACTCTCGAATGATAATACAGTTAAGAAACAACAAACTGAAACGGCAGCAACCACCACCAACTCAGATTGCGAAGTACGTTTAAATGTGCGACGCACGTTAAAAGAACAACTGCTGCAACGTATGAATGAAAGTGGCAGCAGCGAAGATATCAATTTGCCAAAATTAAGTATGGACGAGATAGAGAAATTCGTTAAGGAAACCGAAGCAGAAATGTACGAGTACTTTAATCGTGACACCGGTTCACGGTATAGAGCTAAATATCGTTCATTGATGTTTAATATTAAGGATAGGAAAAATCGCACACTTTTTGCCAAGATCTGCGCCAAAGAAATACAGCCAAAGCAATTGGTGCGTATGTCGCCCGAAGAGCTGGCCAGCCAGGAGTTGGCAAAGTGGCGCGAAAACGAAGCAAAACATCAATTGGAAATGATTAAGAAATCGGAGCTAGATTTGTTGTCATGCAACAAAAACTATGTGCTGAAGACACATAAAGGTGAAGAGGTGATTGAAGGCAAGCAGGAGGATTGTGTTAATTTGGATGTGACCATACCAGTTGAAGATGTTGTATCGGTTTTGAATAGCGCCGTAGTGAGCAGTACCAACAGTGCAGTAGATGAGAAAGCAGGAAAAGTTGACACGCTAGCAAACACTTCGTTATCATACGCTTTGGAACATGCGCCAAATATTGAAATTCAATCAAGCAAAATTACCAACCGTTCCGATGAAGAAAAACAAAAACCACCACCGCCAGTAACACCCAGCACAATCGAAAAAGATCGAGATGTCGAACGCGATTATGAAAGAGAACGCAATCGTGAACGTGGGCGAGAACGCGAGCGTGATCGTGAGCGTCGTGCACGCTCATACGACAGCGATCAAAGCCGGGAAAAGCACAAAAAGAACAAAGATCGTCATAGGGATAAATCACGAGCAAGGAAACGTAGTCGAAGTCGTTCGCGCAGCCGCAGTCGCAGTCGTGAAAGACGACACAAAAGCCACCACAGCAAAGAAGAGAAGCGTGAGAAGGAAGAACGGGAACGCGAGAAAGAACGTGAGAGGGAGCGCGAGAAAGAACGTGAGCGGGAGCGCGAGAAAGAACGTGAGCGGGAACGCGAGAAAGATCGTGAGCGAGAACGCGAAAGAGATCGTGAGCGTGATAGACAAAAGGAAAAAGAACGTAATCGCGAGCGTGAACGTGAACGCGATTCCCGTGTACCGAAAGATGAACTTGATAAGAAGTTGATTGAAAAGAGCGCAAATGAGAGTAAGATCTACACAATTACCAGTGCAAAGGATAAAACAGGCATAAAGAAATCGACCGCAACAACAACAGCAGCAACAAAACCAATAGAAACTTACAGCCTAATCGATCAAATACTGGAGTCAACCAAAACGGTAGAAGAAGCTGCAAATCTAATAACCGAGAAGGAAAAGCTACAGGAAAAAGAGAGAGAAAAAGATAAACACAAGAAAGCAGATGACAGCCGCCAAATGGCCGCTACGCCGCCACCGCTACCAACATCCTCCATGTCGAACATGCCCATTGAACCGAATCAGATTCAGCAACTTTCATACATTTCGAATGTAAGCTCCAGCGATGATCAGGAACCAACTAGCACCGTATCGATTGCCACACCGCCACATGATCCATACATACGCTACGCCGAAACTGATTCACCAACAACACTGAATGTCGGCAACACGTCATCCTCGTCGTCGTCTAATATTTGGAGCGGCACCATCAATATGGTCGATGTGGCATCATTTCAAATTATACTACAACCAGTTATGGGCAATTCGCTCAATATGGGCACTTTGCTACCCGACGATGAATTGGACGTAGTCGGACGCATTGGACCCGACACTGTGTGGGAGTATATATCGAAAATTAAAAGATCTCCCAATAAAGAAATCGTCATTGTACGTTTGATACCGGCCGCAGAGTCAGAGACGGCAGCTTATACGGTTTTATTTCAATATTTGGAGAATCGAAATCGTTTGGGTGTAATAAGCACCGTTTCGCCACAAATCAAAGACTTTTACATTTATCCGTTGGGTGCAGGCAGATCAATGCCATCGGTATTGTTGCCAACAGAAAAGGTGGATTTCTATGAAGATCCCTACAGGCCGGATATATTGGTGGGCGTTGTAGTGAGAATTATTGGCAAACGACACTCGGCGGCAGCAGCGGCTGTCGCTACCGCACCGCCAGTGACTAAAGTAAGTGTGATAAATTTTTGAAGTGAAATTAGTAACAGTTTCTAAATGCTTAAATCATATTTGCTTTAACTATTTTTTAGCCTTATCGTCGTGTTGCCGATACAGAGGCAACATTTACACCACCAGGCAGTCCGAAAAGAAAGCGTCGCATGCATTCGTCTACGCCAAAAGTTAATGATTTT